>JARHVA010000180.1:3937500-4275000 GCA_037957365.1 Torreya grandis
AAAAAATGAAATGTAAGGACCTAGATTTGGCTTTTCAAAGCAAAACAAAAGGGACTTTTGAAAACCAATGGTCACTCTTCAAATGACATTTATGAAAAATTGCCACAAAAGGCATGGAACCCTACCATATAAGCTCCACATAATTATGGAGGATCCTAATGAAAGATATCTCATGATTGAAAACACATGAAATATGATAGTAAGGTTCCATCATTTCTAAGGCATGCATGAGATCAAAGTTAGATGTTTTTGGTCATTAAAGCAAAAGATAATAAAACTTTAAACCCTATATAAAGAAGGCCAAATTTAGTTCAAATTGATTATGTGACACTTGAGATAATTTCAAACTAAATTTAGAGTAGGTGCCTTAGTAATAACTTTGATAGCTTTAAAATTATAATACAATACTATTAATGGTAGTGGTTAGGCAATATATGAAGATTGAAGTAGAGATTTATCTAACTTTAGATAGTGAAGGAAGGGTCTTTAGAGACACTGAGTTGGACTCAACAACATTAAATGTATAGGGAATCAAGAATTGGTCTGAATTATTCTTCTTTATCAAAGAGTTACAACCAATTTCCTAGGAAGAAAAGAGGAATTCTTCAACATACCAAAGATACAAGGATTTGGTATCAATTAAAATGGTAGGCCTTCATCACATATATATTAAACCAAAGGTAATGCATTGCATTGACCTTATTATTCTTATTTTTGTAAAGTATAAAGAAGTTAGAGAATGGATCATTCAAGAAGGAAACGTCAATAAAGTTTCATGCATAGCTCCTATGGTATTTGAGACTTATTATAAGCTCCCTTTACCTCATATTGATATTCCATCTTTGAGAGAATGGAAAAATTCCCAAAACTTGGATTTAGTTCTTTCACCTTGGTTAATCCAAGGTTCCTATATTTTTAGGACCCCTAGTGTTGAGATTCCTCTTACCCAATTTAGAGAGGGTGTTAGGGTAGCTATGACCTTATTGAATCAAGCCTTTGGTGCCTCTTCTATAACTTATGTGAGTAAAGTCTGAGTGTCTTATGTATATTACATGTAGGTGTGGAACCTAACCCCTCCCATTGGAGACTAAATAAGTTTCTTCTTGGCCAAATAATATATAGCCATCAAGAGAAAGACCTCTAAACATTTCTTTATGATGTCTTACCTCTTAAACTCATTCCTAGCCTCTATTAATTTCCCTAGCACCCCAAATTGGTCCCTTGATGGTAGGACTACCATTTCCCATCATTACTCAGTACTACATATTTTTAAATATAAGAATCATAGGAAATTCATATGTGATGGTGTCTTCCCAGTCATTTTTGATACAATCACTAGTATTCTTATGCCTAAACTTCATCCTCTAATAAAAAAGTGGATACCATGGGGGATGTGTGGTTCTATCTAGATTGCACTATAATAAGGATAGAAGGAATCATGGTTCAACTATATAGAATGCCCATATATCTTCCTAGTAAGCTTGTAGTTGCAAGAAATTTCTTATCAAATAATCCACATAATAGATTGGCACTGTAAGAAGAATAAAAAGGCTCAAGTTTATCCCTTCCCACTAGACATTGGTAGAATTTTAATCAAGGATTGAAAATAGTTAGAGATCATGGTGGTATACAAGAACTCTTTTGATTTCCAATTAGATGATCTTAAGATGTGGGAACCTAATAATAGAGTGGCTAACCATATTTAGGATAGGGAGGTCCCAAAGACTGAGTACAAGCATCAACCAGGTGTGGGAGATGGTATTTACACGAAGGCAAAGAACTTTGAATAAGTCCTATCTAGGGTTAAAAACCACAACATAAATCTAGAATGTAGGCTGGTAAGGGATAATAATCCTTCAAGATAAATATGGTAGTTACATCTTTTATAGTATCACTTGTTGCCAAGACCATCTAGGACTACACATCAAGAACCACCTATTGAGGGATAATCTTCTGAGCCTCAACATGGAGAATTGACAGAGTCATATTAGATCAAGCAACATGAGGATGCAAAAGGAAAAGGTAAAACTATAAGTAAAGATTCAAAGATTGAGCAAAGACCTATTTAAATCCTCTAAATTTAGGCATCCCCACCAGGGTCTTCTTCCCCAATAGGAGTTATCAGCATAATTGCTTTGGAAACTAGAGAAATGGTGGAGAGTGACCTTGCGAACATCATGGCTACTTATGGTTTATTTAAAGAAGAAGACCCATATAAATAAGTAGGCAAGGAATTGGTTCCATTGCTATTAGAAAGAGATAGGCATAATTAGCTTTAGTTCCTCTGGCTCCAAGAAAGAGGCCTAGGTTAAATTTCACTTACCCTACTAGTGAAATAAACCTCTTTAGTGATGAGAATCCTATTTATGGATGAACCATTCATGATTGGTTTTTTTTATTCGAAGTTGCACAAAATCTCATCTCTTTCTCCTTCATTAGATCTAACTTGAGTGGACACAGGTGTTTAGGATAATGTCAATCCATGTATTCAATATATGTTGAAAAAATAAGTAAAAAGAGGCAACTAGATTATTCACAACAAGGAAATACAATGGGTTGGTACCGCAGGAGCCTTTAGGAATTCAAATTTAGAGATTCTTAAACAATCATAGGTGAAAGAGTTTAATCCTCAAGTCTAATTTAATCTAGAGACATCAACTTTTGAAAGAGTAGTGACCAAGAAAATTACTATTGGTACTAAGGAGTTCACCTTTCAGAAGGTGGAGCCATTTATAGGCTTAACTCCTATTCCAGGGTAGGTAGTAGGGGAGCATCCTAGTTTTCAAGATGATGTAGCTAGTGTGGTATTGGCCTAATCAACAATGGCCTTGGTTGGAGTTCAAGGATTGAAATAGAGGATTTTTAAAATGGAAATAAAAAAAAAGATTTGGAAGCTTAGGTCTTCTTGACAATTCCTAAAAATATATTAGAAATGCTAAATAAATCCTTGATGGATGCATTAAAGAATTTGAGAAGTATTAAGTCTAGATTAAATGCTTTGGACCATCAAGTTGAGATGGCACAAACCTTAAGAGCCTAGTGGAAAAATTCTCAAGCTCAGATGGAGGAGCTCATCAAGGTGTATAACACAAAAAAGGCCTTGACCTTCAAGATTATCAAACTCAGACATTTGGACATCATCATAGTAGTTTTGGTAAATAAACAAGAAGATTTGATCACCTGGAGTGGTGATGCTAAGGAATTCATCAAGAGAGACATAGACTTGGTAAACTGGATTAAGAAACTTCTAGGGAATCTATCAAATAACCCTTCTCAAAACACTAATTTAAGCCTAATTGATGATGAAGAATTCAAATAGAGGGTTGATACCCACATCTAAGGAGTCAAAGACAACCAATGTCATTTAGCTAAGGATAACTAGAAGACCCTTGATATCATTAATTTTATAGGCAAGAAAAATTTAGAGGAAAAATGTGTCAATGAACTTGTATCTTGGGTAGATAGTGAATTCGACAAGTTAGCAGATAAAAAAGAGAATTGTCTAATGAAACTTGTAGTGGATTTTGAGCCGATAAAAGAGCAATACACCAAGGTGAAAGACTTCCTCATATAGGGATAATTGGAAGGACCCACCAATGAAATTCCTAAAAGAATATTCATTTTGTAAAGTATATGCTAGTCTGTTAGCACGTACTCTTTCTTGTTAAGTTGGCATGATTTTTTTTACATTATGGCTTTGTATTAAAGATAATTGTCCTTTATCCACATCTGGATATTTTTGAAAGTTAACCGGTTAACCACCTATGTTTCCTATAAATAGGTAGATTTTTACCATTTTTAGAGAGAGTTTTTTTGAAAAATTGATACCAAGAGCATTTAATCCAACTAAGGAATTCTAAAAATATTATCTAGATAGTTTTCTGTAAATGTCTATGCTATCTCTCAATTATAGGGAGTTATCTTAAATTTGAATGATTCTTATTGTTTGAGTTACATTCTTTGTCATAGGGCTATTAATTTGTGCTAAATGTTAAATTGACTATAAAGATCTCAAATATACTTGATTTTATTTAATCTGTATTTGGATGTACTTAGGTTATTCAGATCATAATATCAAACCTTTAAAGTAAATTTGGTTCTTACTTATGATTCATATTTTTCCTTTGAATTTTGCCTGATTTGTGATATAATTTGAGATTATGTTGTTTAATTGGATCAAATGTGCTCAAAATAATTGGAATTTTGTCATAATATTTGAGATGAAAACATGCAATCATGTTTCTTTCTTCCTTACCCTTAATTTTTATTATTTTTTATCAATATTCACTCTATCTTAGAGGTCATTGTTAATTATCATTTAATTTAACTACCAAATCCTCAGAATTATTAAGTATTCAAATAGTATAAACCTTGGTGGATCCCAACCACTAAATCAAATAAATATTGTGGATAGCTTTCATATTTTGATTTTATTCCACCATAGAAAATGACTATATAGTCATAAACTAAAACTCATGCCATAGATTCACAAAATCCTAAAATGAGAAGTGTTCTTAAACACTAAGAGCACCTCTGGTATAATTAGAAGAATCAACAGAAGGGTAAGGCAACAAGATATTTTATATGGTTTTTAGGAACTACTCTCTTGTATGGTTTATAAAAGGAAAAGTGTTCTAAAAATCTATGCCTATTATTAGAATAAATTCCACATACATAGTTAGACATGCCTAAGAAGTCTAAGGAGATAAAGATCTAGAAAATTCACAAGCCTCAAACAAAGATTCCTTCTTTTGGGGTAGTTATTTCACACCCTTAATTAGGAGATTATGTCTTGGGTTGGTGAATCATCTAAGGTAGCTATTACACACATATAGAAAACTACATCCAAGAAAGCATTCATACACAATCATAATTATGAATCAATTTGAACTTGACTATCTTAACCAATATATTTACCAATCCTTCAATAGTTATTGCACACTTATAGATTAGTACATCACAAAATGATCAAGTATCTATTCATAACTTTTTTACACTAAAGATTATTGAAACATACAACCAAAGAAAATAATAATTGATTACACAAAAATTGGAAAGAAAAAACATAAACACATTCACTGACAATTAAAGAAATGTTGTTCCTATATTAAAAAATTATTTGACAAAAATTCAAGTTGGATTAGAATTTTTTATATAGACTTGGGGAAGGGGTCACCTTATCCTCCAAAAGTTTATGCAAGGTCATTACATGTGAAAGTTAGAACATGTAGTTCTAATTTTGTTCTAAAATCACATAAGAGTCTACTTACAGATATCCATTTAAAATAGCCTTTGCCAAAGTTATGCGACATGTGAATGTGTAAAAATATAGAGGTAGTTTTTATAATTATCGATTAAACTATATGAAAATTGAAAAATAGATGCACTATTTACCAAAAATAGACATGTCCCCTTTTATAGGTTGTGAGAACAACCTATTTATTTTTTAGATTAACCACCTTCAAATAAAACCTTGACATATGCATAAAGGACCAAAATTACTTTACCAATGTTTTATAACTAGTGGTAATATTATTAGCCATGACTAATCTAAACTATGCATTGTAGGCTCACTTGTTCCTTTTATAGAATCTACATCTCTAGTTTTATATTTGCTATTTAATACATGCATGCTCATATTCCTGATTTTAAATATGAGTCCTAATGTTTGTCGATAAATATAACATAGTCCAAATATCTAAATATTATGCCCATTACTCGATTATGAAATGTCACATGTGTGAACCTCTAATTGAGTCTAGGATCTTTGAAAAGTAAATCTATGACTTGAACTATCAATCCTTTACATGATGAAACATGAGCATGCAACTTGGATATTCTTTGCTAGTTTTTTGACCTTTTAAAAGTCCATGTTGATCTCACACCATTGGATTTGCTTATTATAGTTTAATTTTATTCATTGGATTTGTTTATTGGGTTCTATGCTTTTTCTCATATGTCATTAGATCTATGAACTAAGCTCCCATGATGGTGACACTTGTCACTCTCATAGAGATTTGAAATTTAAACTCACTCTCACGTTGTTTGATCAAATGGGCCTGAATATATGCACACTATAGGATCTTGATTTGAATCAAAATGGATACATTGTGAGATTAAATGTAACATTTGCATGACCATCAACTAACATCCTCGAGAGTGTCAATTGACATATGTACGAATATCAAATTTAATTATATAAATTATTCATTATCAAGGTTGAATTTGAAGTTTATGTGATATTCAACTGAAATCCTTGTGACCATCAAATGAAATCCACATGACTATCAAATTTAATCTTGGAAGTTTAACATGTTGCTAGCGCTAAATTTGGCATTTTTACAACCATCAAATGACATACTTATGACCATCAAATGATATCCTCATGATCATCAAATGACATCCATGCGACTGTCAAATTTAATCTCATCAACTTGGCATGTGTCACTTTCTCAGCACTCCCTCCTCTTACAAGTATAAATGAAAAGAAGACTTAGCACAATACTTTTAGAAAATATGTAAAAAGGACTCTACATGAATGTTTTAGCCTAAGGTCTTATTATTAATCAAATATGATTTACCTAGACTAAAATATTGAATTAAGTTGAAAACATAATGAAATGATCTCTAAACAAAGGTGCCACTTAGAATTATAGCATTTGTTTTGGGACTTCTATATAGGGGATTGCTTTAAGGGGAATTGTTTTAGATAATATATCTGTAACAATTCTCCCAAAGGGTCTTAATCTATTAGAAAAAACATCCAATGGAATTGGCTAAAGGTCAAGATGTCTAAGAAAAATATCTCGAAGGGTAAGTCTCGAAGGGAAAAAGGCCCAAGATGAATTCACGAAGGGTAAGTGATCATTTCCAAAAATCCCAGGGGTCATTTTCAAAATGTCTGAAGGGTGGGTTTAGAAGGTCCAAAGGGAATGTGTCCTTTAGGGGAATTATTTTGGGAATTTTGAATTATAAAAAATGTCTAAAACAAAATCTTTAAAGGAAATGGCTTGGGTAAAAAGTCTTGAAGGATAGGCTTGTAGGGAAAAAAATGATCGAGACAAAAGTCTTGAAGGGCATCATCAAAAGGGCTAAAGGGTTTACTTTATGGTAAAAATTATTGAAGTGTATAATTCATAGGGTAAATTTTTATGGGGAAGGGCCTTTAATAAATTCCCAAAGGGTAACCACAAAATCCCCAAAAGGAACTTTCAAAATGTTGAAGGGTATGTCTAGAAAACCCGAAGGGCATGTGATTGTGACAAAATTTTTGAAGGGTAATTCAGAGGCAAAGGGTCATTTAAAAAGTCCTAAAGGATTTATTTTGGGGAAATTATTTTATACAAAATGTCTACAAAAATTATCCTAAAGGGTCTTATTCTCTCAGACAAAATGTTTGCAGGGTAGTTTCAAAAAGGTAAAAATGAGAGACAAAAGTCTTGAAGCAAATGTGTCGAGGGGCCATAAGGGAAATTGTAAAAGTCTCAAAGGAATTATATTAGGAAAAATGGCCACAATAAAAAGTCTGATGGACACTTTTCAAAAAGCCCAAAGGGTAGGTTGGTAAGGAAAAAAGGGCACTTCAAAAGTCCTAAAGGGAAATTCCAAAATGTTAAAGGGTCATTTAGAAACAATATGAAGGGTATACTTCATAGGGAACTTATCCATGACAAAATTTCAGAAGGATATACTTCATAAAGGTTGAAGGGTAATATGAAAAAGGCTAAAGGGTAGGTTCAAAGAGGTTAAAGGGAAATTTTAATTACATCAGGAAAAAATCCTATGTCAAAAAATCTTGTAGACCAATTCCATTGGAGGAATTATTTTGGATAGAATGTCCAGAATAATTTATATGATAAATACAAGTCTGTAAGAATTCATACATGGAAACAATCATGATAAAGACAAATAGAATAAGTTTTACACAATAGGTCCAAAAACATAATTTGCAAAAGCCTTGAAAGAATATGTCCCAAGAGGATAGTAAAGATAGTCCATGAAAACGTAAGTCTACAACAATTCTCTCAAAGTAATAAACATGATAGAACAAAAGATCTAGTCCATGGAAACACAATACCAATGCCATCTTTATAAAATATGAAAGACCAAATCATGAATTTTTCCCTAGTTTTACATATACATATAGAAGGAGGGTTCAAAATAAATACAATAATCTAAAAAAAGTGGGTCCCCATTTCATATGGAAAGAAGGGGGTGTTAGGTAAAAAAATATCAATCACATATTATTAGATATGCTCCATATATATTCATTCTTTACATAGAATTACATAGGTTTTTTTAGATTGGGAGCATCATGCATGACATGATCACTCCCATTTCAGTTTTAGATATGGACAAACATACATTACTATAACTCAATACACAATCCATATTCATAGATATCATAATTAAGGGTATGTGCTTAGAAAATTATTTTCATATGATTAGTTTTGAACCAATTATATTAGATAGAATGCCAACTCCATGTCATTCTCGATATTGTATACTTTGGACACCATATGCACTAGGATCAAACTAGATTAATTTCTCATTCCACTTATAGTGGTTGATATTTCCAAGTTGCTAAGTGGCCCCTTAGCCATTTTAAATTTCAAAGTTATCAAGTGGCTCAAATCCATATTTTACAACTTTATGACAACACATAGTTAAATTTTTAGCTTTTTTTACTATACATGGTTAGGTAAGGATGGAGTCATGACCTAGTTGAGTTCTAAAGCCACCTATAAAATATGGTTAGATAAGTCATTGGTCCAATCTAAATTATTCATAGATTGTGATCACCAAATAGGGGTGGGTAATGATAGAGTTAAATAAATCTCGAGTTATTGATCCTCCCAGACATGGGTATTGGGTAAGCCATTAGCTCAGTCTAAATCTATTCACTGTTTGTTCACCACATAAGATTTCACTAAATTTTTGCATTGGTTTACATACCTAATGAGGTTTATTCATTGTTTTCCTCTCTCTCACATATATTTACTCATTTTTTTATTTGATTTTAATATTTCCTAATTTATTACTCATTTTTTTATCAACCTAGGGCTACATTCCATAATACTAAAAATGTAGTATTTTATTCCCTAATTTATTACTCATTTTTTTTTATCGACCTAGGGTTATGTTCCATAATACTAAATATGATAAATCACTAACACTATATTGAAACAAAAAATTATTCAAAAAATAACCAAACATATCAAAGGAATGAAAATGCTTATGAAAAACAAACAAACACTCAATTTATTTTTAACTGCAAGAGAATAAGAAAGTCTAATACTTAACACTAGATTATGATCTAAGAGTATTTTCGGTATGAATAAGAACAATAATTTCATCCCAAAGATAAAATGGATGATGTTATAATTGAAAGAACATTTTTAAAAAAGGGTTAGTTATAAAAATTAGAAATAAAACACAAAACCTTGATGGAATTGTGTTGGAGATGAGGAAGGGCTAGAAAAAAACAAATTTTTAAATTTTAATTAAGATTATGACTAGGTTAATATTTTATGAAGAAACTAAGTGAACCCCAATAAAAATCAACCAAGTCAACATGTGTAATTTATATGTAATAAAAAATGCATCAAATCCACAAATCAATCCTAGCTCAGCGAAGATAGATCCTACTTACACTTTTGATTGGGGATACATTAGATAATTGAGAAAATGATCAATATGGATCTACTATACCTAATGAGAGGATCTATTATCATAATAATATCACTATGGAGGGTTCCAAAGCCTCTATTCAAGCTAAATGATGTAATAACCCTAATTAAGGCCTATGTTTTCATATTCAATATACTAATAACAAGTAAACCAAAAGTCTAATCTAGTACCCACCAAATCTTATGAAAACAAAGTAGGCGTAATAAATAACAATATTAAACATGCATAGAATAAATATACTCACATCAATGTATACATAATCCTAATGCATGAAAGAGAAGTGAAAATACATATCTATTTACTCTTACAAAGGAGGAACAAAGTTAGGAATACTTACCTTTGAAGATGAACCCATAAAGCCTCAATCTCTCTCTTGGCCAAGGTGATTTACAAGAGGTTATTATGGTATATAATGATGACAAGGATAATTAAAATATTGGCTACACAACCTATCAATGCATCTAAAGGGTATGCACCTAGTAAACATTGTGCTCATTGATGACTAGATAAAGTGAGAACTCCCTCTTTGGCTAAGAAAGAATGACCCTAATTATGTTGAATAAATTATATTTGAAGAGATTTGAGCATCATAATGGTACTTTAACATTTGAGAATAACATGGAAAGAGTTTTGAGATGCTGGATACCTACAAAAAGAGAATAAGAAAGCCTTGATGCACAAATTTGGGTATCAATAATTCTCCCAAGAGTCCTATATTTATCGCACAAAATTGATAACTAAGGAGAGGGAAGCTTGAGGGAAAGTTGATAAGTTGGGAGGGGATGAATTTTCCTATTTTTTTAGTCTCAAAAAGTTGGCATTAAGGCAATTTTCCATTTTTTAAGATGCCAATCTCAAACAAAGCTAGAAATGCTTTAAATGGTTAAGGCAAGTTTGGTAACCCCAACCATCGATAGTTAGGTTAACTATCAATGGTTACCCTAACCTATGATGATTGAGGGTGACACTAGTAAATGGGTGAAAAGGTGATAAATAAAAGGAAGTGTTTAAGGGAGGATTTGTCATGATGAAGTTGTAAATGAATGCTAACAAGCTAGGTGTCCACTAGACAAGGAGTTGATTAAGGATCAAAAGTTGAAGATGACATTGAAAACTATCATTGTATAGTTTTCATGTGTTTAAATTTTTTCCCTTTTTGTTTTGTAACTTTAAGAAAGATGTAGAACAAAAATAGGAGGTTGGCTAAGGTCTAGGTCTGGTTGCCTCAAGTGTGGGAGGAGGAGGTATTCCCCCTCAAATTGGGAATTAATGAGATGAAGGTCAAATTGTTTTGAGGTTTGATAAATGGTAGATGATAAGTCACAAGGTGGGTAAAAAAAAGGTAAGGTGGGACATTTGATATGCAAGCATGCACATAAAATATAATAAAGTATGATAGCCAAGATCATGCAAAGATAAAGATTACCATGTTGGTAATAATAATGTTGGGTTCTAGGATAAAGGACAAGGTAACTAGGCCCTATCATTGGTCATAGATGATCAAGTTAGTCTTATCAAGTCTCTTAGATAGGTTTGGTGTTTACTCAGGTATCTAGGGTATGAATAACACTTGAGAAAAACACAAATGGTCCTATTGTACATGAGGTGGTGAAAATGCAAATGTTCAACATGGTAAAATTGATCTGGGTAGTCAAAAGGACCAAGGCAAGTTCATTGTAAAGGTATGTGAATAGGTTGGGTAAAAAAAGGCCAACATCGATGTAGATGTGGTAAAAGAGGTTGGTGGGTAGGGTAGGGTATGTAGTGGATAAGTTGACTTCTAATGTGCTAGTCAAAAAGATGTTACCTACATAGTCCCATGGATAATACATCTAACATAGCCTTTAAGCCTAATGTAGTACTTGTTAGTTTGAGGGAGAAGGTGACTCCTAAATATTTTAAGGTGTGGCAGAGAAGGGGTTACCTCTGGTGGATGTGGTGCTAGGTTAAGGTTAAAGAAGGAGGAGAAAAGTTTATAAATGGGGTTGATTCATAACTAGAAATGGTTAGGTAACCATTGATGGTTGGGGTAAATGAGTAGGTGGATGTGATTAGTGATGATTAGGGCCAACCATCGATGGTTAGGAAGCCATTGATGGTTGGGTAAAAACACTAAAACTATAGTTAAAGTCAAGTGGACAATCATTTATCCTCAGTTTCACTTGACATTTGGTAATTTAGTTGTTTGAGTGATAGAGTATGAAATGGATGGTTGAGTGTTGGATAATGGTGCAAGGTGTCAAGATGAGAGTGGTAAGCATGCAATCAAATGAAGCTAAGATGGAAGTGGGAGATGTATGAGGGTAAGTGGCTAGGCATGGAATGAGATGACATCACTAATCACAAAATGAGGTAGGGGTTATTGTTTAAATTAATAGAATTAGGCATATGTGTTGAAAATAAGATAAATAAATTAAATATAAGAGTAGATTAGAGCAATAGAATAAGCCTTAGGGTTTAATTTTTTTAAGTATTATGAGGATAGATGAGGGAGGATGAGGGTGTAGAATATTGTTGTGACATTATGTGGGTGTTATAGGTAGACCTAAGTTGCTAAGAATAGTTAGTGTGTAGAAGTAAGGTATGGGAGAGGAGGTTAGGGGGTTGAGATGCACTACCATCAGTCACTAACAATGATTGGTGGTAGTTAAATCGATTGGCAACATTTGACCTGGGGGATTCAAAATGTTCCTAAAGAGATCATTGATGGTCAAGGATGGGTCAAGTATATTTAGGATGGGGAAGGAGTTAGGTTATGATATAGGATGGGGTGAGAGGGTTGGGATAAGAGTTGGGTTAGGTTAGAGTTGGGATGGTTACAGGTGGCATACATTTGCACTACGTAGATAAAGATGGTATATGGTAAATGAGATGATGAGATAGAGCACATTCCCATGGAGAGAGTGAAATAATATTTTAGACTCCAACAAAGTATTCCACTAGATTTTCCTTATTATAAGAGAGAGGATGTTGAGTAATTATTGCAAGAGCCATAACATAAGGAGGTGGTACTAGTTTATGAGGAGCTACTAGATAGGGTGAGAGATGATGCTAGTATTACTATAGATTATCTAGTTTGGTTTTAGATTAGATATGTAAAAATATATTTTGGTTGGGGGGATAGAGGATAGAGGCCTATGGATATTGACCTAGGAGGAGTACCAGTACCAGGTGACCTACAAGTAGTGATAGCATTAGCAATAACACAAGCTCAGATAGATATGTTAGAAGGGTAGATTGCCACTCTTCAGGGGTAGGTAGGTGGTGTGAATATAGAGAGAGATTAGGCCCAGGCCTAGGTTATTGATTTACAAGGTTAGGTGGCTATGTTATATGGGTAGGTTATGATATTGACTAGTGAGAAAGACTGGGCTAGAGTTTCACTCAGTTTAGTGACACATGAGAGAGATTCTCTATGACATGTAGGTGGAGGGGAAGTGGTGTAACTAGGTTTTATGACACAGGTCAAATATTTAGCATCCATTTAGGAGTTACATTATTATGACGGAATTGTGTTAGCACAATGTCTTAATGAGTACTGATGAGGAGATTAATAGGTTAGATTGGTGGGTGGATTAATGATTATAGCCCCAAGTCTATGGGTGATGGTAGCAGGTCAACTAATAGGGCTTCCATCTAGGATAGGTATAGGTATAGGTGCCATTGGTTTTGGTTCAGGTGATATTGGGTCATGAGTAGAGATTTTATGTGGTGAATTTTGATACCGATGTGCATTCCAAGATGTGAGATGTATATGTGAGCAATATATATGATATGTACACATTTATACCTATGATAATATATATATATATATATATATATATATATATATATATATATATATATATATATATATCTGTGTGTGTGTGTGTGTGTGTGTGTGTGATTTAGTGTTTTTTAAATGTTTGTGTAGATGTGAATGATTAATTTATGAGTTGATGTTTCCATTTTCATGATGATGTGTTTGATTATGTTTTAATCATGCTATGATGGTTGATCATGATGATGATTGGTTGATATAGTATAGGTATGTGATGACATAGATTTTAATAATTATATACATGATGGTTCATTTAATTCTTTGATGTGATGTTAAGCATGTTAACTAAATGTGAGAAGTTGATTAATTTTTGAATGTTAATGTTGTGGTTTTTAATGAACTTGAAATAAGTGGGTAGTGACACATAGAGTAGGTATGGGTAACATATCTGTGTGAATCAAAAAGGCATGCTAGGTTCATTGGCAAGGACTCTATTAAACCCATGGTAGATATAACCCTAATGGAGATGAACCTTTCATAGGCATCAAATTAGCATGTTTCCAGTGCCAAAGTGTCTTGTATAAAAATAATGTGTCAAATGAGCTCACAATCCTTTGATTTATAGAGGTTATCTGAGAAGGGAGGGTAGTGACAAGTAGGGGAAAGTGTTAGGTGGGAATCATATGTGGATTTACCTACCCTCATAGGAAAGGTTCTTGAGAAAATCATGCCCATGGGATTTCATCTAATGAAAGATGAAAATTATCCATGAAAACCATGCCATGGGTAGAGCCATGGTACCCATGATTAAGATCAGTTGAAACAATATGATGAATAATAAAATGGATCTATTACAATTACATGTCCCTAAGAGGAATAGGGAAATAGGATAAGGGAGGTGACAAGCTCATAAACTGAGGGATGAGCTTAAGTTAGACAACAAGGTGTATTAGATAGTTATTAACAATAGAAAAGATGTAAATATGAAGCATTGAGAGGTTCAAGTTTTGGTTTTCCTTCAAGAGAGGATAAATGATAAGTTCTTGATCTGTACTTATGGGTAATAATATAGGGTCCAAGCCAATTGAAGGTGAAATTTCCCTTTTTGCTTTTCTCCATGTTAGTGATGTGTTGGTTTTCCTTAAGGATAAGATCTTCAATGTTGAATTCTCATATTTTTAGATGTTTATTATATGCTCATTTGATAAGATCTTGATAGATATGAAGGTAATTAAGGGAAACAAGGTGATGCTCATCAAGGAGTTCTAAGCATGCTAAGTGTCCCTAATGATAGTCAATTTTATAAAGAATATCATGCAAGGATATATGATGAGATAGAATTTGGACTTCAAGAGGTAGAACTACCTCAGCTCTAAAGACAAGAGAAAATGTTGTAGCCCCTATAGTAGTTTGGATAGTGGTGTGATCAGCCCATAAAGTGAATACGATATGAAGATGCCAATCCTTGCCAGAAGTATTGACTACTTTGGTGAGTATTTTTATGATATTTTTGTTGGAAGATTTGGATTACCCATTATATTGTGGATAATAATGGGAAGAGAATCTTAAGTCAATGACAAAATCCTTACAAATTTCTTGGACCCTTTTCTTCTTGAAGTATTTTCCATTATAAGTGATAATTTTATGAGGGACACAAAAGTGGTAGATGATGTGATGGGTAATGAAATCAATGAATTTTTCATCTTTGATTGAGATAAATATAATGGATTCCATCAATTTGGCGAAATAATCCATGGTAGTGATGATATATTGGTGATGTTGAGAGGAATGAGGATTGATCTCACCAATTAGATCAAGACCCCATTACGAGAAGGGCTAATAATCTATTGATACTTAGAGATAACGAGGAGGTGCATGATGGAGTTTAGCATGTTATTGACATTTGATTCAGTTCTTGGCATATTCACAACAATATTGATGTAGTCCAATAATAGCCCATGTAAAGAATACATTTTGCAACAACCAAACCACTAAAATGTCCTCCATAGATGTTGTCATGTGCTTCCTGAATGACATGAAAGGATTCATTATTATAAAGGAAACAAATAAGGAGGACATTGAATCCTTGTTTGTAAAGAATATCCCATAGTATTAAGTAGAAAGAGGTGCTTTTAATGAAATCTTTATGAGCATTTCTTGAAAGATTAGGAAGAAGGACACCAACATTAAGGTAGTTGAATATTTAGTCTTAGCAAATGTCTAAATGTGATGTTTCCACTTGGAAAATGGTAGGAAGATTGAGACTAAGGTAAGATGGGGTGAAAAATTAGTGTATGGTGATAAATAGTTTTGATTCAGTAGGTTGGGATGGAATTTGGGACACAAGGGAAGGCATTGTGTCTAAAAATCTGTTTATGGAGTGAGGGACTAATTGAATGGTCTAATGGTTAAATGATGCTAATAGTTTGTTATTAGGTTGTTTATATTTTAGAATAACATCATTTTTGAATTAATAGGCTCTTATGACTTGGTTGATAATAAGTTAATAATCTCCAAAAACGTGTATAGTTTTGATTCCTACAGCCATGTTAGTTTGCAGACCTATGATCATGGCCTCGTATTCAAATATATTATTGGGGAATTACAAATCAAGTTTTAAAGAAAGAGGGAGAGGTTATATATTAATTTAAATTAGGACTATATTATCATTACCACCATTTTGACATTTGGAACCATCAAAATACATAGTCATTTGATAGGTGGCTTCTTCTAAAGAAAAAGTAGCTATAGACTGCTCTAGAAAGCAAAAAAGAGGAGTTTGATTATCAAGGAGATGGGCTTCAGCTAATTGGTCCATAATGACCTACCCTTTAATATAATTTCACAAAAGAAACTCAAAATCAAACATACTAAAAGTAGGAGCCACTTATCCATACATTGATTATGATATGTCTTAGAGTCAATATACTTGAGGGGGTCAGTGTTGGTAAGGACATAAGTTTTGTGGGTAAAAAGATAGTGATGAAGTTTAGAGGTGACAAAAAATAAGGCAAGGCAGAGTTTTTCTAGATGGGTGTCTCAGGTTTCATAATTAATGAGGGTGTGGATGATGTAATAAAAAAAATTCTCCTTATGTTGGTCATTATGATGAACGAGCATGGCTCCCAAGGAATTATCAGTGGTAGATATGTATAAATAAAAGGGTTGATCTTCCTTTAGGGGAATAAGGATGGGTGGAGATAGAAGATACTCTTTAATTTCATCAAATGATTATTGACACTCCTTGGTCCTTTTAAAGGAGGTAGCATTTTTTAGGAGGTGGTGAAAGGGTTGACAATGATCAAATAGCTAGGAGATAAAATGATAGATTCATTGAAGTTTGCATTATAGGCTAAGAAGTTGTTTTAATTTAGTAGGATGAGGCATTTATAGAATGGCTCTAACTTTTATGATGTGTATTTTTATTCCATGAAGGGAAAAAATGAAGCCTTAAAGTTTACCTGATAAGAATTCAAAGATGAATTTATTCAGATTTAGCCTAACATGATAATGGATAAGTATTTCAAAGATGATGGCTAAAATGGTGAGGTGATCCTAGTGATGTTTGGATTTTTCATCAACATAGTCTTCAACTATTATATGAATAAGGTCAAGAAAATATAGGTCATGGATCACTGATATGTGGCTCCTACATTCTTTAAGCCAAAATGCATGACACGATAGCATAAAATTCCTTATGGGGTGATAAAATATGTCTTATGTTAGTCTTGCGGGGCAATCAAGATTTGGTTATATCCTAAAAATCCATCCATGAGAGATAAATTTTCATGTCTAATGGTAGGATCATCAATTTGGTCAATGTTAGGTAGGGTAAAGTCATCTTTGGGGCATCTAAGGTTAGGATCCTATAAATCCACACAAAGGTGGAGTCCCCCTGTGGGTTTGGTGATATGAACAATGTTAGAGACCCACTATGGATAGTCAATGGGTTGAATGAAATTAACAAATAAAAGGCATTAAAGTTCTTATTTGAAAATAAGAGCTATATGGGGATGGATTTGATGAAGTTTTTATTAGATTGGATTAACTTTGGGATGGGTGATGATGTTCTGAAGGGCAATGGATGGGTCAATACTAGTCATATTTTCATAAGACCAAGAAAATTCTATGCTACGATCATGAAAAAAAGATGTACAATTTATTTGTTTCTTAAGAGTTAAGGATTGGCAAATCTTGAGAATATGAGGGTTCTCCTAAGTACCCAAATTAATGTCTCTGGTTGATTCATTTAACATTGTTTGGTTTTCAAGAGGGAGGGATTTTTGAAGAAAAGAATATTCCACACCCAAATAGGTAAGAGTAGATTTTTCATCTTGACATTGGATGGTTTTAATGGTGGGAGAATAATGCACGATCATTTTGGGGTAGATGAGATGAAAGATTTTAGTTTGACCTTCTTGTTGATAAGTTAGGAGACCCAAAATGATGGTGTTGATAAAAAAAAAGTTAGGTGGGATGATGTCATTATCTTCAAATGGAGTTGATGAGGATAGAGGTTCTTCAAATTGGAAATATGATGTTTATAACAGTAAAAGTTACTGTAATGGGAGAGGTGAGGTTGGTGGTTCCCCAAATGGGAGAGGTGGAATTGGTGAGATTCATGGTTCTCAAAAAGGGAGAGGTGGGATTGGTGAGGTTGGTCTGTGCTCTTCTAGGGAAATATACCCTAGGCCAGAGAAATCATGAGGTTTTTGAGTTTTGATAGTAGGAATTTCATGGGGTCCTTATTTATAAAGGCCAAACCCAAACCCTTTATAAGTGTATTAATGAAGGTATATTTGGGAAAAGGTCAGGTTGCTAAGATAATAAAAGTTTGAAGCGAATGGTTGAATACAAAGCATGGTGGTGGGTGAAAGAAGTGGTTTATCAAGTACCCCGTAGACAAAATATGCTATATTATTGGGAAGGCAAAAGGGGACAAGAGTACCAATATTAGGATCATAAGATGGATCATTCAAAAGGTTCCCAAATTCATGTGGATAGGGAAAATCATCCAAAGCTAAAATTTGATATTTATTGAAGTGTAGTTCATTGGAACATGAATTAGAAGGGGTGATCGACTAAGATTTGTGTCAAAGGAATATTTGAACTAGTGGATACTTCACCATTGTTGAAAATATAAGTGTTGGTGTGTTGGTTTGATGTGTTAGTTTGGCTAGTGGTTGGCTGTGAAGAGGGTGAAGGTGGAATAAGAACATGATTGGGTTGATACATCATATTACAAGAATGAAAAATACTTGGATCAACTTTGATTGTAATTAGTTGTCCCTCATGTTTAAACATGATGCATCATTGAATGGTATAAGGGATGCATGCCAGTGCATGGATCTAGGGGTGACCAAGTAACAATTATATTAAAATTCACCCTCTATGACATAACATAGTTCAATAATGGTTAGAGGCCCCAAATGGATGTGGAGAATAACTATCCCCACAGTAGTGGCCAAGGTATCATTGAATGATTAGAGAACCATTGAGATTTTTGACATGATGTTTTTAGGTAGTTAAAATTGATCATAGGCATGGGAAAAGATTATATTGATACTCACTCCGCCATCAATCATGACCCTTTTGACATGTATATTATTGATGGATGTTGTGATAAAAAGAGGGGGATCATGATCTTCACTATGATATGGTGGGATTTTATATTCTTGAAAAGTGACGTTGGAAATGTGCTAGATAGCTCTGATCAAAGATGCAAGTGGTTAGGGATCATCTGGTTGAACCCATATGTACTACCTTACCCTTATAATTGTGTAGGGAACTAAATTGAGTTACCATATGGATATTATGGATAAGAGGAGTAGTTACTTTCTTCATTTCCTCTATTTCACTCCTTGGTGGGAGTAGAGAAGGAGATGATTGGTATGAAGATTGGATAGGTTGTAAAAGTGGCAAAGGATTAAATAAGGTTCATCCAATAGATAATTCTCCCCCAAAAGGTCAATAATGATATTTTGGAGAGATTTATAGTTATCTATATCATGCCTAAGGGTTCAATGATAAAGATAAATTAGATTGTCATTGAACCAGGTTGGCTTTTGGTGAGTGGGGTCAAAAGGCTTGATGGGGGGTAAGTTAATTACAAAATCTCTTATGAGCCTTTGTAATATATGTTTATAAGACTTTGATAAGGATTATAGAGATGTTGGAGTTTGGGCTTTTGGTTCTAGTTCCTTGTTGGGTAAGGTATTTTTAACAAGAGGTATGGTTGGTGGAGTAAGCTTGGCTAGAGGTTTTGAATCAATTAGCTTAGTTATAATTGGTCTAGGAATTGGGGGTCTAGATGATTAGGGTTTAATAGATGAGAAGGTGGACAAGGAAAGGTTGGTTAGGAATGATGCTGAACTAGTAGATGGGCTTGTTATAGGTAGAGAAAAGGGAGATGGTTTTTTGGATGAAGAGTAGGTTACGGGAATGGTGGAAGGATGTGGTCCTAAAATAAAAGGTAAAGATGAAGGAGCCGGTATGGTTCTTCCTCAAAGTTGAGTTATAGGAAATCCATCTTTCTTAGTGGGCTTAATTGGATTAGTATTTGGTTGGATTGGTGTGGTTAGATCTAGTTTCAAAGTAGGGTGAGTGATATTTTGTGTGGGAGGGATCCCCAAGGTCTTGATTGGCCTGGTAAAAGAAGCATAGGGCTATTTGGAAATTTCAGATAGGGGTAATTGAGGTGGTTCCTTGGTAACTTTAGGAAGAGTTGTAACAATAGGCTCAAGAGTGGATTTTAGTGAAGTAGAAGATTTAGTTTTATTTTGATATGGGAGTCCAATATGATGCCAAAAGGTGGCTCTATCAAAGTTAGGTTGGGAGGTGAATTCCAAACTTTGAACTAGTTGAGATAAGGGTTTATAAATAGGAATTATTCCTTGATGATTAGATTCAAAGTGTAAACCCTTTGGGGATGAAAATGGACTAGTTTTAGTGTTTTTATCCTTGGTGTAAGCTTCCAAAGGTAATGTTTGGGTAAATAGGGGTATTATCTCTAGGGAAATGGCTTTCAAAAAAGATAGGGATGATTCTACAATTTGTGTGGTAAGGGTAATGGATTTAGGTAGAGGGGTTGGTTTAGCTTCCTCCTCAGTTTTATTTTCCAAAGGAATAAGTGGGTTTTCAAGTTGGATTAGAGAAGTGAATGAAATGGTTGATGGAGTGACCATATCCTTGGGTGTTTCCACCATAAGAGGGGTGGGTAAAACCATGGTTTCATCTAAGGAAGTGGCAGGGAAAGTTATTTCCTTTTTTTGGGTATTTGAAGGGATTGGTAGTAGGTGATTCTCCTTGATTTGGGTGATAGTTGTAATAACTTCTTTGACCATGGGCACATTACCAATGACATTGCTTACATGTGCCTCATTTGAATTTGAGGATTTGGGTTAGTTCTCATGGTGTTGGGTTGAAGGTGGATTGTTTAGAAATGGTTTTCAAAAAATATCAAGGGATTGGTTTGAAGGAGTATTTGGGTTATCAAACACAAGCTCCCAATTATAAATTAGGCTTGAACAATGCTTTTAAAAGTATTGCATCTATCAGTATCATGTCTAACAACTTGATGATAGTCATAATGATCATTCTCATTGTACCTCCTGAGAAGGGGGTGAGAAGTATCAAATTGTTGAAGGGGTTTGATGGGTGGAAGCTAGATTATATTATATTTAATTAGTTTTTCCAACACTAATGTATAGGATTCCATAATTGGGGTGAATGGTTTTGAAGGAACCCAATTTTGGGTATGGTATTGGCCATTGGAAGGATTATTAGTTCAAGGTGTTAGGTTGATGGTTAGAGGAGGTGTAGTTTTAGGAATGACCAAATGTGTTGATGCTTTCACTTTAGAATTGGTTGGGTTTGTGGTTTTGGTGGAGGATGACTCAATGGATTTGATACTAGCATTTTTATTTTGAAACTTCAACTTCCCTTCATCAATAGCATGATTTTCCAATTTATGAGCCATAGTAAAATCTTCATCAAAGGTATTAAAGGTTTAAGCTTGGAGAGTTATAACAATGTGTTTAGCACAACCTTAGAAAAATAATTCAATTAATTTGGGTTAGGGTAATGGAAAAGTGAATTAATTAATGATACCTCTCCATCTAGCAACAAAATCAATAATGGAGTCATATTCAAACTATTTGATGGAGTATAGGTCTGTAATGAATACCTTTTTAGATATTTTTACATAAAAGTGTTCCAAAAAGGTTTGTTCCACTTGAGAGAAAGAAAATATAGAATGAGTGGGAAGAGAACTATACCAATCAAGGGTAGCCCCAAATAATGGCATGGAAAAGGTTTGGTAAAGAAGAACATCATAATAAGTGATCAAATAAAACACATGCTAGAATGCTCTTAAGTATTGTTAAGGGTCCTATTTACCTTAGAATTTAGAAATTTTGGGCAATGATTAAGAAGGGTAAGCATGAATAGGTATAGAGGGGTGGATAGGCTCAATAAAAATTTGGTTGTAAGACAAAATATTGGTTGAGGTAGAGATGGATGACTCCAAACTAGTCATTTTATCCATGAGAATTTTGATTAGGTCAGGTTAGTGTTGAGAAACTACATAATTTAGAGATATACTTTATTGAGGTTGGTTCATAAAATGTAAAAATAGGTAGTATATGGCACTGACAAAGCCACATATGGATAGGTGGTCCCAAGAGGTTGAGATTGTGATGCATAAAAACTGATTGACATAAAAGGTTGGGTGGTGGTTGGTATGTACCCTTGTGGGTTAGGGACATACTGGTAAGTTGTCATTGACACTTGTTGGGGAAAATATGTGGTTAGTATGTTTGAGTTAGGAGGAATTTGGGAAGGTTGAGGTTGGGTGGTTACACTAGTGCTAATTAGAAGAAGGTTTTGAGGTATGGAGAGAATTAAACTTTGAAGTGGCATTGTGGTTGAAGGATTGGTTACAACCAAAGGGAAGATATAAGCCAAAGTGGAAGATAATGCCATAGTAAATGGGACATAGGTAACTAATGGTAAGGTTGAACCCCCATGGGGTGTAATTGATATTTTTTGGTTATGTAGTGGAAGGTTGGTTGGGGTTTGGGTTGATGGGATGTTGGAAGAGGTCTAAGTTAATGGTTGTGTTGAAGTGGTTCCTACCATGAGGTGGGAAGGCATACCAAGATAAAGTTTAACAGAAGGAACTAAATCAAGGGGTATGATAAGGCAAGGTGTTGAGGTAAGGTTACAAGGCAATTGGATTATTTTCAAGAAAGGTGTTGAAGTTTAGATCTCCTTCAGAGACAATTAGGATTCTAGAAGGAGATGGTGGTGGAGGAGAATGGTGAGGTGAACCATGGGGAGATTTATCCACATCTGAGGTATAAGCCATGGATGAAGATGAAGGTGGTGGTTGGTTATTTTGATTTTTCACTTATTATCTAGTCAAAACCATATGAAAAATCTAGAAGTGGATAATGAACCTTTCAATTCAAATAATGAGCAATCAAAGAAAAGCCCAAAGTAAAAAAAGCACACACTAAAAGAATAATTAATCATAGGATTTATTTTAAATAATTTTTGGCTTATACCTTAAAGAGTGTGAAAGGGAAAATTTGCTTATGATTCAGGTACTAAAAAAATCCAAGGATGGTTTTAGGTTAAGTTTTAGCACTCAAAAAATTTGCACTAGACCGGGTATGTGGCTTGGTAATAGGGGCTTTCTCCTCGCACCTCATGAACCTGAAGTTGAGCTGAGCCACTGTGCCAATAGATACTATTTAGCTAGAGTTTATACTCTGCTAGAGAATGGTGTGGGTCTTCCCTTTGGTGGTGAAATCCAATTAGGTTCACTGGGTAGGGTAAGGTGATCCAAAGGGTGATGAAATACCAATTGGACTTGTCTTATGTATGTTTTGATGTGTTCTTTGGTGAAGTGATTAGTTAGTGTAACATATGTGCTCTACAATTTATTCATAATGAAATTAATTAATCTAGGTGAGATAAGCATTAAATAGGAAAATAATGGATGCACTTAATTCTACCCAAAATAAATTTTTGGTCTCTTTTCATGCAAACAAGGAACAATGCAATGAATGTAGGATGAAAATGCAACCTATCCCTAGAATGAAGTTGCACTTTTTTTTTGAAATTTAAAGATTTGCATAAATGAAAGAATATGAGATTCACTAATGCAACTATATGAAATAAATAGAACTATGAACCCTTAAGGAGTCCCATCAAGTATGCCAAAATGTTTCCTACTTTTTCTTGATTTTTGTTTTTAAAAGGATAAGTGAGAGAACAAGAGATAAAGGGTATGTAATTGGTAAACATTGCACTCATTTATGACCAGATGAAGTGAGAACTCCCTCTTTAGATAGGGAATAATGACCCTTGTTATGTTAAAGAGATTTGAGTAACATAACAGTACTTAGGCCTTTGAGAATCATGTGGATAGAGTTTTGGGATTCTAGATACCTGTATAAAGCAAACAATAAAGCCTAGATGCACAAATTTAGGGATTAATAATTTTCACAAGAGTCTTGTATTTATAGCACAAAATTGCTAAGTAAGGAGAGTGAAGTTTGAGGGAAAGTTGTTAAATTAGGAGGGGATAATATTGCCTATTTTCATTAGTCTCAAAAAGTTGGCATTAAGGTGGGTCGGGGGGGGTGTAGTCTGTTGGTCGAGTACTTCCATTGCGGCTCTGCCCATCAGTGTTCAAGTCCCCCACTGGCCCTGTGGTACCGGTGTTAGTTGTGTCTAGCCAGCGGTGCCGGTCACGTTAAAAAAAAAGCCATTGGGTTAAGGATGGGGAAATAGAATAAATAAGCCATTGGGGTAAAATATGAGCTTGGACAATAATTCTAAAAGTAGATAATAATATCACTAGCTCTCTTATCTTAGTTGGGTACTATTTTCATAGGTAGACAAGACCTAGGGGGATGGATTGGTCATAAAAAGAGGGTTTTGGCTTAGGTAAGATCAAGTCTGGAAGGCTATGAATGATTTGGAATCAATGAAAACAATCCTATGGGGGTCATGAGAGTAAGTAAGATTGACCTATTGGTTGGTTATCATTATCCATGCTTAAGTTACTAATTTTTACATTTTATATTACTATATTTCCCCCTCCCTTTATTCTAGTTATGAAACAAAGCAAAATACTAAGATAAAGGGAAGAAAAGAAAGTGTACCTGAACATACCTTCAAGGGTGAAGCTCATGTAGCTTGTGAAATGTTGGATATGCATAGAGAGAGCACACTGTGAAGTGTAAATTTGAAAAAGAGAAAAAAGAGTATATTAGTTCTTACTAGATAAGCTATATCTAAAATAAAAACATATAAAACTGGGTAAAAGAGAGGAAGATAAAGGAATGAATACACCTCACTAGGTACACAGACTAATATAAAACCTATTGTGATGCTATGTGATGTTAGATGTGTATTGTACCAAGAATACTATTACGAATGGAAATGAGTGCTTAATTTCACAAAAAGTGGCTCAAGAATGTAAAGGCTAGCCTTTGGCTCCATCATCACCTACTAAGTGAAGTTATGTGGTCATGTGTATCTTGATCACTATTTGGACTGTGTGTGTAATCCCTATGAATAGGTGGCTCAAGAATAGAAAGGCTAACAAGTCCTTTGAAATCCATTATTTCCTCATGAACTGAAGATATAAACTAATCCCAATATGGAATGTATGATGGAAACCAGGCTACTCTTAGCCATTCCAAAAGATGGAGATTAGGCTTGTATGAAAGCCACTCCAAAACTAAGAATCTAAGTTATATGGAAGCAAATCGAGAACTTAGGAACTCAAAAGTTAGGCTTGTATGAAATCCAAACAAAAAAAATGATGCCAACCACTTATAGATGGAGTAAGGCATACAACTGCTAAGAATGCTTGGGTAATGCTGAACTCAAAAAGAAAGAAAATAAATGTGTCATGCAGATTGCCCCCAATCATTGGTGTTTGAAACATGGATTCTAATATGAAAGTTATACCAACTTATCATATCTTAAATTGGAAGTGAGAGCCATCATACTATTCATGATTCCTGCTACATCTAGATTCTCTAAGAAAACTATACTAAAACTATTGATTTTGGTTTGAACTATAGCTAACAAAATTGTAACTGAACTTACCTTTCTGTCTGTTTCTAGAAAATCTATTTTTTTTTCTATTTGGATAGGAGGACTAGAAATGGATAGTAATGCCACTAGTGCTATATTCTAGTCTTAGTGTTATTTTCCTAATCTAAATCTAATGATTTTTATATATTATTGACTATCTCCTTGATCTGTTCTGACTGGTTTGATGTCTGGTTTCTATTCTATTTATTCTAAAACTAGATTGTTTGACTGATAGGAGCTTGATCTCTATAGTAAAAACCACTATTTGTTTCCTCCCTCTATTGAGGTTAGGATTAGGTACCCTAAAATGACTGCCCTAGAAGAAGAATTCTTGTAAGTGTGTTAAGATGGAAAATATACATGATATAGCAATGATAATCAAAAATATATCTCAAGATATAGGATGGTTTGAATTGAGAGATTGTTAGATCAACAAGGGCATGCCTAGATAGATATAACTATGTAATAGCATGCACAATGTACTAAACTAGAGTTTAACATCTAGTTAGTGGTTAGTTAATATTTTTTAGTTGGAGGGATGGAGCATAATGTCCATCATGGCATCTAAAAAAAATGAATGATGCATGATATAGATCATGGCATTGCAAACAATCAAATGTAATCAAGCAACATGCACATAAGGTAATAAGTAAGAAGCATACAAGAGTGGCTAAGGGGCCAAAAAAATAAGTTACATGGAAACTTATCACTAAAACTAGAAAAAAAACATATAAGGCATGTTTAAATGCCACATACACATATAATTATAATAAGCAAAATTGGCATGGAAGCCACAATCACATAGAAGAGTACAAGAAAAGGACATTGGTAAATGTCCTAAGGCACACACATGAATAGAAGCCAAGGATATTGTCAAATTTCCTAAGACACATATAGGAAATAAATAGGAACTAATAAATTCAAAAAATTTATCTATGTAAAGAAATAAAGGTAAACATGTAATAACTGGATATACAATCACATGTAACTAATCAAAGTAAGAAGTGAATGCATGCAAGACATGTTAGTAAAAGACTAGGTATATGATCATAAATACACAATTTATATATACTAGTGAGTGTTGATAGAGTAATATGTGTAAGATATCAAGTAATGTACATCAACATGATAACTAGAGTGTGTGATGTAGGAATGACATAACCTGGATGATGTAGTCATGTAGAAGATGTCCCTAGTGGGTATGTATATTGATGTATATTTCAAATGTATAAGTATGATACCCCCTCAATTAGTAGATTAAAGCAATCAAAGAGCTAGATATCAATGCACACACTCAATGAAGATCAAGTGAATCATGGTATTGTAGATAAATTGATAAACAATAGCATCCAACAATGAATGTAAGTCTAGCATAGTATTAACAATGTAAAACATGGATGATGCATACAAATGAAATGTTTTTGTGTTTTAAAATGTTAATTTTTGTTTGTATTTTTAAATATTTGAGCTATGTATAATAAAGCATAATATATTATGTATAATCAATCATAAGAAACTGTGTACAAGTAATGCTAGAAGGAAAACTATGTACAATCAAGTATTAGGAGACAATGTACAAGTGATTTTGGAAATTAATGTATAATACAATGCATGAAATGTGATGCTAGATATGGAATATCTATAGATGTATGATATTCATTATATTTTTGAGTTTTTTTCCATCAAGTCAGGCTAGTTGATACACTTTAGGTCTAAAATTTTCTGTAATAATGTATCGACCTAGCTAGTTTGGTTTGAATTTTCCTTTGATTTATTATTTTGTATTGACATTACAAAGATTTTATTTGAGAACAAGATCATTAACTTTGAATTATCTAGTGTGAAATCATTTACTATAGGATCATTGTATATGTTTTTGATACATTTGGAGATGTTCTGTTGCTTGAATACGTGTATGGTCTAACTACTCGAGCTAGTGTAGATGCTTTTCATGATACTAGTCATCAGTGAGAATGCCTTTTAGAGAGACACAAAGGGATGGGATTTATAATTAAATTGGTAAAGTAGATTATATGCCATAAATCAAGGAATAAGGAGTGGCTCATATGTGTGTGTAGATACTTGTGTGATAGGCCCATAATGCACAAACAAGTTGATTGTGCTAATCATCTCCAAATTTGGTCACTATTTTGCTTAAATTGTTATTAATAATTTTATTGGTAGCCTCTAATTAAACATTTAATTGTGGGTAATATGGAATTGAGAATGTGTGTTTAATCTTATATTTTGTGAAAAATTTCTTGATAGTTTTGTTCTTGAATGATGTTCCATTATCAGAAATAATGGCTACGAGCAAATCGAAGTGTGAAATAATGTGAGTCATGAGAAAGATGAAAATGTCCTCACCTATATTATATTGAATTGGAATGGATTATACCCATTTTTAAATTTATTTTGTGGTTATGATTATGAATTTATGTCCATTTGCATATTCAAGGTTAATTTTTCCAATAAGATCAAATCCCCATAACATGAATGACCACAGAGCAACTAGAGGCTGCAATTGTTGTGATGGTACATGTAAATCAATAAGTAATATGTAATAAATAAGCTACTAATTTTTGAAATTGATTTATAATTAGATATTTTCTAAAAATAATAATGAGAGGGAGAAAATAAGACTTAGCTTGAAACTATATTGATCTAATTGAGATAGGGTATGATATTCACTATGAAAGCCTTAGACACTATCAAAAATAAGATTCTATCTTTAATTTTTTTATTATATGGGAGCACCAAAATTGGATAGGAGTGGCACCGATGATATAATCCTTGTGTGACACTATTGTCCTAAGGATCTAGACTTTTTAGGTTTTATTCGGTAGGTCTGTGTGACATTGTTTCTAAATTTGTGAAGCCTCACTATCAAAAATGCTCCATTTATAGATAATTTTTTTGGTTTTATGCCTTTAATATACTTGAACAAAACTTTGGAAAATAGGGAAAAGGGGTTAGTATGTGTAAGATGCACTAGATGTGATTCAAACCCATACCAATAATTTGAGGAGGGATTAAGCCATATTTAGTTCTCCTTTTAAGAGTGCTTGGTACAATAATGAATGAAAATTAAAGAAATGAAATAATAAGGTGTGATTGAGATGACTAAGGGATGGTGTAAGGACTTGAATTGGATTTAAAGTGTATAGGCTAGCTGTATGCAGAGAATAGGGAAGATTGCTTGAGTGATCTTGCTTGTATTCTTGTTTGCTTGAGTGATACTTTCCAGCCCTTTCCAAATGATATTTAAATGGGATTTTATAGGGACACATTGGTCATGGATTTAATTTTATCATATTAGGCCAATAAGGAGAAGAATGGGGAACCAGAAGAAATTAACTAGTGGGGTCAGAAACGAGCTTGGATAATAGTGCTAAAAGTAGATAATAGTGGCACTGATGCTCTTGTCCTAGTTGGGTGTTATTATCCTAGGTAGATGAGACCTAGAGGAATGAATTAGTCATGAAAAGAGGGTTTTGTATTGTCTAGGATCAAGTCCAGAAGGCTACAGATGATTGTGAATCAGTGAAAATAAGCCTGTGAGGGTCATGAGAGAAAAGAGGAGGGACCTATGGGTTGGGTGTCATTATCCATGCTCAAGTTACCAATTTTTGAATTTTATATGACTAAAAGAGACAAGTGTGTAGATAGAAAGTGGAAAAAAGGATAACAATCCTATGAAGTATCAATGGTCTACCCACCCCTTTACTAGTGTACCCATTAGGGTGTGCATTTAGATAAATTGAGACTCAGTAGGTTTTTACAAGATAAAGAATGTCAGTAATTGATAAAAGTTTGAGAATATTATGTGTATACATATTCCCCACTCTAATCTCATCATGTGTCACATAAGTGTAGCAGGGGATGATTCTTAGGGAATCAAATAGGACAACACATAATGTTAATGCTAGATAAATATGTAGTGAGCAAAAAAGATAAATGAAGGAACGCAATTGAAAAACACACACCTTTACTTAACTTAGTGTTGTAGATAAATAATTAAATGTAAGAGATGTGAAAGAATCCAATGTGAGGAATATTAGGAGAACCTATGAGATTAGTGCAAAAAGAGCAAAAAATCAAAAAAAATTCAACCTAGGCATATAATAACTAGGAATATTCTCTACAACATTAGGATTCCATAACTTTTTACGATTTGGAAAATTAGTGAGTAGAATCAAAGATATGATTGAAATAAGGAATCTAATGTTAAATATTTGAAGGGTAAATAATTATGAAAATTAAATATAAATAGGGTGAAAAATAATTCATTTTCTATTATTTGACTATTTTGAGAAAAAGAGATCTCTGAGAAACCTAGTGAGAGCCTAGAGAGCCAAGATAGTGAGGAGATGATAGCTGAGATGAGGAGGATGCATAGTGGCCACAGTGATTACAGTATAGGTAAAAAACTAAGAATTTCAAAATTTTGAGTATTTTATTTAAATTTGAGTGTTTTTATAATAAATTATTAATTAGGTCAAATCTAGATACCAGAATGTACCCTAGGAATGGTTGAAGGACACTAGGGGTCGAATGGGATAATGGTTTGAAAGGGGTCAAAGTAATAAATTCCCAAGGCATTTATTATAATTGGTAAAAAGGTCATCAATTTAAAATAACAAGGTCAACCCAATTGACCTAGTTGGTAGAAAATAATTTTTTTGAAAGGTCCAACCTAGTAGGTCATGGCCAACTTAGTTTGTTAGGGAAGGGGTCAATATAGTACCACATGGATGACTTAGTAATATAGGGGGAAATGATGGCCAAGTTAGTTGTTTTAATTTTAAAGGGTCAACTTAGTACTATAGGGTCAACTTAGATGGTTTCTAAGTGGTTAATATAGTACTAAAATAACGGAAAAATGTTGTTATAGTAATTTTAAGGCACATTGTGGATGACTTTATAATGAAATATCTGATTGAGTGAAAAATAGGTCAATTTAGGTGAGAAATAAATAAATTAAGGCAAATTAGTTGATCTTTTTGAAATTTTAAAATAATGTATTTTGATTATGAGTGACATGGAGGTCCGATGCATCTTTTGTTATTTGATTCTTATAAAGAAACTTGATATTTTGGTGATTGGTGGATTATCATGGCTACTAGATCTATTAGAGCACCTGATGGATGTAAATAGAGCTAGATTGGTCATGATAGGCTTTAGAGGCATCATAGAGATGTGATGAGTCCCATTGAGTGCTGATCTAGTGGTCATGTTCCTAAGAACCTAGGAACATTTGAAAAAAATATTTAGATGGGTGGTGGATGGGATTATAATAGAGGTTGTTATCACATTAGAGGATGTCCATGCATTTATTAGACTACCTATAAGGGGACACTAATGATCATGGGGATATTGAATGATCAAGAGGAGAGGTAAGCATTAGATCAATGGGAAATATGATTGAATATGATTTACCTAGGACTGAGGGTGAGTCTATTTAATGTCTATATTACATAAATTCTAGATATTTATAAGGTTGTGATAGGGCTTGTGATAACATGAGTGTTTTGTGTCATAAGTCAAATGATAAGGTACCACTTTATACAATAGTATTTTATCTATCTATATTGGATTAGGGGCACTCTATGACATGGGTTCTATCATCTAGGTTCATTTCATGCATGATATGTATGGGCTGATGTCCTTAGGTTAGAAGACCATGGGGCTAGTGGTATTGATGAGTGCCTAGATATATGAGAGGTTCTTGATGTATCATCTAGCTAGGTTGTCTTATGTGGTTGATAATTAGTTACTTTAGGTTTTGAAATAGAGACAAGATCAGGTGGTGTGGCTTATTCACCACATGCTAGCATTAAAAATGGTCATACGAGGAGAGATCATGTGGTAGCCTTATACACACATTATGATAGTTTTATCAAGTTGGATAACTATGGTTCTAGGGTTAGCATGAGTGTAGATCATGGGCCACTACACTTAGTGGTAGATCTACATCTAATGGCATGCTTGCCAAGATAGTTCAAACTCCCTCACCTAATAATTCCTATAGTGGTTCCTACATTTTGGACCAAGAAAGAGAGAGAGAGAGCTAAGGGGGAAAGGAAGAGGAAGATCACCAATTGAGAGATTAGAGATCAAACACTTATGTGTGGGATAATGAACTAGTCAAACATGATAACTAATAAATAGAGAGAGAATGGATGTTGATATAAGAGAACCATAGGTACCATATCTAGCACTGTAATAATAACAATGACCACCTCAATCACACCATTGATAGTGATGCCAATAGTGAAAGAGCACAGAAGGTGGTCATTTAAGATGAACTGTTAGTCATCCTAGGGCAGAGATGGTCTATAGAGGTATCATTGAGGCAAGGATTGATATGTGCATGAGTGTTGACCCCAGGGTTTGCTTTGATTGAGAGGTGTCCCATAGATGAGGTACTTGGGGGATGAGCCAATGGAAAGATCATGCTTGATGGACAAGTAGATGGGGAGATGGTGATTATTGACATTGAGATAGGTAATAAATGTCATAATTTTGAGTTTTTGATATATAATACTAGTTATATGGATAGATAGATAGATTGTGAGATATATATATATATATATATATATATATATATATATATATATATATATATATATATATATATATATATATATATATATATATATATATATATATATATATATATATATATATATTGTGTGTGTGTGTGTGTGTGTGTGTGTGTGTGTGTGTGTGAGAGAGAGAGAGAGAGAGAGAGAGAGAGAGAGAGAGAGAGAGAGAGAGAGAGAGAGAGAGAGAGAGAGAGATTTAATATCTATCTAGTTTGAATTTTTTAGATCTTATAGATGAGGAGGAGGTCAGATGGGGATCCTTGTGATGTTAGCACACCATAATATTCTTGGTGGGTGCTAGCACCATACGACCCTAACATATTGGATGATCCCATAGTACTATATTCCCCAACTTAGGTGAGCTTGTTTAGACTACTAGGGGAGGTTATGAGGCAACTATTGACACATAGAGATGAAATACAAACACCAATAGGGGAGGGATTAGGTGAGGTATAGGGATGATAGGATTTGACTCAAGAGAGAGTTATGAATATGGCTACCATTATCAAGTTGGGATAGGTCCAAGCCTAGGTGGATAACCTACAGGGATAGGTAGTAGGCCCAATATCTTAAATATCCTTATTAAATCATACAATTCATAGGGGACAATTTGAGACATCTATGGGAAGCATGGTTAGGCCATGAGATAAACATGATAGAGCCTAGCCATAGTGATTGAATGATGTATTTTTGTACTATTTGTATAAAAACACATGATATATATAGAGATATTATATTTTGATAGTTTGGATGTTGATATTATGATTTTTAATTTCGTTTTGGTTATAAATGCATGGATATATATTTATTTATAGCACATGTATTTTGGATTTGTTGTATATATTATAGGAAATATATGTGTAGTGTTTTCTTTTCAAGTAGAATGTAGTACAAATGTAGGTTAAAAATAAATAGGCAAAAAAGACTTAGAAAAGTATAATTAATTAAAAATAAATGCACTACACACTCTATCACAATGGGAAATGTGTAATAAAAAAATATGACTAAGTATAATAATCCAAAAATGTGGTAAACAAGAGGGGAAAATGTTTATAAACCATGAGAAAGAGTGGCACCAAATTAAAAAAAGTAAAATCACACTTAATCATGTTGGGAAGTGTGAAAATAATGTAACAAAATGGAAAGCCCATAAAATAAAAATTGGATAAACACAAATAAATTAATTCAATAAATCATACTAAAATAGATTGGGAAGTATAAAAAGAGAAATAAAATTGGTAAAATGGTCTTAAATTAATCACACAAATTTAATTTGGGAAGTATGAAAAACTCAATAAAAGTGGTTGGATTCTTAAATGCAATTGGAAAATAAGAAGATAAAAGTGAAATATTAATGAAGTAAGAATAAAACATACTAAATCAGTATCAAAAGCATGACAATGACATGTAACTCATTATCAATCACATCTTAACTCACATGTGACACATGTAATTTTGTTATGACTTGGATTATTGGAAAATTTTGTGAGGAAGGTCAGGTCCTATCCATAGTACAAATGAGGTGGAAATAATGTGAAAATATGTTATATGGGATGTTTGGAATGGTAATGTGAAAAATTTAGTAATCTATGGGGAAGGCTAGGTCCAATCCATAGTCTTACACTGCAACTCATAAATGGAATCCCTAGGTGGAGTGGTCAATGAAAAAAAAATTCTCAAGGTAAAATATTAGGGTTGTAGGGAGTTAAAAATGGTGTTAGGATCCTCCTTAGAGTAAAATTGATTACCTTTGTATAAGCAACTAAACACGGAATTAAACCAGAAGTAATAAGTAACTAGAAATCAGAAACAACAAAGAATAGATGATATGAGAAACAATACAATCTGTATTAAACTCTTCCAGAAGGAAATACAATGAAGAAATCTCTTCTTCCCACACCTCTTGGGTGTACATTAATTCTCCCTCAAGAGTTCTCTCTCTCAATAAATTACAACCAACTCAACACTGAGTTCTTCCCTCCTCCAGTAGATCTCCTTGATCTTGCACCTTGCAGATCTAATTGATCTTGCTTACTCCTTGTGTTTTAGATATTATTGATCTTGCTACCCTGTAGATCTAACTAACCTTGCTTTTAGCTCTACAACTTAAAAATCTCCCACTTGGAGATAAATAGCTGCACCTGTACCTATACCTATACAACAACATCCTCTAATTTGTTTTTGGTTTGTATCTCCATCTTCAAGTTCAATATTGAAGACCAACAAAATTTGAATGAAGATTCAACTTCTCTTTTGTTCTCAGCTTTGTTAGCATATCAACAGGGTTCTTATCCATATGGATCTTTTCTAGCTTCAACTGACCATCCTCCAATACCTTTTGAATGAAATGGTACCTAAGTTTTATATGTTTGGTTCTTGAATGAAAGGATGAATCCTTTGACAAATGAATTGCTCTTCGACTATCACTGTACAATCTACAACTCTCTTACTCCTTTCCCAACTCTTCCATGAACCAAGTCATCCATATCATTTCCTTGCTAGCCTCTATGACTGCAATGTATTCTACCTCTATAGTAGTCAGGGCAACAACCTTCTACAACTTTGAAATCTAGCTAACCACCATTTCACCAATAGTGAACGCATATCCTGTGATCTTCCCTATCTCTGGAAATACTCATGCCAAGGAATTTTGCTCCTAAATCCTTCATGGAAAATGTCTGAGCTAATTTTACATTTAGCTCAGTAATTTCCTACATGTGTGACCCTTCAACATGAAAGTACACTACATATAGTAATAGGATAATGTAGCTACTATTATCTAACCTGGTAAAATAAACACAATGGTTACATTGACATTGACTAAAGCCATGGTCTGTCATAAACCTATCAAACCTCAAATACCACTGTCTTGGAGCTTGCTCAAGACCATATAACCTGGCCTTATGTCTCACTTGTCCATTCTTTCCTTTCGTTAACTTGTAAATCCATTCATTTTTCAGTGCCTTCTTTCTGGCTAGCAACTCTACCAAACCCCATGTTTGGTTCTCTTCCAAGGAATCAATTTCCTCATTCATGCCATGCTCCCACTCTTTACTGGATTCTACCTACATTGCCTCTTCAAAACATCCTATTTTTCCACCATCAGTGAGCAACAAGTAGTATAAAGAAGGGGAATAATGAAGTTGAGGCTTACTTACCCTTTTGGACCTCCTCATGGGTGTTTGAGACTCATTGATAGTTTGCTATCTGCACAAATTTCCTTCTAATAGTGACCGATCCTAGTCATCTCTCAGTCTGCACCTGACCGATGTCAGTTCCACCTGACTGACCTGACCAATGTCAGTTGCCACCTACCTGACATCACTAACTTTGGTCTCCACCAGACTGATGTTAGTTCCTACCTAATCGACATCGATCTCTACCTGATTGGTGTTTGTGTCTATGTTTTCTTGTGAGTGATGTTTTTTATCTGTGAGCTCATTTTATATCATAACCTTGTCTAAATCAACATTGCCTTGCTCAAAATTATTTAGCCTCTTAAGCTAATCACTATCCATCACCTTCTCCTTGAAAACCAAGGCTTTCTAGTTCTTAAATGTGTCAAAAATATCAAATTTCATCTTTATGCAATAAACCCATACCTTTCTTGTAGCATAACACTGTGATCCTCCAATAGAAGCTACCTGAGCTGGTCCCCACATGTCTATGTGAACAAGATCTAACCTGTGTTCCTTCTTTATTGACCCAGTTGTCAGAAACCTCACTTTCTCTTGTTTCCCAAAAATAAAATGCTCATAGAAATCTAGATCTATCAAATTTGTAAGCTTACCTTTTGACTTAAGAACATGCATTCCCTTCTCACTCATTTGACCAAGCCTATAGTGCCACATCTTTATATGTAAATTTGAATTAAATAAAATAGAAGGAGAATCAATAATACAACTAGATAGATAAAGTGTACATACTTTCTTACGTCTAGCTAATACAAGTGCACCCTTTGAAACTTTCCAAGATTCCATTGTGAGAGTTACTGTGCAACCCTCATCACCCACCTTTCCTACAGAAATCATATTCCTCTTTAGGATGGGTACATGCATGACATCCTTTAACACCCATGTGTTGCCATTTGACAATTTCAGCTGCACTTTTCCTTTGCCAACAATTTGACAAGGCTCACCATCCCCTAAATAAACTTTTCCAAAGTCTCCATGGACATAATCATGAAAACATTCTCTATTTAGGGTTGCATGGAAAGAAGCACCAGAATCTAAAACCCATGATTCTACCTAAATATTCAAAGAAAATATAAGAGCATCCTATGCAACAATACCTACAACATCTACTTCTTCATTACCTTCATGTTGATCTTCTTTCAACCAACAATCTTTCTTTGCATGTCCTTTCTTTCCACAATTCCAGCAGGTTATTCTTCCATTTTTGGATTTGGATCTAATGCCTATCTTTGACCTTGATTTCCCTTGCTTGAACTTCTCTCTTTTCTTTCACTTGATTTCAACACTTAAAGCATTACCTGATGTTTCCCCAATGCTTTTCTTACAAATTTCTTCATTTTAGATTACACTAACAACATCATCATCTTTCAAGATATTTGAAGCAGACACAATATTACTAACTGCCATTACAAAACTATCCCAACTTTCAGGTAAAGAGCATAAGATTAAGAGATCCTTAATTTCATCATCAAAAACTATTTTGACTAAATTTAACTAATTTACTAATCCATGGAAATCACTAAGATGACTATATACCGATTCACCTTCCTGCATTTACAAATTAAATAACTGCTTCATAAGATATACCTTATTCAAAGCTGAGGGTTTTTCATATAAATTTTCCAAAGATTCCATTAACTCTACCATTGTCTTTGCCTGTGATAAGTTAGAGATCACAGATGATGCCAGGATCAACCTTATAGATTCGAGAGCCTTTCTATCAAGAACATTCCATTCTTCATCTTGCATATATGTGGGATTACTTGAAACCCCACCCAATGATAAGTACAGATCTTTCTGATAGAGATAATCTTCTATCTGCATCCTCCATAATTGATAATTCTTACCATTGAATTTCTCCATTCTTAGTTTACTTTCTTCTGCCATTGCTTTACTCCCACTCAAATAGAAACCCCTTTGAGTGAACCTGTAATCAACAAACACTAACCTGCTCTGATGAATCACTTCTTAGTGAACCAAGCTCTGATACCAACTATCAGGATCCTCCTTAGATTACAATTGATTACCTTTGTATAAGCAACTCAACATGAAATTAAACCAAAAGTAATAAGTAACTAGAAATCAGAAATAACAAAGAATAGGTGATACGAGAAAAAATACAATCTGTATTAAACTCATCTAGAAGGAAATACAATGAAGAAATCTCTTCTTCCCACACCTCTTGGGTGTACAGTAATTCTCCCTTAGGAGTTCTCTCTCTCAATCAATTACAACCAACTCAACACTGAGTTCTTCCCTCCTCCAGCAGATTTTCTTGATCTTGCACCTTGCAGACCTAATTGATCTTTCTTACTCCTTGTGTTGCAAATCTTCTTGATCTTGCTACCCCACAGATCTAACTGACCTTTCACACATACACCTGCATATCTACTTGATCTTGAAAACTTGTAGATCTAATTGACCTTGATTCCATTACAATACAACCCCATGTGTCTCTTAAATAGATCCCAACAAAACAATAATTAGAAATATGGACTCAAGACTAAAATTAGTTTTTACATATGAACTAGCTGTTTGTCAAAAATTAGTACAATTCTGGAAACACACAGATGACCGATGTTAGTCTCTATCTATCTAGAGATGACCAATGTCAGTCGATGCATAACCGATGTTGGTAGATGTTGGTCGACCCCTGACCAATGACAACAGGTTATGATCAATGTCAGTTACTATGTAACCCAACAACCTCCACATTTGCATATCAGTGAAGCTTTTAGCTCCACAACTTAACAATCTCCCACTTGGAGATAAACAACTACACTTGTACCTGTACCTATATAACAATATCCTCTAATTTGGTTCTAGCTTGTATCTCCATTTTCAAGTTCAATCTTGAAGACCAACAAAAGTTGAATGAAGATTTAACTTCTCCTTTGTTCCCAGCTTTGTTAGCATATCAGCAGGGTTCTTATCCGTATGGATCTTTTTCAGCTTCAATTGAACATCCTCCAATACCTGTCGAATGAAGTGGTAACTAAGTTGTATATGTTTAGTTCTTGAATGAAAGGCTGAATCCTTTGCTAAATGAATTGCTCTTTGACTATCATTGTATAATCTACAACTTTCTTGCTCTTTTCCCAACTCTTCCATGAACCAAGTCATCTATATCATTTCTTTGCTAGCCTCTATGATTGCAATGTATTCTACCTCTATAGTAGATAGGGAAACAACCTTCTACAACTTTGAAATCTAGCTAACCACTGTTCCACCAATAGTGAACACATATCCTGTGATCTTCCCTGTCTCTAAAAATACTCATGCCAAGGATTTTCACTCCTAAATCCTTCATGTCAAATGTCTGAGCTAATTTTACCTTTAGCTTAGTAATTCCCTGCATATGTGACCCTACAACAAACATATACACTACATACAGTAACAGGATAATGTAGCTACTATTATCCAACCTGGTAAAATAAACACAATGGTTACATTGACATTGACTAAAGCCATGCTCTGTCATAAACCTATCAAACCTCAAATACCACTATCTTGGAGCTTACTCAAGACCATATAACTTGGCCTTATGTCTCACATGTCCATTCTCTCTTTTATTTAACCTATAAATCCATTCATTTTTGAGTGCTTTCTTTCCACCTGGAAACTCTACCAAACCCTACATTTGGTTCTCTTCTAAGGAATCAATTTCCTCATTCATTCCATGCTCCCACTATTTACTGGATTCTACCTACATTGCCTCTTCAAAACTTCTTGTTTTTCCACCATCAGTGAGCAATAAGTAGTATAAAGAAGGGGAATAACGAATTTGAGGCTTACTTACTCTTTCGAACCTCCTCATGGGCATTTGAGACTCATTGACAACTTGCTGTCCACCCAAATTTTGTTCTAACAGTGACCGATCCTAGTCATCTCTCAGTCTACACCCGACCAATGTGGGTTCCACCTAATCGACCTGACTGATGTTAGTTGCCATCTGATTGACATTGGTTTCTAGCTACCTAACATCATCGAATTTGGTCTCCACCTGATCAATGTTGGTTCTTACTTGATCGATGTTGTACTCTACTTGATCGTCATTAGTGTCTGTGTTTTCTTGTGAGTGATGATTTTTACTTGTGAGCTCATTTTGGATCATAACCTTATCTAAATCAACATTACCCTACTCAAAATTATTTAGCCTCTTAATCTGATCACTGTCCATCACCTTCTCCTTGAAAACCAAGGCTTTCCAATTCTTAAATGTGTCAAAAATATCAAATTTCATCTTTATGCAATAAACCCATACCTTTCTTGTATCATAACACTCTGATCCTCCAATAGAAGCTACCTGAGCTAGTCCCCACACGTTTGCATGAACATGCTCTAACCTATGCTCCTTATTTGTTAACCTAGTTATGAGAATCCTCACTTTTTCCTATTTCCCAAAAATATAATGCTCACAGAAATATAGATCTATCAAATCTCAAAGCTTACCTTTTGACTTAAGAACATGCATTCCCTTCTCACTCATGTGACCAAGCCTACAGTGCCACATCTTTTCATCTACATTTGAAGTAGATAAAATAGGAGAATCAGTAATACAAGTAGATAGATAAAGTGTACTTACTTTTTTACCTCTAGCTAATACAAGTGCACCCTTAGAAACTTTCCAAGATTCTGCTATGAGAGTTACTTTGCAACCCTCATCAACCAAATTTTCTTTAGAAATCAGATTCTTCTTTAGGATGGGTACATGCATGACATCCTTCAATACCCATGTGTTGTCATTCTACAATATTAGCTGCACTTTTATTTTGCCAACAATTTCACAAGGCTCACCATCCCCAAAATAAGCTTTTCCAAAGTCTCCATGGACATAATCGTGAAAAAAATATCCATTTGGGGTTGCATGGAAAGAAGCACCAGAATCTAAAACCCATGATTCTACCTAACTATCCAAAGAAAATAAAAGAGCATCTTATGCAACATCTGCTTCTTCGTTACCTTCATGCTGATCTTCTTTCAACCAACAATCTTTCTTTGCATGTCCTTTCTTTCCACAATTCTAGCAGGTTATTCTTCCATTTCTGGATTTGGATCTATTGCCTATCTTTGACCTTGATTTCCCTTGCTTGCCCTTCTCTCTTTGTTTTTCTTGCTTTTAACACTTAAAGCATTTCCTGATGTTTCCCCTATGCTTTTCTTGCAAATTTCATCATTCAAGATTACACTAACAATATCATCAACTTTCAACATATTTGAAACAAACACAGTATTACTAACTGCCATTACCAAATTATCCCAACTTTTAGGTAAAGAGCATAAGATTAAGAGAGCCTTAATTTCATCATCAAAAACTATTTTGACTGAATCTAACTGATTTACTAATCCATGGAAATCACTAAGATGACTATATACCGATCCACCTTCCTGTATTTGCATATTAAATAATTACTTCATAAGAAATACCTTATTCCAAACTGAGGGTTGTTCATATAAATTTACCAAGGATTCCATTAAATCTACAATTGTCTTTGCCTGTGATAAGTTGGAGATCACAGATGATGTTAGGCTCAACCTTATAGATCCAAGAGCCTTTCTATCAAGAACATTCTATTCTTCATCTTGCATATATGTGGGTTTACTTGAAACCCCACTCAATGGTAAGTACAGATCTTTCTGATACAAATAATCTTCTATCTGCATCCTCCATAATTGATAATTTTTGCCATTGAATTTCTCCATTCTTAATTTACTTTCTTCTGCCATTACTTTACTCCCACTCAAATATAAACCCCTATGAGTGAACCTGTAATCAACAAACACTAACCTGCTCTGATGAACCACTTGTTAGTGAACCAAGCTCTGATACCAACTGTCAGGATCCTCTTTAGAGTGTAATTGATTACCTTTGTATAAGCAACTAAACATGGAATTAAACTAGAAGTAATAAGTAACAAAAAATCAGAAACAACAAAGAATAGGTGATATGATAAACAATACAATCTGTATTAAACTCTTTCAGAAGGAAATACAATGAAAAAATCTCTTCTTCTCACACCTCTTGGGTGTATAGTAATTCTCTCTCAAGAGTTCTCTCTCTCTGTCTCAATCAATTACAACCAACTCAACACTGAGTTCTTCCCTCCTCCAACAGATCTCTTTGATCTTGCACCTTGCAGATCTAATTGATCTTGCTTACTCCTTGTGTTGCAGATCTTCTTGATCATGCTACCCCACTGATCTAACTGACCTTGCACACACACACCCATAGATCTACTTGATCTTGCACACTTATAGATCTAATTGACCTTGCTTCTATTATAATACAGCCCCATGGGTCTCTTAAATAGATCCCAAACCAAGAAAAAATTAGAAACAGAGACTCAAGACTAAAATTAGTCTTTACATGCAAACTAACTATTCATCTAAAATTTGAACAGTTCTAGAAATGCACAGATAATCGATGTCAGTCTTTGTCTATCTAGAGATGACCGATGCCGACCAATGCATAACCGATGTTGGCAGATGCTGGTCAACCCCTGCCCGATGATGGTAGGTTCTGATCAACATCAGTTACTATGTAACCAAGTGACCTCCACATTTGCATATCAGTGAAGCTTTTAGCTCCATAACTTAACAATCTCCCACTTGGAGATAAATAGCTGCACCTATATCTATACCTGTACAACAACATCTTCTAATTTATTTTTAGCTTGTATCTCCATCTTCAAGTTCAATCTTGAAGACCAACAAAAGTTGAATGAAGATTCAACTTATCCTTTATTCCCAGCTTTGTTAGCATATGAATAGGGTTCTTATCTGTATGGATCTTTTCCAGCTTCAACTGACCATCCTCGAATACTTGTCGAATGAAGTGGTACCTAAGCTGTATATATTTGGTTCTTGAATGAAACGCTGAATCCTTTGCCAAATGAATTACTCTTTGACTATCACTGTACAATCTACAACTCTCTTGCTTCTTTTCCAACTCTTCCATAAACCAAGTCATCCATATCATTTCCTTGCTAGCCTCTATGACTATAATGTATTCTGCCTCTGTAGTAGATAGGGTAACAACCTTCTACAATTTTGAAATCTAGCTAACCACTGTTCCACCAACAGTGAACACATATCCTGTTATCTTCTTTGTCTCTAGAAATACTCATGCCAAGGATTTTCACTCCTAAATGCTTCATGGCAAATGTTTGAGCTAATTTTACCTTTAGCTTAGTAATTCCCTACATGTGTGACCCTACAACAAACATATACACTACATAAAGTAACATGATAATGTAGCTACTATTATCCAACCTAGTGAAATAAACATAATGGTTATATTGACATTAACTAAAGCCATGCTCTATCATAAACTTGTCAAACCTCAAATACCACTATCTTGGAGCTTGCTCAAGACCAAATAACCTGGCCTTATGTCTCACTTGTTCATTCTCTCCTTTCTTTAACCTGTAAATCCATTCATTTTTCAGTGCTTTTTTTCTGGCTGGCAACTCTACCAAACTCCACGTTTGGTTCTCTTCCAAGGAATCAATTTCCCCATTCATGCCATGCTCCCACTATTTTCTAGATTTTACCTGCATTGCCTGTTCAAAACTTCCTATTTTTCTACCATCAGCGAGTAACAACTAGTATAAAGAAAAAGAATAATGAATTTGAGGCTTAATTACCCTTTCAGACCTCTTCATGGGCATTTGAGACTCATTGACAGCTTGTTGTCTGCCAAAATTTTATTCTAATAATGACTGATCCTGATCATCTCTCAGTCTGCACTCGACCAATGTCGATTCCACCTGATCGACCTTATTGACATCGATTTCCACCTGACTGACATCACTGACTTTGGTCTCCACTAGACCGACATCAGTCTCTACCTGACTGACGTCGGTGTCTGTATTTTTATGTGAGTGATGATTTTTACCCATGAGCTTATTTTGGATCATAACCTTGTCCAAATCAACATTTCCCTGCTCATAATTATTTAGCCTCTTGAGCTGATCACTATCCATCACCTTCTCCTTAAAAACCAAGGCTTTCTAATTCTTAAATGTGTCAAAAATATTAGATTTCCTCTTTATGCAATAAACCCATACCATTCTTGTAGCATAACATTGTGATCCTCTAATAAAATCTACCTAAGCTAGTCCCCACACATCTACGTAAACAAGCTCTAACCTGTGCTTCTTCTTTGTTGACCCAATTGTGAGAAACCTCACTATCTCCTATTTCCCAAAAATACAATGCTCACAAAAATATAGATCTATCAAATTTGAAAGCTTACCTTTTGACTTAAGAACATGCATTCCTTTCTCACTCATGTGACCAAGCCTATAGTACCACATCTTTGAATCTACATCTGAAGTAGATAAAATAGAAGGAGAATCAGTAATACAAGTAGATAGATAAAGTGTACCTACTTTTTTATCTCTAGCTAATATAAGTGCACCCTTGGAAACTTTCTAAGATTTTGCTGTGAGAGTTATTGTGTAACCCTCATCACCCAACTTTCTTGTAGAGATTAGATTCCTCTTTAGGATAGGTACATGCATGACATTCTTCAACACCCATGTGTTGCCATTCTACAATTTCAGCTGCACTTTTCCTTTTCCAACAATTTGACAAGGCTCACCATCCCCTAAATAAACATTCTCAAAGTCTCCATGGACATAATCATGAAAAAATTCTCTATTTGGGGTTACATGGAAAGAAACACCAAAATCTAAAACCCATGATTTTACCTGACTATCCAAAGAAAATATAAGAACATCTTGTGCAACAATATCTACAACATCTACTTCTTCATTACCTTCATGCTGATCTTCTTTCAACCAACAATCTTTCTTTGCATGTCCTTTCTTTCCATAATTTCAGCAGGTTATTCTTCCATTTCTAGATTTGGATTTACTGCCTATCTTTGACCTTGATTTCCCTTGCTTGCCCTTCTCTCTTTGCTTTCCCCTACTTTCAACACTTAAAGCATTACCTGATGCTTCCCCTTTGCTTTTCCTATGAATTTCTTCATTCAAGATTACACTAACAACATCATCAACTTTCAAGATATTTGAAGCAGATGCAGTATTACTAACTGCCATTACCAAACTATCCCAATTTTTAGGTAAAGAGCATAAGATTAAGAGAGCCTTAATTTCATTAAAAAAACTATTTTGACTAAATTTAACTGATTTACTAATCCATGAAAATCACTAAAATGACTATATACCAATCCACCTTCTTGCATTTGCAAATTAAATAATTGCTTCATAAGAAATACCTTATTTGAAGCTGAGGGTTTTTCATGTAAATTTGCCAAAGATTATATTAACTCTACCATTGTCTTTGCTTGTGATAAGTTAGAGATCACAGATGATGCCAGGCTCAACCTTATAGATCTAAGAGCCTTTCTATCAAGAACATTCCATTCTTCATTTTGCATATATGTGGGCTTACTTATATCCCCACCCAATGGTAAGTACAGATCTTTTTGATATAGATAATCTTCTATCTGCATCCTCCATAATTGATAATTCTTGCCATTGAATTTCTCTATTCTTAGTTTACTTCCTTCTGCCATTGCTTTGATCTCACTCAAACAAAAACCCCTGTGAGTGAACCTGTAATCAACAAACACTAACCTGCTCTGATGAACCACTTGTCAAAGAACCAAGCTCTGATACCAACTGTTAGGATCCTCCTTAGAGTAAAATTGATTATATTTGTATAAGTAACTAAACACAAAATTAGACCAGAAGTAATATGTAACTAGAAATTAGAAACAACAAAGAATAGGTGATATGAGAAATAATACAATCTGTATTAAACTCTTCCAGAAGGAAATACAATGAAGAAATCTCTTCTTTCCACACCTCTTGGGTGTACAGTAATTCTCTCTCAAAATTTCTCTCTCTCAGTCAATTACAACCAACTCAACACTGAGTTATTCCCTCCTCCAGTAGATCTCCTTGATCTTGCACTTTGCAAATCTAATTGATCTTGTTTACTCTTTGTATTGCAGATCTTCTTGATCTTACTACCCCACAGATCTAACTAACCTTGCACACATACACCCATAGATCTACTTTATCTTGCACACTTACAAATTTAATTGACATTGCTTCCATTACAATACAGCCCCATGGGTCTCTTAAATAGATCCCAAGCCAAACAATAATTAGAAACGTAGACTCAAGACTAAAATTAGTATTTACATCCAAACTAACCATTCATCTAAAATTAGGATAGTTTTGGAAATGCACAGATGACCAATGTCTGTCTCTATCTGTCTAGAGATGACCGATGTTGACCGATGCATAACTGATGTCGATAGATACCGATCAACCCCTAACTGATGATGATAGATTCTGACTGATGTCGATTGCTGTGTAACCCAATAGCCTCCACATTTGTATATCAATAAAGCTTTTAGATCCACAACTTAACAATCTCCCACTTGAAGATAAATAGCTACACCTGTACTTGTACCTGTACCTGTACAACAACATCCTCTAATTTGTTTTTGGCTTCTATCTCCATCTTCAAGTTCAATCCGGAAGACCAACAAAAATTAAATGAAGATTCAATTTCTCTTTTGTTCTCGGCTTTGTTAGCATATCAATAGGGTTCTTATCTGTATGGATCTTTTCCAGCTTCAACTAACCATCCTCCAATACCTATCTAATGAAGTCATACCTAAGCTATATATGTTTAGTTCTTAAATGAGAGGCTGAATCATTTGCCAAATGAATTGCTCTTTGACTATCACTGTATAATCTACAACTCTCTTGCTCCTTTCCCAACTCTTCCATGAACCAACTCATTCATATCATTTCCTCGCTAGCCTTTGTGACTGTAATGTATTCTACCTCTATAGTTGATAGGGCAACAACCTTATGCAACATTGAAATCTAGCTAACCACCATTCCACCAATAGTGAAAACATATCTTGTGATCTTCCCTGTCTCTAGAAATACTCATGCCAATTATTTTTGCTCCTAAATCCTTCATGGCAAATGTCTGAGCTAATTTTACCTTTAGCTCAATAATTTTCTGCATATGTGACCCTAAAACAAGCATATACACCACATACAATAACATGATAATGTAGCTACTATTACTCAACCTGGTAAAATAAAGACAATGGTTACATTGACATTGACTAAAGCCATGCTCTGTCATAAACTTGTCAAACCTGAAATACCACTATCTTGGAGCTTGCTCAAGACCATACAACCTGGCCTTATGTCTCACTTTTTCATTCTCTCCTTTCTTTAACCTATAAATCCATTCATTTTTTAGTGCTTTCTATCTGGCTGGCAACTCTACCAAACCCCACATTTGGTTCTCTTCCAAGGAATCAATTTCCTCATTCATGCCATTCTCTCACTATTTCTAGATTCTACTTGCATTGCCTCTTCAAAATTTCATAGTTTTCCACCATTAGTGAGCAACAAGTAGTATAAAGAAGGTGAATAATGAATTTGAGGCTTACTTACACTTTTGGACCTCCTCATGGGCATTTGAGACTCATTGACAGCTTACTATCCACCAAAATTTAGTCCTAACAGTGACCGATCCCAGTCATCTCTTGGTTTGGACCCGATCGATGTCGGTTCCACCTGACTGACCTGACCAATATCGGTTGCCATATGACCGATGTTAGTTTCTATCTGCCTGACATCACCGAATTTAGTCTCTATTGGATCGATGTCAGTTCTTTCCTGATCGACATCAGTCGTTACTTGACCGACGTCAGTGTCTATGTTTTTCTGTGAGTGATGATTTTTACTTGTGAGCTCATTTTGAATTATAACCTTGTCAAAATCAACATTGACCTACTCAAAATTATTTAGCCTATTGAGCTAATCACTATCCATCAACTTCTCCTTGAAAACCAAGGCTTTCTAGTTCTTAAATGTGTCAAAAACATTAGATTTCCTCTTTATGAAATAAACCCATACCTTTCTTATAACATAACACTGGGATCCTCCAATAGAAGCTACCTGAGTTGGTCGCCACACATCTTTGTAAACAAGCTCTAACCTGTGCTCCTTCTCTATTGACCCAGTTGTGAGAAACCTCACTTTCTCCTATTTCCTAAAAATACAATGCTCACAAAAATCTAGATCTATCAAATTTGAAAGCTTGCCTTTCAACTTAAGAACATGCATTCCCTTCTCACTCATGTGACCAAGCCTACAGTGCCACATCTTTGCATCCACATCTGAATTAGATAAAACAGAAGAAGAATCAGTAATAGAAGTAGATATATAAAGTGTACCTACTTTTTTACCTCTAGCTAATACAAGTGCACCCTTGGAAACATTCCAAGATTCTGCTGTGAGAGTTACTGTGCAACCCTCATCACCCAACTTTCCTATAAAAATTAGATTTCTCTTTAGGATGGGTACATGCATGACATCCTTCAACACCCATGTGTTGCCATTCTACAATTTCATCTGTACTTTTCCTTTGCCAATGATTTGACAAGGCTTAGAATCCCTTAAATAAACTTTTCCAATGTCTCCATGGACATAATCATGAAAAAATTCTCTATTGGGGTTGCATGGAAAGAAGAACCAGAATCTAAAACCCATGATTCTACCTGACTATCCAAAAAAAATATAAGAGCATCATGTGAAACAATACTTGTAACATCTGCTTCTTCATTACCTTCATGCTGATCTTATTTCAACCAACAATCTTTCTTTGCATGTCCTTTCTTTCCACAATTCCAGCAGGTTATTCTTCCATTTCTAGATTTGGATCTACTACCTATCTTTGACCTTGATTTCCCTTGCTTACCCTTATCTCTTTACTTTCCCCTACTTTTAATACTTAAAGCATTACCTGATGTTTCCCCTGTGCTTTTCCTAGAAATTTTTTCATTCAAGATTACACTAACAACATCATCAACTTTCAAGATATTTGAAGCAGACACAGTATTACTAACTGCCATTACCAAACTATCCCAACTTTCAAGTAAAGAGCATAAGATTAAGAGAGCCTTAATTTCTTCATCAAAAACTATTTTGACTAAATTTAACTAATTTACTAATCCATGAAAATCACTAAAATGACTATATACCGATTCACCTTCCTGCATTTGCAAATTAAATAATTGCTTCATAAGAAATACCTTATTCAAAGTTGAGGGTTTTTCATATAAATTTTCTAAAGATTCCATTAACTCTACCATTGTCTTTGCTTGTGATAAGTTGGAGATCACAGACGATGCCAGGCTCAACCTTATAGATCCGAGAGCCTTTCTATCAAGAACATTCCATTCTTCATCTTGCATATATGTGGGCTTACTTGAAACCCCACCCAACGATAAGTACATATCTTTTTGATACATATAATCTTCTATCTGCATCCTCCATAATTGATAATTCTTGCCATTGAATTTCTCCATTTTTAGTTTACTTTCTTCTCAAACAAAAAACCTTGTGAGTGAACCTGTAATCAACAAACACTAACCTGCTTTGATGAACCACTTGTCAGTGAACCAAGCTCTGATACCAACTGTCAAGATCCTCCTTAGAGTATAATTGATTACCTTTGTATAAGCAACTAAACACGGAATTAAACCAGAAGTAATAAGTAACTAGAAATTAGAAACATCAAAGAATAGGTGATATGAGAAACAATACAATATATATTAAAGTCTTTCATAAGAAAATACAATGAAGAAATCTCTTCTTCCCACACCTCTTGGGTGTACAGTAATTCTCCCTCAAAAGTTCTCTCTCTCAATCAATTACAACCAACTCAACACTGAGTTCTTTCTTCCTCCTGCAGATCTCCTTGATCTTGCACCTTGCAGATCTAATTGATCTTGCTTACTCCTTGTGTTGTAGATTTTCTTGATATTACTACCCCATAGATCTAACTGACCTTGCATAGACACACACACACACACACACCTGTATATCTACTTGATCTTGCACACTTGTAGATCTAATTGACCTTGCTTCCATTATATTACAACCCCATGGGTCTCTTAAATAAATCCCAAACCAAACAATAATTAGAAATACAGATTCAAGACTAAAATTAGTCTTTACATGCAAACTAATTGTTCGTCTAAAATCAAAACAGTTCTAAAAACACACAGATGACTGATTTCGGTCTATAGCTATTTGGATGTTAAGTTGTGGAGATAAAAGCTTCACTATTATGAAAATTAGAGGAGGTTGTTGAGTGCTAAATCAACCAACGTCAGCATGATCAATTGACGTCGGTCATATCCAGTTATAAAGCTGCTGACATCGGTCAAGAATTAGCCGACGTCAGTCATTTCTAGACAGACAGGGACCGATGTCGATCGCCTATGCATTCCAAAACTATTAATTACACAAACAGTGAGTTTGTTGAATGGTAAGTTTGCATGTAAAGACTAATTTTAGTCTTGAGCTATGTTTCTAATTATTATAATTAGAAAGTCTAATTATTATTTGCATGGAATCTATTTAAGAGACCCATGGGGCTGTATTATAATCAAGGACAATAAAGAGATCCTTTTGATTATAGGATCTAGGTTTGCAAGTGTGCAAGACTAGGTTGATCTATGGTATAGCAAGATCAGGGGAGATCTACATGGTAAGTAATATCATTTTATTTTCAAGTTGTTTCAAGATCAAGGGAGATCTACTTGGAGTACTTTGAGTACTTGTTTTACTGGCAGTATTGTTACTGACTAGTGGAGGGTACAACTCTGTGTTTGAGTTGTGGTTGTAATTAGTTGTAAGAGAAAAAACTCTTGAGGAAGAAAAATTGGTATGCCCAAGAGGTGTTGGAAGAGTGTAATTTCTTTATTGTATTTCCTTCTGGATGAGTTGAATACAAGTTTGTATTATCTCTCAAATTCTGTGTTGTTTCTGATTTCTTGTTACTTCTGGTTAAATTCCATGTTTAGTTTCTTATACAAAGTAATCAATTGTGCTCCTAATCTTGACAAAGTGGTATCAGAGCTATTTTTTGTTTTAGATCATGACAAAGTGGTATCAGAGTGAGGTTGCAGGTTCTTAGAGCAGGGTTGTAAGTTCATCAGAGCCTGGTTCGAAACAGATTTGTGTTTGATTACAGGTCACTCTCAGGAGTTTCTAATTGAGTGGGAGTAAAGAAATGATAGGGGAAAGTAAGCTAAGAATGGAGAAATTCAATGGCAAGAATTATCAATTATGGAGGATTTAGATAGAAGATTATCTGTATCAAAAAGATCTGTACTTATTGTTGGGTGGGGTTGCAAGCAAGCTCACGGATATGAAAGATGAAGAATGGAAGGTTCTTGATCGAAAGGCTCTGGGATCTATAAGGTTGAGCCTGGCATCGTCTGTTATTTCCAACTTATCACAAGCTAAGACAATGATAGAGTTAATGGAATCTTTGGCAAATTTATATGAAAACCCCTCAGCTTCGAATAAGGTATTTCTTATGAAGCAATTATTTAATTTGCAAATGTTGGATGGTGGATCGGTACACAATCATCTTAGTGATTTCCATGGATTAGTAAATCAGTTAGTTTCAGTCAATATTGCTTTTGTTGATGAAATTAAGGCTCTCTTAATCTTATACTCATTACCTCAAAGTTGAGATAGTTTGGTAATGGCAGTTAGTAATACTGCATCTACTTCAAATATCTTGAAAGTTGATGATGTTGTTAGTGTAATTTTGAATGAAGAAATTCACAAGAAAATCATAGGTGAATCATCAAGTAATGATTTAAGTGTTGAAAGCAGGGGAAAGCAAAGAGAGAAGATCGAGCAAGGGAAATCAAGGTCAAAGATAGGCAGGAGATCCATATCTAGGTATGGTAGAATAATCTACTAGAATTGTGGAAAGGTAGGGCACATAAAGAAAAATTGTAGGTTAGTTGAAGATCAGCATGAAGGAAATGAAGAAGCAGATATTGCAGATATTGTTGCACAAGATGCTCTTGTATGTTCCTTGAATAAAGTGGAATCTTGGGTTTTAGATTCTGGTGCCTCTTTCCATGCAACCCCAAATAGAGAATTTTTTCATGAATATGTCCAAGGAGACTTTGGAGAGATTAATTTAGGGGATGGTAAGCCTTGTCAAATGATTGGCAAAGGGAAAGTGCAGCTAAAATTGTAGATGGGCAACACATGGTTGTTGAAGGAGGTCATGCATGTCCCAGTCCTGAAGCGGAACTTGATTTCTGTTGGAAAGTTAGTTGATGAGGGATGCACAGTAACTCTCACATTAGATTCTTGGAAGATTTCCAAGGGTGCACTTATTTTAGTAAAAGGTAAGAAAGTAGGTACTCTTTATCTATCTACTTGTATTACTAATTCTCCTTCTGGTTTATCTACTTCAGATGTAGATGCGAAGACATGGATCCATAGGCTTGTTCATATGAATAAGAAGGGGATGCATGTTCTTGAGTCAAAAGGTAAGAGTTTAGATTTAGGAAGCATAGATTGAGATTTATGTAAGCAATAGAATAAAGTGAGGTTTTTTTGAAACTCATGCTACAAGAAAGGATCAGTTCTATTGCACAAAGAGGAAATTTAATATTTTTGACAAGAACTAGAAAGTCTTGGTTTTCAAGGAGGAGATGACAGATAGAGATCAGCTCAAGGGGCTGAATAATTTTGAGCAAGGTAGTTTGGACAAGGTTATGCTCCAAGGTAAGCTCAAGGGTAAAAATTCATCACTCAAAGAAAAACATAGTTACTGATGTTGGTTAGGTGAAACTGACATTGAACAGGCAGGTACCGATGTTGGTCATGTGTGGACTAGACTCAGTGGTGTCAGGTAGGTGGTGACCGACATCAATCAGAGAATTGATGTTGATGACTAGGTGGACACTGACGTTGATCAGGGAACTGACATCGGTGATCAAGTGGGATTGACATCGGTTGGGTGCAGACTAGGGTCAACCAAAAAATAGATTTTGGGTGGATAACAAGCTGTCAAGGAGTCTCAAATGCCCATGAGGAGGACTGAAAGGTAATTAAGCCTCAAATTCATTATTCCCCTTCTTTAGATTACTTGTTTCTCATTGATGGTAAAAAATTAGGAAGTTTTAAAAAAGCAGATCAGGTAGAATCTAGGAAATAGTGGGAGCATGGCATGAATGAGGAAGTTAATTCCTTGGATGAGAACCAAATGGGAGATTTGGTAGAGTTGCCAACTAGAAAGAAAGCACTGAAAGATGAACAGATTCCCAAATTAGAAAAGAGAGAGAATGAACATGTGAGACAGAAGGCTAGGGTATATGGTCTTGAGCAGGCTACAAGACAATGGAGGTTTGACAAGTGTATGACAAAGCATGGCTTTATTCAATGTCAATGTAACCATTGTGTTTCCTTTACCAGGTTGGATAATATTAGCTACATTATCCTATTGCTATATGTTGTGTGTATGCTTTTGCAGGGTCACACATGCAGGGAGTTGCTGAGCTAAAGGTAAATTTAGTTCAGAGGTATGTCATGAAGAATTTGGGAGTAGCAAAATTATTTAGCATGATTATTCCTAAAGACAGGGAAGATTATAGGTTGATGTTGTCTCAGGATGATTGTGTGAATAAGATAGTGGTGAGGTTCAAGATGTAGGATGCAGAACCAGTTAGCACACCTATGGATGGACAGTTCACATAATAGTGTCCCAATTCATATGATGAGGTTAAGTGCATGGTATGTACTAGACCTGATGTTGCCCAAGCAGTGGGTGTTGTCAGCAAGTTTGTGGCCAATCTGGGTAAGGAGCACTGAAATGCAGTTCAGTGGATTCTTAGGTATCTGAGAGGGACCAGCAGAAGGTTAACATGCTATGCAGGGTCAGGGACTTCTCTACATGGGTATGTAGATTCGGATATGGTAGGGGAGTTGGATGACAGACGTAGCACCATAGGATGTGTGGTGGTTGGTCTTCAAGATTAAACTTGAAGAGGGATAAAATATAAGAAACAAAATTAGATGATGTGTATAGGTACATGTGTAGCTGTTTATCTCCATGTGGAAGATTGTTAGGTTGTGGAGCTAAAAGCTTCACTATCATGAAAATTAGAGGAGGTTTCTGAGTGCTAAATCAATCGACATCAGCATGATCAATTGATGTCAATCATATCTAGTTACAAAGCTACCAACATCGGTCAGAAGTTAGCTAACGTTGGTCATCTCCAGATAGATAGGGACCGACATCGATCACCTATACATTCCAGAACTATTAGTTACACAAACAATTAGTTTGTTGAATGGTCAATTTGCATGTAAAGACTAATTTTAGTCTTGAGATGCATTTATAATTATTGTAATTGGAAATACTAATTATTGTTTGCATGGGATATATTTAAGAGACTCATGGGGCTGTATTGTAATCAAGGATAAGGAAGAGATCCTTTTGATTGTAAGATCTAGGTTTGCAAGTGTGTAAGACTAGGTTGATCTGTGGTATAACAAGATTAGGGGAGATCTACATGGTAAGTAAGATCATTTGATTTGTAGGTTGTTGCAAGATCAAGGGAGATCTACTTGGAGTACTTTGAGTACTTGTTTGACTGGCAGTATTGTTACTGACTAGTGGAGGGTACAACTCTGTGTTTGAGTTGTGGTTGTAATTAGTTGTGAGAGAAATAACTCTTGAGGGAGATTTATTGGTATTCCCAAGAGGTGTTGGAAGAGTGTAATCTCTTTATTGTATTTGCTTCTGGATGAGTTGAATACAAGTTTGTATTATCTCTCAAATTCTGTGTTATTTTTGATTTCTAGTTACTTATTAATTCTAGTTAAATTTCATGTTTAGTTGCTTATACAAGGTAATCAATTGTGCTCCTAATCCTGACAAAGTAGTATTAGAGCTATTTGTTGTTCTAGATCCTAACACTGGAGATGACCGATGTTAGCCGATGCATAATCGATGTCAAAAAATGTCAGTCGACCCCTAACTGATGACGACAAGTTCTGACCGACATCGGTTATTGTGTAACCCAACAACCTCCACATTTGCATATTAGTGAAGCTTTTAACTCCACAACTTAACAATCTCCCACTTGGAGATAAACAGCTGCACCTATACCTGTACCTATACAACAACATCCTCTAATTTGTTTTTGGCTTGTATTTCCATCTTCAAGTTCAATCTTGAAGACCAACAAAATTTGAATGAAGATTCAACTTCTCCTTTGTTCCTAGCTTTGTTAGCATATCAGCAGGGTTCTTATTCATATGGATCTTTTCTAGCTTCAACTGACCATCCTCCAATAAATGTCTAATGAACTGGTACCTAACCTATATATGTTTGGTTCTTGAATGAAAGGCTGAATCCTTTGCCAAATGAACTGCTCTTTGACTATCACTATACAATCTACAACTCTCTTTCTCCTTTTCTAACTCTTCCATGAACCAAGTCATCCATATCATTTCCTTGCTAGTCTCTGTGACTGCAATGTATTTTTCCTCTGTAGTAGATAGGGCAACAACCTTCTGCAACTTTGAAATCTAGCTAACTTTCATTCCACCAATAGTGAACACATATCCTATGATATCCCTGTCTCTAGAAATACACATGCTAAGGATTTTTGCTCCTAAATCCTTCATGGCAAATGTCTAAGCTAATTTTACCTTTAGCTCAGTAATTCTTTGCATGTGTGACCCTGCAATAAGCATATACACTACATACAGTAACAAGATAATGTAGCTACTATTATCCAACCTAGTAAAATAAACACAATGGTTACATTGACATTGACTAAAGCCATGCTCTATCCCAAACCTGTCAAACCTCAAATACCACTATCTTAGAGCTTGCTCAAGACCACATAACCTGGCCTTATGTCTCACTTTTCCATTCTCTTCTTTCTTTAACCTATAAATCCATTCATTTTTTAGCGCTTTTTTTTTGGCTGGCAACTCTACCAAACCCCACGTTTGGTTCTCTTCCAAGAAATCAATTTCCTCATTCATGCCATGCTCCCACTGTTTCTTGGATTCTACATGTATTGCCTCTTCAAAACTTCCTAGTTTTCCACCATCAGTGAGCAACAAGTAGTATAAAGAAGGGGAATAATGAATTTGAGGATTACTTACCCTTTCAGACCTCCTCATGGGCATTTGAGACTCATTGATAGCTTGCTGTCTGCCCAAATTTTGTTCTAACAGTGACCGAACCTAGTCATCTCTCAGTCTACACCCAATCGATGTCAGTTCCACTTGATCGATGTCAGTTGCCATTTGAACGATGTTGGTTTCCACCTGCCTAACATCACTAACTTTGTTCTCCACTAGACTGATGTTGTTTCCTACCTAATTGACGTTGGTCTCTACCTGACCGACGTCCATGTCTGTGTTTTCCTGTGAGTGATGATTTTTACCTGCAAGCTCATTTTGGATCATAACCTTGCTCAAATCAACATTTCCCTACTCAGAATTGTTTACCCTCTTGAGCTGATCACTGTCCATCAACTTCTCTTTAAAAACCAAGGCTTTCTAGTTCTTAAATGTGTCAAAAAGATCAGATTTCCTCTTTATGCAATAAACCCATACCTTTCTTATAGCATAACACTGCGATCCTCTAATAGAAGCTACCTGAGATGGTCTCCACACGTCTGCGTGAACAAGCTCTAACATGTGCTCCTTCTTTGTTTACCCAGTTGTGAGAAACCTCACTTTCTCCTATTTCTCAAAAATACAATGCTCACAAAAATCTAGATCTATCAAATCTGAAAGCTTACCTTTTGACTTAAGAACATGCATTCCTTTCTCATTCATGTGAACAAGCCTACAATGCCACATCTTTGCATCTACATATGAAGTAGATAAAATAGAAGGAGAATTAGTAATATAAGTAGATAGATAAATTGTACCTACTTTCTTACCTCTAGCTAATACAAGTGCACCCTTGGAAACTTTCCAAGATTCCACTGTGAGAGTTACTATGCAACCCTCATCACCTAACTTTCCTAAAAAAATCAAATTTCTCTTCAGGATGGGTACATGCATGACATCCTTCAACACCCATGTGTTGTCATTCTACAATTTTAGCTGCACTTTTCCTTTTCCAACAATTTAACAAGGTTCAGCATGCCCTAAATAAACTTTTCCAAAGTCTACATGGACATAATCATGAAAAAATTCTCTATTTGGGGTTGCATGGAAAGAAGCACCAGAATCTAAAACCCATGATTCTACCTGACTATTCAAAGAAAATATAAGAGCATCCTATGCAACAATACCTGCAATATCTATTTATTCATTACCTTCATGTTGATCTTCTTTCAACCAAAAATCTTTCTTTGCATGTCCTTTCTTTCCACAATTTTAGTAGGTTATTCTTCCATTTCTCGATTTGGATCTACTGCCTATCTTTGACCTTGATTTCCCTTGCTTTCCCTTCTCTCTTTGCTTTCCCCTGCTTTCAACACTTAAAGCATTACCTGATGTTTCTCTTATTTTTTTCCTAGAAATTTCTTCATTCAAAATTACACTAAAAACATCATAAACTTTCAAGATATTTGAAGCAGATGCAGTATTTCTAACTGCCATTACCAAACTATCCCAAATTTCAAGTAAAGAGCATAAGATTAAGAGAGACTTAATTTCATAATCAAAAACTATTTTGACTGAATTTAACTGATTTACTAATCCATGGAAATCAATAAGATGACTATATACCAATCGACCTTCTTGTATTTTCAAATTAAATAATTGCTTCATAAGAAATACTTTATTCGAAGTTGAGGGTTTTTCATATAAATTTGCCAAAGATTCCATTAACTCTATCATTGTCTTTGCCTGTGATAAGTTAGAGATCACAGACGATGCCAAGTTCAACCTTATAGATCTAAGAGCCTTTCTATCAAGAACATTCCATTCTTCATTTTGCATATATGTGGGATTACTTGAAACCCCACCCAACAATAAGTAAAGATCTTTCTGATATAGATAATCTTCTATCTTCATCCTCCATAATTGATAATTCTTGCCATTGAATTTCTCCATTATTAGTTTACTTTTTTCTGCCATTACTTTACTCCCACTCAAACAGAAACCTCTGTGAGTGAACTTGTAATCAACAAACACTAACTTGATATGATGAACCACTTGTAAGTGAACAAAGCTCTGATACCAACTGTTAGGATTCTCTTTAGAATATAATTGATTACCTTTGTATAAGCAACTAAACACGAAATTAAACCAGAAGTAATAAGTAACTAGAAATTAGAAACATCAAAGAATAGGTGATACGAGAAACAATACAATCTATATTAAACTCTTCCAGAAGGAAATACAATGAAGAAATCTCTTCTTCCCACACCTCTTAGGTGTACAATAATTCTCCCTCAAGAGTTCTCTCTCTCAATAAATTAAAACCAACTCAACACTGAGTTGTTCCCTCCTCTAACATATCTCCTTGATCTTGCACCTTGCAGATCTAATTGATCTTGCTTACTCCTTGTGTTGAATATCTTCTTGGTCTTGCTACCACGTAGATCTAACTGACCTTGCACACACACAACCACAGATCTACTTTATTTTTCAAACTTGCAGATCTAATTGACCTTGCTTCCATTACAATACAACCCCATCGGTTTCTTGAATAGATCCCAAGCCAAACAATAATTAGAAATGCAGACTCAAGACTAAAATTAGTCTTTACATGCAAACAAACTGTTCATTTAAAATTAGAAAGGTTCTTGAAATGCATAGATGACCGATGTTCATCTATATCTATCTGGAGATGACCAATGTCGATAGATGCATAATCGATGTCAGCAGATGCCAGTCGACCCCTAACTAATGACGACAAGTTCTGACCGACGTCGGTTACTATGTAACCCAACAACCTCCACATTTGCATATCAGTGAATCTTTTAGCTCCACAACTTAACAAATGGAATGTAATAATCATAATTTAGGCATAATATGAGAAGACCTTAGGAGACACAAGGCACATGAATGACATGAGAAGACACTAAGTGACTAGTGACCATCAATATACAAAGGATACTTGTTCACTATAGGCACAAAGCTGTGTAGGTAAATAAGTGTGCTACTAAGATCAACTCATTTTTAATATTTTGAAAAATAAAATTAAAATAGACCTACTTTCCCACAACATGTTTCTTGTTCCTTAGGACCCATTATAGATCTATCGGTCTACTGCAAAGATTTGGTACTTGTGTGATAAAGTATGTAGCACTAAAAGATTTATTTATTCTCCTTTTCTAATTTACTAGCATACCATACCCCAATGAACCTAAACTCTATCATGAGGCCAAATTTGGAGTTTGAGATTTGATTAGAAAGAGGAGAGGTGCTTAGAATCATGTTTTTCAATGTGATTTGACTTTTGAAAATTTTAAATATTTCCTTTTGTATATCATTGCCTTTTTTTAAATGATTTATATTTTTAATATTTAATGACTTTTTAATGATTTATGGATTTTAAGATTCATCCTCCATAAAAACTTAGAGTGACCAATGATGATAGATAGAGTGATACACATGAATGAGATTTAGGCTTTGGCTAAAGGAAGATGAGTATCTTGAGACATGACTGACTAGATCTCTTAAGCTTAACAATGAACGAACATCTTATCTTAAGTCTCAACCATGTACATACTTGTTCATGAAAGGGTATAAGGGGGAATAAAGGGATATCCAAAGTGAATCGGTAAAAGGAGGTTGTAATGAGATGGATTATTTACTAACTAATCACATGGTAAATGAGGAATGACAAAAGGGAGTAAGGTTTTTATAACCAAGTCACAATAATATTTAACCATGTTGATAGATATAAGATAACAAATATCATGACAAAGAACATGTAAACTATAAGAAAAGAAATTCAAGAAGATCAAGATTGTAGTTATTAAAAATACTCCATAAGAGAACATAATGACATGATAAGAAACATGTAGTTCAAAACACAAAGTCACCATGTAAGATAGATAAGAATTTAACATAATGTCAAATGATATGAAATAAAAAAGCGTAAAGTTGGAGCACACATTCAATCCAAATGAAAATGTATGAACACCATGCATGTGTTTATAAGTAGTGATATATTTATCCATACACATTATCCATAACATCTAACAAGTTTATATGAAGTTGAAATCAGACTATAGCTAAAGTATCATCGATCTTCAAAGAAGGTTGAGAAAATACTTCATGTCAAATCTCCTCAACCAAAAATATGGGAATGCCTAAAGGATCATGTTGATGAGGGATATCATATAGGGGATGCTCAGGAGAATGCATGAGAGTGGATTATAAATTAGGCTCTATTGAGGGAGGGATAAGGTCTATATAAGGTTAAAGGATAGTCGTAAGTGTCTTAGGGATAAGTCAGATAGAGGGGCCTTGGTATCTGGTAAAGTGATAAGAATGAGTCATAACATGATAAATATAATATTTGATCCATATAATTTAGAAAAATATGCTTATATATATTTATTTTTCTTAATAATAATAATTTATGGAATTAATTAATATTTAACTTGAAAATTTATTTAAAACAACAATTTTTCAAGAGACATCAAGAAAATCAACACACGTAATTGTTAACAGAGTTCACTCAATTTGGGCTACATATTTGGGTCCTCCTCAAAGGTAGAACCGATCAATTATTGATGAAAAAATTATTTATACATCACCTTATTTCTAGTATGGGTTCTCGATCTATAAATAATTTTTTTTGATGCCACTGGATCTATCTCTAGAAATTGTCTCTCAGCTCTTAGCTCTGGCTCTAACTCTCAGCTTTGGCTCATAGCTCTTGAATTTGGCTCTTACCTCTAGGCTCTTGGCTCTCAAATCTTAGCTCTCAGCTCTATCTCTTAACTCTTGTCTCTCAGCTCTAGCTTTCAGATCTTAGCTCTGGCTATTAGCTCTTTTGGTTCTGGCTCTTGGCTCTTTGATCTTGGCGCTTGGCTCTGATTATTCTCAAGTCTAGTGTGTCATTTTTCACACTTTGATTTTGATTTCAAATGAGCCCTCTAGACCCTTTGTATAGGTTCAAGGGTCCACACAATGTGGGCTTGGATGATTATCCTTTCCATTTAAAAATAATATTCATAATTATCCTAAGACCATTATTTGTGGGATTTAACATTATCCACTTTTTTAATAATATTTATCTCCACCCTTTTTTTATGGAATTTATATTATCCCATTACAATTTTATATGGAATTTTGATAATGTCCCACATATTTAATTTGTGGGCTTCCAAATAATTATCAAAATACCAATTAATTAAAATATGTGAGGAATGGGTGAATTATTAAGCCATAAGTTGGCCTAGGTTGTGGGGTTTTTTTATCCCACATATAAATTATCTTAGAAATCTTTAAAAATGTCTTTATTTACATTTATAATTCACCTTATCCACATGTCTCAACTACAAAATTTCCCACATGTATCATGCTAATTTTTCCATATGCCATCATTTAATTGGTATATGTTGCCATGCCATCACTTTTATTAGGTTTTATCATAACTTTGATTGGTCATAACTTCCATATATGAACTTAGAATTAGTAGCTCTGAACTAATTTGGAAACATTCCACGTTGGTCATTTTTATAGTTTGACTAGCTTTGACCACTTGTTGACTTATTTTGATGAGAAATTTGACCAATTACACTAGGAGCATACAAGCTCTGTTTGCAAAGTTATACATACTGTCATAAAGGTCTTAATGGGCCCTACATAATGGTGTAGGTTTTAGTATGATTTGGGAGCTTTTCTAAATTGACCTTTGAATTAATCCTCCCCATTAAGAAGGCTTTTTGTCCTAAAAAACTTGGTACTAGACTTAGTACTTCAGGTGAGGATATTTACATGGATCTAACTATTGTGAAAATGTTGCATGTCACCTGGTGTTATAACCATTTACAATTACCCTCTTAGGGTCTTACATAGAAACACAATTTACAAACATTACCCTTCTTGGGTCTTTACAAACATTGTAACTGTACATAATGATTACAAACATTACCCATACTTGGGTCTTATGTATTTATAAACAATGCCTATATTCAAGTCTTACAAACATGCATACATATTTGTACATACTGAAACATACAAATTGAAATATACCACCTATCTTCTAAGATGTTCCTAATGCTTCTCATGATGCATCTTCATGTTGCCTTGTAGTGTTCTTGTCTACAACATGCATGATTAAAATAACACTAAAGGTACTATTTTCCTATAAAGATTATTTTTTATGTTCTCACATGAGATATTCTATCCCATATTTTACAATGTTATACCAATTTTCCTTCTTGGAAAAGGTTTAATTTCTCAGAGACAAATATGGTTTCCCTATGACTACACCATTAAAATGGAGTGGAACCACATCTAACTCAACTTCAACTAAAAATTTGGAGGTAATTTCAAACCATAGTTTATATGTTTTACTTACATGTACATTATTACCATCATCTATCCTATCCAAAGAATATGCTTTGAGATGTGGCTTAGTTTTGAAACCTAAGGTTTCTACAACATCTTTAGATATCAGATTATTTTGATAATTTTTATCAAAGATAGCATCTATCTTAGAATGCTTAACTACTATTCTTTTAAATAAATATTGTTTACCTTTCGAGGGTGAAATATTTTACACTATCAGGTTGTCCTTAAATATCATCTCCCTAATTATTGTTGTCTTAGGTTTTGCTTGATGAGGTTTTGCCTTTTACTTGATTGAAGATGTAGTTAAAACCTTTGCCTGAGGTTGTGGATAAATTTTCTTATCTTCTCTCAGCATTCTCCCCCTAGCATTGAAGTAAAAACTAAACTTTATGTCTTCTTTAGGTAAATTTGTTTTGTCATTCTTCTTCTTGACATGTCTCTTAAGCATCCTTATATGGCTTTCTGAGGTATAATTATAAGATATATTTGAGTATTTATTCTCAATAAGTCATATGAATATGTCTCATTAGATTTAACTGCTTCATCTTTTGATAATGCTTCCTTCAACTCTTTAGGGTGTTCTGACTTACTGCTTGAGTAACTCTTCAACTCAACTTCTTGGGAAGATTGTCCTTTATATCTATATCCTAATCCTACATGAAGTGGTCTCTTCAAAACTCTGATAGGTTGGAAAATTCCATGACCATTAATTCCAGGGCCCTTTCCATTAAATCCCATCTTGGTTATCAGCTTAGAACATATTCCCCTTGTGTGCTTCTCAAATGTATCAACATAATTACTTGATGAATGTATAGAGTTAGAACACAAAGTATGCCTAATATTCTTAATATAATCAAAAGAATTTATTTCATTTTTTGAATGTAGCATAATATTTTGTACCTAACTTGGAAACATCTCTTGGAGGAATCCTTCATCTACTAATTGATGCCTAGGAGAACTGGGCTTTACAAATTCTCTGACAGGTGCCTTCTCCTTTGCTTTGCATCTCTGTTGGTACCAGGACAGAGCTTTGAAAATGTTAAAATTATAGAATTGATCCACAAAATGACCTTATTTGGAGCAGTTTGCATAAACTTTTAAATCCACTCACATTTCCTTCTTTTGATGATTTTCTTGTTGTAGTTCTACCCACAGAGCATCAATGCTCTATTGGAGCTTCTTGATCTATAATTCCTATATTTGTTCTATATCTTGTTATCATCGTTATTAAAATTGCAAGTATTGCGTCAATATAGTGATAATAGTATTTAGCAATAACTAAACTTGAGCTAGCATTAGATCCATAGTATTCTACAAAATGTGAGTAAAATCATAATTAATCCAACATGAACTTAGCTTTGATACCAACTTGGTTCATAAACTGACACTTATTTCCATGAAAAAAAGTTTACCTTGGATATATTTATTCAATATTAAATTTATTGAAAATACTCAAAGGAAATGAATTAGAATTTAACCTTTAAAAATGTGTTTATCTCAAAATGACAACTAGGTTGATAATGGAGTTCACCCAATCTGGGCTACATCTTTGGGACCTGCTCAAAGTTAGAACTAATCAATTATTGATGAAAAATTTATTTGTACATCACATTTTTTCTAGTAGGGTTTCTCAATCTATAAATAAATGTTTTGATGCTATTAGATCTATCTCTAGCAACAGGCTCTTAGCTCTCAGGTCTGGCTCTCAGCTCTTAGCTCTAGGCTCTTGACTCTAGCTCTTGGCTCTCAGCTCTCAACTCTGGCTCTCAGCTCTTAGACATATTTAATTTGTGGACTTCCACATAATTATCAAAATACCAATTAATTATAATATGTGAGGAATGGATGAATTGTTAAGCCATAAGTTGGCCTAGGTTGTGGGTTTTTTATCCCACATAGAAATTATTTTAGACATCTTTAAAAATGTCTTTCTTTACCTTTATAATTCACCTTAGCCACATGTGTCAACTACAAATTTATCCACATGTCTCATGCTAATTTTTACTTGTGCCATCATTTAATTGGCCCATGTTGCCATGTCATCACTTTTATCAAGTTTGACCACAACTTTAACTGGTCATAACTTTCACATATGGACTCAAAATTGGTTCAGTCAAAATGTGTCAAAAGCTTGCAATGAGCTCTACACAAGAGAACTGATTTGGAAATTTTCATTGCTGGTTAGTTTTTGTATTTTGACCAGATTTGACCACTTTTTGACTTGTTTTGACTAGAACTTTGATCGACTACACCAAATGCATATGAGATCTATTTGCAAAGTTTCACATACTATCAGAAAGTTCTCAATGGGCCCTACGTAATGGTGTAGGTTTTGGTTTGATCTAGGACCTTTTCCAAATTGACATTTAGATCAATAATCCTATAAGGTTATTTAGAAACTAGAGGTGTGCATACCATTTCTACCCTATGATAAAAAGGAAAAATGCTAAAATTAAGAAAAATAATGGTTGAAATGCTAGAAGATATATGGAAAGACTAAAGAAAATAGGAATGATAATAAATAATTTTAGCATCTCAAGCCAAAACAAGACCTCTTAAGAATGGATTATCTAAGGTATAGCCATCATCATAATCTAGTGTATGAAGATCAATGGCGTAGGTAGGGATGACCTTGCCATCTGATGTGATGTGATGATTGAAATGCTAAGGATTACTTAAGACAAGGGGGATTTCATCATAAGGTGGTTTTCAAGAATGAGGTTGTAAAGAAGCGGGAAATTGAGAGATGATATGAGGTGAGATATCTTAGGTTTTAATATTGAGATTGATCTCATCAAGCTCATCATTATCAAAATATAAGAGGTTAGGGGGTATATTCTTGATGATTTTAGGGTGACCATTTTAACCTTAGTTAGAATTGATAGGAAATTTAAATCATTGAGATTCATGAAATGGAATTCTTGGCAAAGATTCAAGGGTAAGAATTTTGAATATACCACATTATTGGAATTGTTTAAAATTTTAAAGGTTAGTGTCACCTTGAATTCTATATATGGTTCCATTATGAGGGAATTTAACATGTTGGCAATCAGAATAGGAAATTTATCCCATGCAATGAGTCCATGGCCTACCAAGTAAGATGTTATAGGATAGAGGAAAGTTGAATATCATCACCTTTAAATTAGTGGTGACACGTGGGATAGTAGTGGGCTTCCACACATAACTTGAAGGAGGAATTTACCTTTAGTCATAGCCTTGACATGTGGTACATGTGAATTTAAGATTACACTCAAAATATTTAAGGGTTTTGATAAAATAAAAAGATACAACATAAGTGCTATAACCTTCATCATTTAAAGCATGCTTGGCTTGGATATCATTGATTTAGACATTGATAAAATGGGGAGGAACATCTGCATAAATTAGAATCTCATCTTGGATAAAAAAATGGAAAATTTGAGGGATAAAGGAGTTTCCATTATTTCATTAATATGTATGTATATCTCTTCACATTTTTGTAAAATGCTATCTTCTGATCTAGATAAGGTGGATTAACATCCTCTTAGGGGAGGATAAGGGATGTTGATTTTAAACAAAAGCTACATAAAACAATTATGATGATGTGAAAAGGTCTGTATAAGCTCAAGAAATGGGATTTTAGATGGGAGATTAGTAAGCTCTGTGATAGGATCCCATTCATCATAACCCATAAGAAGAATATTGGAAATAGGTGCATAATTTTAAATGAGGTCCTCAAAAAAAGGAGATGAAGTGCATGTGAATTTATGATGATAAGAGGTAGAAGGTTTAAATAGAGGTCAAGTTTGTTGATTAAATAGAGATGACAAGGTAGTTAATGCATGTGTGGTTTGAGAAGAAGTGTTTATAGGAGGTTGAGTATCTTTAGGAATAGGTAAAGATGTTATATGGATGCTATAAATTGTATTATAAGTGTTATCCAAATAAGATGTTGGCATTGGTTCATTAAAAGATATAAGGTCTTCTTGCCCCAACTCATTTAAGTGAGTTGGAGAAGAATCTTGGATAACATGAAATGTGTGAGATAATTGAGGTGTGTGGATGGGTTGAGGATCCATGCAAGAAACCACCCTTCACATGTTAGCCATATTGACCACATTATCTTTAAGAGTTAGGTGAATAAGACTATCAACATTATTTATAGAAGGGGTAGGCTTTTCTTGGTTATCTCGGTGATTTGGAAGAGGATATTTATAGATGGCCAAATTAGCATTAGCCGGATTCAAAGCTTGAGATTTAGTTTGTGTTTCATGAGCTTTGAAAGCAATGTCATAGGCTTATTGACATTTATAAATGATAGAATCATGGTTAAAATTGGGACTAAGAAGCAAATCTCTATCCAAATTATGAAGTTGCCTACAAGTCTCATGAGAATGGCCATAATTAGCATGAAAGCAACAAAATTTATTAGGATTGTACCAAGATTTCACAGGTTGAGTATGATCAAGTTCTCATGTTAGAGGCATTGGCATAATTTTTTTAATTTTGATAAGGATAAAGGTTTATGAACATTGATATTATTGGTTGAAGATAAATGAGGGTTGGTGATGTGGTTAAGAGGGGAAACTTGTTATGGAGTTTGGATAAGAATAACAACTTAAATAGTATGAATGGTATCATAAGAGTTGGTGACACCATCCTTTCTAGTGTGATGATTATTATTATTAAGTAACATGCAAGTAATCATATCAGGTTGGGATGGTTCTAATTGATGCATAAGGAAATATTGATGCTTAGCTTGGTCAATGGACTCTTCCAAAGTTCATGGAGAGAGAGTTCATACTAGATAATGCAACTTTGGAAAAAAAATTGTAAATAGATGAAAAAGGTTGTCATCTACCATATTATGTTGACATTTGTTAGACAAGGTCTTCCATCATTTAATGAAATATTGTACAATTTTGGTCATAAGTTACTTACAATTGATAAAATGGGCCAATGTATTCTTAGGGAGATCACTAGTTTGGAACTCTTAGACTAGATCATTTACTAAATCTTTCATACTAGTAATAAAATTTTATTTGAGTTGGTTGTACCAATCTAAAGAATCACCTATGAGAGTTTTGGATAATAGCTTGGTAATGATAAAGGTTTTTAATTTGACCTAGTCTTTATATATATTTACAAATGTTTTTAAATGAAGAGTAGGATTAGTGGATCCATTATAAGTAATGGTAAGGGTGATACCTCCTATATCAATATAATAAATTTGAGATGTAAGAGGCTCGTTTTGAAGATGCTTGATTATTTTATTAAAAAAAAGGAGGCTGAGGGATAATATTACCATGGGACTCCTGAAGAGGAGGTGGGGGAACATTTTGATTATGCATTCCCCATGACATCTATTGAGGGTTGGTTTTAAGATGGATATGATGATTTTGCATTTACATCATCTGATTTGCATAGTTAAACTGGAAAGCATTTATTTGATTAAGATTTTTTAATAGCAGTTGATTGGTTTGAGTTGAATTATTATCATTGTGTGAAGTATTAGAATTGGTAGTAGTGGTTTAGGTACCACTATACGTGTTAGTAGTATCTTGAGAAGAACTGTTAATAAGTGAGGTACTAGTGGAATAATTTTCTTGTGTGAAAAAATATGGATTAGTAGAGGGATGAGAAGAAGCATCACTAGGGGCATGATTACCGTGGGTATTATATGATGCACTAGTGGAAGAATTGAGAGGATCAAGTATTAGAAGAGGACCACTAGATGTATAACCTACCATGTTAGTAGAGATACTAATCATGGAGGTAGAGGAAATCAAAGAGGAATAATTTATTGTATGAGTAAAAATAGAGGGAAGAGGCTAAGAACAAAAGAACTTAGTATCCCAAAATCCATGTGATAATGTGGGAGAAGGTGAATGGGTTCCTCAAATTAACCATTTAACATGAGATGGTAAATAGTAGAAGAATTTATTCCTTGATGTTGAGGAAAATAATTGATGAAGAACAATTATAGTTTATACTCTAATTTAGGTTGATCTTCAAATAAGAAAAGAGGATTGTGAAGTGAAGAGGATTGAGAAAGGGCCCCATAGTTTTTAGTTTGAGTGTTTATATGTACATTACTTTCATCTAGGATAGGATCCACAAGATGCTTATGGGAGAACTTATTAAGGTTGGAAAGACTCATTATATTTAATGAATTTAACTCAATGTTGTCTTCAAACATGAAGTTCATGATGAAGGAGAAAGATTTAGGGAGGATAAATTTGATGCAAAGTGAGGAGATAAAAGATGTTGATAAGAGTACACAGTCAACTAGGTCAACCTAGTATTGAAAATAGGGTATGAAACTGAGCTAATAATGATACAAAGTTGACCAAGTTGACTTAGTACTATAACCTAAGACAAAAGGCATCTTGATAATGATATAAAGTTGACCAAGTTGACTTAGTACTATAACTTGATAGACATAAATGAGTACTAGGTCAACTAGGTTAACTTAGTACTATTGGCAAGAAAAAATATAGTTTGTAAGAGACTGTATTGAATAGAATGATAGTGTACTAAAAATAAGAAAAAAATTTATAACATAATTTAAATAAAAAACTAGAAGGAAACAATCAATTGGATGAAATAAAATGATCTAATTAGCACACAACACAAAACCTTATATGAACACTGATTAATTCAAGTTTTTGAAATAAAACATATAGAGAGAAAGTAGTCAACCAAAAAGTGAAAGCTAACTATGTGATCATCCTGAATGTTGTTAGATTATTACATAGTGTTAAAATAAATGTGATAGGGAAGTTGGATAAAAGTAAGGAACTATAACATAATCTATGGATGGTTTCAAAATGTTTATGCTGAAAGGTATATATGTTGGCAATGGTACTAGATTGGTATTGGGGCCTACCTCCTCACTTCACAATCTTATAGTGATAAGGGTGTTGGGTACTTAACTGATATATAACATTAACCACATGTTTATACTTGGACAAAAAACCAAGTCAGCTTCACCCTTGATAATGAAATACAATTAGGTAGGCCTTGGGTAGACAAATGTTTAAATGTATTTTAAAATTATGTGATTTATTAGTGCATGAAAGAAATAACAAAATAGTGCAACTCAAATTCTTAACACCATTTATGTTGAAATTGTCAATCTTACTCAAATCGCACTTAAATACCCAATTTAATTCAAAATCACTAAAAAATACTAAATGGTTTGAGCTTGTCATAAATAAGTGCTAATTCAAGCCAATGTATCCCTAAATGTGGAAATTCTTTTTATATGATTCTTAAATTTTATCAATTCATTTCAATTCAAAATGATGATTTCACATTTTTAAGCTTTGGGGCACTATTTTTTTCTAATTCATTAGTACACATCATGTACCTTTATTATTTTGTGTTAGTAACATCCTAAATGGGAATATGGTTCCAACACATCTAACATAGCCTTCCAATTACTCTTGAGTCAAATTATGACTTAGTAATATGTCTTTGTAACCATTTTGATTAATTAAGAGCCAATTTCCAAAGAATTGCACATAATTAATTAATCTTGTTTAAAGACACTTAATTCAAATCAAGAGCTTAAGTGGATTTTCAATGAAGTTTATTGATTATTTCAATATTTGAAATTGATTCCCAATATTTGCATCACCTAGTGACATCATTTATGGGGTGGCATCCGTAACCCATAAATGCATAAAATATCTAGATTATGGGTCACCCATGCCTAATTAATGCCTTTTCCTCCAAATTAACATGAGGATAATTATGGATTTAATTACAAATATTATATTAAAACATGACCAAATATCTCAATATTGATATGGAAGGTCATGGTTGATCTTAGACTATTTCTAAAATCTATAAATAGAAGGGCATAAAAAACCATTTCTTAAGCTAAAATTGTAGAGTTATAAGGCAGAATTGTCTCCACATCCTTTTGTTTTGATCATTTGTGTTATTTGAAAGATTTATTTAATAATCTATATTACAGATTTCTTACATTGATCCTAGGTTATACATAGTGTTATTATGACAATAGAGGAGCAAGAAATCTATTGTTGACAAAGACAAGAGCATTAGATCAAGGGGAGAACATGTTTGGAGTTGCTCTTGGGAAGGTAACTAGTATTGGTTTATTTTAATTTTTTTCATTATCAATAACAAACCCTACATGAATATGTTAGCTTATATTAGCAATTCTTATGCATTCTTTTGTTATTTTTATGACTGATGTTTGAATTGATCCTCTTTGTAATCCATCCTATATCTTGGCATGCTGGTGGGACATTATGGAGTCCATTTTAGCAAGGAAGGAACTATGGAAATTCTAAATTTCCATTTTAGTCATTAAAAATTCCTTCAAAAAATATTGTATGCTTATTTTCCTATGTTTTTGTGCACTCACAGGTGACACAGTGACCAATATCAGTTAGGGATAACCACCCATGGTTATGGTGCAAGGGAAGACATGCCTTAAAATTTTTCATTTTTATCATTTTCTAAAGTTTGTTTATAATAAATTGGGTTTCTTAAATCTTTGGTCTAAACATTGTTTAATCCATAATCCTAACTTATAAATATTTTATTCTAACATCATTTTTTTGAAGCATAACATTGATACCTTCAGGTCTATAGGTAACCAATTATGGTTAAGTATCGACTAGACATGGTTGGTTTAAACTTGACCGAAAATGATATTTAACTAATCAGTGACAGTTAGAGGTGACTAATGATGGTCACTGTGTTTTCTAAAAACACAAACCCAAGAGCAATTAAACCAAAGTTGCTTGTCTCATTTGTAGGAATAGTGAGGAAAGTGAACATTTGATCTTATTTAAGTTTTTATTAATCTCCTTTTGGTGCTTAAAAAGAATTAGGAATCTTTCCATTTGTTGCTTTAAAGGATAAATTGCTTGTTTATGTTGAATGTTTTTTAGTTGTTCTTTAAACATTGTTGTAACTTAAGGCTAAGGGGCCAAAGAACACCAAATACTTCAATTTGGTGATTTAAAACCAAACACACTTCAAAGTTTTATTTTAAATAAGTCATTTATCATTGCTTTCTTTAGAATTGTTTGAGAAAAAAGGAATTTGAGCATGTATTCTCTCCCCTGATCCCTTATGGGGAACTTGTGGGATCAAAAGTGCCATTTTCATTACAAATTATGCCTTAGTCCAAAGGCATAAAAAGGATGTTGTCAAGTCTCTCCACAAAACCCACATGGCTTGGGTGATCTAAAAACAACCATAAATCCTTTTTACTTAGATTATTAATTTCATTTATTTTGGCTTGTGAGGAGGATTTCATCACCTCCCATAAGTTAAATAGGGAAGATTTGAATCAAGGATTCATCTCTCAATATTATCTTCAACCCATCTCCACTAAGGGTTATATAAATTGGGATCACCCCACTAGGATGATGGCTTGAGTGGTTAAACCATCTCCTTTAGTAAGAGGATAAGCGTGAGATGTATGATCATTTTAGACATCACACTACACTAAGCAAGAAATGAATGTATTGGTTTTGAAAAGGACTAGACCTTTTCATAAAAAGACATTTGACATAGACCCAATTGACATGTTACTTCTCTTGTGTGATAAAATGAAATTTGGTACACATGGGATCCACATAGACAATAAAAAACTTGTAAGTTTTAGATAAACCCCACTTGCCACAAAAATATTATTGGTGTGAGGTGCACCCTAAGGTCCATGTCATTATATTATCACTTGAGAGAAGGGGGGTGTAAAAACCCTACTATATAATGCACTTTTATTTTGGATGAACACTTAATTTCCTCTTAAGTGAATGTATAAAGATGGACATCATTAATATCATGTAACCTTGTCAATTTAGGGCTTAGGACAATTAATTAGTTATTTTTATCATTTTGGTCTTAAATTACTTGGTCTTAATTTGATTCAAAACTAGCTTATTAAAAAAAAGTTCATAACCAAACATATTGTCCACAATTTCTTGAACAAGGAGGTGTTACATTTCCCATGTGAAAATCAATATTTTCCTTGTTCAAATTTGCCATCTAAAACATTATGTCATATAATCTATTTTTATGTATTTATGTTTCCCATTTGAGTCTAGACCATTTTACAAATTTTCTTAAATCTTTCATTGATAGTTTAAATTTGAAATTACACTTTTCTAAGTTCATAAGGTTGATGTGTTAAACTAGGTTCACCATTTGCACTTGACTTAAGGGAACTTGGATTCATTTTCCAATTTGGATTGAAGGTCATTTATAGACTCATTATCACACTTTCATCATTGGTGGAATCAAGTCATCTTGTGTATTGCTCATGCTTTGAGTCATAAAACACATTTTATACTAGAATTTATATTACCTTATTGTGGTGTTGTGCTACCCATTTGGTTTTAGTTTTAAACTTAGGAATTCTCACATGTTTTCACATCTTGAGTTTCTTAGTTTGCCTTGTATCCTTCCTAGTCTGAAGGGCTTTCTTCTATTTTTCTAGTAGCAAATCATTTAAGTTGAACTAGATTTTATGGTATTGATGTATCATAAAAATCTAAGCTTTGGTGTACCAGTTTTCACCTTTGAATTTTGAGTTTTCATACTCTCTTCCAATTCATATGATTTTAACTTTACCCAAAGGTTGAGTAAATTCGTTAACATCATTATTATAATTGTGTGTGGTTCTAAGCCACCCTACTTTTATAGTCTTTTTGGTACCTTAGTCATTTTTTAGAAAGAAATATCAAAATACATACCTTGTTTAAACATTTTAAAAACATGGATTCAAATCTAGTCAAACATATAGATCAACCCTTTCTAGACATGACTCAAAGGTTCACTCATAGTGAGGTCCCTTATAGACCTTGCTATGAGGATGATCATTTTTATGATGGTCAAGACAATTCCATTGAGGACATTGCTACAACTGTAGGATCTAAGGAAGAGTATATTGAATACCAATAGAACCAAGATGAAACAATCCTTAGGTTGATATAATCTATTACTAGACTACCCTCATATTTTCCTATAGAGCAATTACACACCTTATTTAGATAAGGTGTAAAATAATGAGAGCAAGTTTCTAAAATATTTCAAATACAAACATACCTTCTTTCTCTAAAAAAGGTAAGGAAATACTTGTAGACTCAAAACCAATTAATCAAGATCTTATCAACAAGATTAAGAAAATAGGTCAATGGTATATCGATCAACTTATCATGGACTTAACTAAATATTTAGTTTCTACTTCAATCCGTAATGATACTTCCTAGGAAAAAGGAAATGTAAGAGTGGAACTCCGTAAAGGAGATTGCGACATGAATGGATATGCAGAATATTGTTAAGAAATACAAGTTTGATGAGATATTCCCATATCTATTTGATCTATCTATTCTCCAAGTCCCCTTTCCATCATTTTGAGGCACCAAAATTTGATAAATATAAAGGAAAGGGGGACCTATTGATGCAAAATATTGCACCCTTGGTAGAAGGCTGAGCTCTTGCATTCTTCATGCAATAATGGAAACTCCCCTCTCACCTATGGGACCAGTGAAGCTGGAGGGGAGAGTTTTTAGATGAGGGATAGCTCCCTCTGATGTATCATTTAGGCCCTAGTTTTTCCTACTGCTAACAACTAAAATGAAAAAAGGGGGGATGAAAAGAGAGAGAGAGATGTTGAAAATAAAACCTAAGCCTAAAAAAGAAAAGGTGATACACCAAAAAAGTGTGATCTACTTTGCCCGAACATACACTTTCCACCGAGAACCAGCTCCCATACACTTCATCTAACATGAGAAAACCTTTTGCATCAGTGGATTAGGGGTCCATGGAGATACAAGGAGGAAATAACTACTAGAGGTGTTCTAAGACACACTGCAATAGCCTATCCACTTCACCTATACTCCTCTAAGGACACTTTTGACAGACTTGTAAAAGGAGCCTCAAAAATGCACCAAACATGCTGAAATCATTCTGCAAAAGCATTAAGAAAATAATCTAATATAAAATCAAAGCATAGACACATACTAAAGATGCAAAACTTAGAATGGAGGTAAAAATGCTATGTTTTGATTCAAGGTAAAATCTAGCAACTCTACCTTACAAGCCTAAGAGATTTTTGGACAGAGTTTTACCTTAAGGCTGAGAGTCAATTCCTTTTCTCGAATGAGAAGTTTACAATTTATAGAAAGAGGAAGAGAAACTTGGCACTTCTTAGGAAAGATTTTGGTGCTCTTTTTTGCAAGTTGCCCATGTGCATTCTGAACCTTTGGAAGAGGAAAACACTGTTACTGATGTTATTCTTTAGAAAATGCCTACTAGAGCCATGTTGTATAATCATCAAAATTGAATTTGGCATTCAAACATTAATGCAAGAACATGGCCTTGCCTCTTTCTTGAAAATAGACTATAATTTATCCCCTCTTAAATGCCAACTTGGAGAAAATAGATCATGCTGCTCATCTTCAATAACTCACACTCCCTTCATCACTTAGATGCTTTGTCTTTTTTGCTTCTTGTCTTCTTCCTACTCTTTCAGCCCTTGGGGGTGATCTTCTATCAGGTCACTACATTCCTCAAGATATTTCCATGATTTGGTGCTTAGGTAGTTTAAAAACAATAGTTACTTCACTGCTTTAAATTTGACATTCATGTGGCCCTCACCCAACAACTAGTTTATTTGCTTAAATTTGACATCTTTTAGGACGTCATCGTCCTCAACAAAAGTCATCAGATCTTTCCTACAACTTTTTTTGGACTTTGGGATTTTTCTCGTAGATAAAAGGTCCACAAGAATTGGCCACTTTGTCCTTTTTGTTAGGTGGCAGTCCTTTGCTTTGAACTGGCTTTCTTTGAATTCCTTTAGGCTTTTTGTTTGAAGGAATTCCTTCAGACAAAAAGTCTAAAAGAATTCACCCTATCACTTAAGTCTTTGGTGCTTAAATCCATTCAACTACCCTTTGGAACATTCTCTACCCTCCATAAGGGCTTTTGGATCTTGAATCGCCCTCCACAAGGGCTTTTGGACCTTTGGCTGCCCTTCAGCTATAGGACACACCGTTGAACCAAGCCATTGAACCAACCCATTGAACCAAAATTGGTTCAACAGTTTAATCAGTTCAATGGTTTAATCACTGTGCACCGAGCCCATTGAACCAAGCCTTTAAACCAATTTTTTGAACCAAAAATGGTTCAATGCTGCATGATGATCTCCTCTAAATTGTTCGCTAAATTCCTTTATTGAACCGTCCATTAAACTGAAGTGATTAAACCAAAACATTAAACCAAATGATTAAACCAATCCATTGAATTGATTCAACAGTTCAACACTGTGTGCCGAGCCTGTTGAACCAAGCTGATGAACCTACCGATAAAATTGAATGTTAAACTAAGCCATTGAACTAAAGTGTTTAAACTAAAGCGTTGAACTAATGCATTGAACTAATTGAATTGAATCGAGTGATGAACCCTGCATTTGAACTAAGCCTGATTGAACTGAATGATTGAACTATCACATTAAACTTTGCTAATGAACCAAGCTGAAGCATTGAACTAAGTGGTTGAACTGAGCCAAGGCATTAAACAAACTGAATTGAACCAAGGATGATGAACCAAGTGATTGAACCAAGCGTTGAACCAAAGCATTGAACTAGTTCAATGGTTCAACCATGACAACTTTCTTCATGATTTTCTTCAAATAAGATCTTGAAAAAGCCTTGTAAAACCTGAAACTCTTTGAACTGATCCTTCATGTGCCAAAGGACTAACCTACATAGTTCGTAAAAATCGAAAACTTGTAGAGTCTATAGATTTAGACTTGCAGAGTCCATAGATATTTTTTAGAGTCTATAGAAATGAATAGATTCATTCAAAATCAAAAAATGAAATGGCCTAGAATAGTAGGGACAGAAGGGGACCAATTTTTGGCCTGTTGGGCAAAAAATGGTCAACAAATTGGCAACTCCTAGGGGAAACATGCCTTCTATGCTTAAAGACTAGTTGCTTTGTAGTCCATTAGGCATGGAGTTAGATGCAGCTTTGAAAAAAGTTAGCAATATCCCTAAAAGATCCAAGAATCAAAACATGAAGCCTTTTACCCCACACGCAAAGGGAAACACATAAGGCTAGAAAACACTACATGTGCAAACTGCACTTAGGGAAAATAGGAAAGACAACTGAAAGCAAATTACTATGTAAAACTAACTAAGAATGTTCACCTCCCTCCTAAATCAAAAGGGAAACTTCCTAAGTCCCCTTCTTGGAAAGAAGACTTATGGCACCAGGCAAGTAGCTGAATGAAAAGGAGATTTGGTGACCTACTCCTCTTGCCTATCACCTGAGTTGGCTGATATTCGAGTGGATCAGATTCAAACATGCCTCCAACATACATGTATTCCTCTTGTCCCTAGAGGCTTGTTAAATGTTGGTCCTTAATCATGTGCTTATCACCAAGAAATTAGTGGCTTTTGGATTATCGCCATTAGCCCTTTGACATGTATAGCTCCCTTGCAGTGCATCATGGTCTAACCCATTTCCTTCTGCTTCATTACAGACTCTGTCAGACTCATCCTCTACTTCCTTTTGGCCTTCTTGAATAAGGGTGACTATGGTGATGTATGAAATGGAATCACAAACTGATTGCTCATCCCATATAAAATCACCTCTTTGTTCAAAGTTTTCTTCTTCAAGGCCTTCCTCCAGGAAGAAACCCTCTCCTTTTCCTCCTCAAAGATCAGGACCTCTAGATGTTCAAAGGTATCCTCCTTATCCTCCTCCAACTCAGGCTCCTCAGCGTAGTCATCCTCTTCATTGAAGAAACAAGGGAGTTAATCAAACAAAGGCAGAGAGAGCTCATCATACTTATGTTCCTCCTCATATTACTGAAACATCTGTATATATGTAAGACCTGCATCTTCTCCATTGCAGATGAGGTCTTCACAAGAAGCATCAATGGTGATTTCTTCTTTGTTGTCGCTCATGATAGCCTCCTAGAAAATTGTATATTGGATCTTCTGCTCCTCACTCACCTCTTATAGAATAGGTTCCTCCTTGAGAGGGGGTGAAGTGGGAACACCATGTGGAAGAGGAGGCTCTCCTTGAGCTAAAATTGAATGATTCTCCTCCTTCCATCTGGATATCACTTCATCAATATTAAGTGTGGCATGATAGCTCTCTTAGAAGTGTGTATATGGGGTGTGTTCAGACATAGAATGTGTCATTGGGTCTGAACCATCCATCACACACTAGCTGAGGAATCTCTCTTTATATTCCAACTCTGCAATTCTCCGAGCTAGATCCTCTTGGAAGAACCTTTTTTGGAGGTTACCAGCATCATCATGAGCAAGAGCAGCCTCATCTTCTTCAAGGTTTTGAGAAAAACCTTACTTTTCCTCCTTCTTGCCCCATGATTCTACCATTTTCCCCTAGTTCAAGATCTCAAAATTAGAGTTTTGCTCCTGTGAATAGGTAGAAACTTTATTTTCTCCAAGGTCCTGGGGCTCTCCACGAGGTTTGGAAGTTTTATCTCTCTTTCACGAAGCAACCTCATCTTAGCCTCTAAATCTTCAATTTTCTTGGCTAGATTATCTTGAAAGAGTCTTTCTTAGAGGTCACCAGCATCATCCTCTTCAAGGCTCTGTGCTAGTTCTTGGCATTCCTTCCTCTAAATCAGAATCTACACATCATGTTGAAAGACTTGGGGAGGCTAAGGAATGCTAGGAAGAGACTGTTGATGCACTAGAAGAGTCTCTAGAAGAGGGATGTGTTGGATCATGGTATTCACCCCAATGGAAGATTCACAATATAAGGAATTGAGAAGATTGATCTCCATGGGGGGTTGCTCTAATGCCCTTTGATGTTGGAAAGCCAGACACACAGGATTGAAAGCAAATGCATCAGATGAATTAGAGTGAGCAAGTTCCATCTGATAGAAAGGATTTGGTGTACAAGAGGGGGATTTCTTTGGGATAGGATGGGGAACATAAGGCTGACTACCTTGAATGAATGGATTCCTCCATTTTACTACCTCCTCCTCCATGGATTGCAAGGCATGAGCTTGCCTAAACAAATAGTCCTCTTTATACATCGACTCCTACTGATATCCATACTGCTCCTCTAGTCTATCAATCTCAATCATCTGCTTCTCAAACTCTAGGGCCATTTCCCTTATCATTGTAGGGCAACTAGGAGGGTTTCTTGAGGTGATTCTCTAAAAATATTGATCTTGATCATAATAATATGAAGGAAAACAAGACCCATGATTTTGTACAAAGGAATTATACATATAAAAATGTGATTTTTGATGGCACCAGGCTACTTAACCAATAGATTCAACTCATAGTCGCCATTGGTGTTGATGCAAAAGCCTATAAAGGCTAGTTGGTTAAAGAACACACCAAAAATTCTTTAACTCTTTGGACAAAATCTTGTCCTAGTTGGTCCCACCAGGCGTGCCAGAAACTATTGACATACAAGATTGCACCCTTGGCAGGAGGCTGAGCTCCTGCCTTCTTCACACAACAATGGAAACTCCCCTCTCGCCTATGGGACTGGTGAAGTTGGAGGGGAGAGTCTCTAGATGAGGGCTAGCTCCCTCTAATGTATCATTTAGGCCCTAGTTTCTCCTACTGCTAACAACTAAAATGAAAAAGGGGGGATGAAAATAGAGAGAGAGATGTTGAAAATATACCTAAGCCTAAAAAAAGAAAAGGTGATACACCAGAAAAGTGTGATCTACTCCACCCAAACATACACTTTCCATCAAGAACTAGCTCCCATACACTTCATCTAACATGATAAAACCTTCTACATCAGTGGGTCAGGGGTCCATGGAGATACATGGAGGAAATAACAACTAGAGGCATTTTTAGACACACTGCAATAGCCTATCCACTTCACATATACTCCTCTAAGGATACTTTTGATAGACCTGTAAAAGGAGCCTAAAAAATGCACCCGACATGCTGAAATCATTCTGTAAAAGCATTAAGAAAATGACTTAGACCAATAATCAAAGCATAGACACATACTAAAGATGTAAAACTCAGAATGGAGGTAAAAATGCTATGTTTTAATTCAAGGTAAAATCTGGCAGCTATACCTTACAAGCCCAAGAGATTTTTGGGCAGATTTTTGCCTTAAGGCTGAGAGTAGATGACTTTTCTCGAATGACAAGTTTACAATCTATAGAAAGAGGAAGAGAAACTTTGCACTTCCTAAGAAATAATTTGATGCTCTTTTCTACAAGTGGCCCATGTGCGTTCTAAACCTTGGGAAGAGAAAAACACTGTTACTGATGTCATTCTTCAAAAAAGGCCTACTAGAACCATGTTGTACAATCACCAAAATTGACTTTGGCATTCAAAAATTAATGAAAGAACATGGCCGCACCTCTTTCCTACAAATAGACCACAATTTTTCCCCTCTTAATTGCCAACTTAGAGAAAACAGGTCACGTCCCTCATCTGTAATAACTCATCCTCCCTTCATCACTTAGATGCTTTGTCTTTTCTGCTCCTTGTCTTCTTCCTACTCTTTCATCCCTCAAGGGTGATCTTATGGTGGGTTACTACATTCTTCAAGCTATTTCCATGATTTGGCACTCAGGCAGTTCAAAAACAATGGTTACTTCACTACTTTAAATTTGATGTTCACGTCGTTGTCACCCAACAGCTAGTTCATCTACTTAAATTTGATGGCTTTCAGGATGTCATCATCCTTGGCAAAAGTCATCAGATCTTTCCTTCAAATTTTTTTGAGCTTTGGGATTTTTCTCATGGATAAAAGGTCCATGGGAATTGGCCACTTTTTCCTTTCTGTCGGGTGGTAGTCCTTCACTTTGAACTAGCTTTCTCTGAATTCCTTAAAGATTTTTGTCTGAAGGAATTCCTTTGAACAAAAATTCTAAAATAATTCAGCCTATCGCTTAAGTCTTTGGTGTGTAAATCCCTTTGACTACCCTTTGGAATGTTCTTTACCCTCTTCAAGGGCTTTTGGATCTTGAATCACCCTCCGTAAGGGATTTTGGACCTTCGATTGCCCTTTGACTATAAGACATACCCTTAAACCAACCCATTGAACCATAATTGGTTCAAATTTTCAATCAGTTCAACGGTTCAATCACTGCACACCAAACCCATTGAACCAAGCCTTTGAATTGATTCGTTAAACCAAAAATGGTTCAACGCTACGCACTGAGCCCCTCTAAACTATTCATTAAATTCCTTTGTTGAACTGTCCATTAAACTAAAGTGATTAAACCAAATCATTAAACCAATCTATTGAACCAGTTTAACAGTTCAATGCTGTGCATCGAGCCCATTAAACCAAGCTGACGAACCTGCCAATGAACTTGAACATTGAACTAAGCCATTGAACCAAAACAATTAAACTAAAGCATTGAAACAACATGTTAAACCAACTGAATTGAACTGAGTGATGAACCCTTCATTTTAACTAACCCTAATTGAACTGAATGATTGAACCAGTGGTTGAACTAGTGCATTGAAATTTGCTGATAAACCAAGCCAAAGTGTTGAACTAAGTGGTTAAACTAAGCCAAGGCATTGAACCAAGGCTGATGAACCAAGTGATTGAACCAGGCATTGAACCAAAGCATTGAACTGGTTTAATGGTTCAACCATGCCAACTTTCTTCATGATTTTCTTCAGACAAGAGCCCAAAGAAGCCTTGTAAAACTTGGAACTCTTTAAACTGATCCTTCATGCACCAAAGGACTAACCTATAGAGTTTGTAAAAATCCAAAACCTATAGAGTCTGTATATTTAGACCTACAAAGTCTATAGATATTTTGTAGAGTTCGTAGAAATGAACAGATTCATGCAAAATAAGAAAATGAAATGGCCTAGAATAGTAGGGACAAAAGGGGACTAATTTTTGGCCTGTTGGGCAAAACATGGTCAACAACACCCATGTGAACACATTCAAGCATTCATCTTATGATAAGAGGTTTCTTTAGTCACATGTACTTACTTTGATTATTCCTGCAAATTTTAGCAAGGCAAGCTTTATGGCTACTTAAGCTACCCAAAGGATCAGTTATGGATTGGAATGACTTATTAAAAAAGTTTGTCAATAATTTTTCATACAACATAGAGAATGAATTAACCATTGATGACTTGTGCAAACCCAAGCAACATGATTTTTACCACATATCTACAAAGATTGAGAGGAGTAGTAGTTTACTTTAAACAAAACTTTGTAGAGAAATAGTTGGTAGACGTATTTTCACAAAACTTACATCTTGAGGTCATGCATAACCTATGATTAGATTGTGCTAATTCATTTGAGGATATCATAGATAAGGGTGTATATAATGAGAATAATATTATTTTAAAAGGCATTGTCAATATTTTCATGTAGGGTCAAACATCAAATCAGGCCCCATCTTCTAGTCATATAGTTATGCAAGATAAGAATAAAGGCTTTAACAAGAACAAGAACTTGTTTGGAAATGATGTGATAGAAACAAGACATGTATAAATGGTACATGCTCCACTGGCCCTAAATGTACAATTAACTCCCCATAATCCACCACCTAATTTATAGAGACAACCTCCATGAAGAACAAACCACATAGGTTCAGGGTCTTTAGCAAAGTGGGAGAACTAATCAAAATAGTGTTTCAAAATCTCATAGCAGCTAACCTAATTGTATGCCCAATACCAAGGCCATTTCCTCAAGATAAAAAAACTAGATTGGTACAAAGAGAATGAATGGTGTAACATTCATCATTTTGTTGGTCATGATACCTATCATTGTGTCTAATTGTGACATAGTATTGAATATCTCATTGAGAATGGTAAAGTTGAGATTAAACTGGCCCCTAATCAGGACACAAAGTAGGATATATGAATCTACAAGGACCCCTTTCATCGACATAGTCAACTACCACTGAGGAACAACCAAAACCAATGATAGAGGTAGAATCAAAAACAAAATCATAATCAACATGAGTATAATCATGATCATAATACCCATACTAAAAATTTGGCTTACAACAACATGCCTTATAATTATAACAACACCACGCGATGCATTTTTACAACCCAAATTTCCATTATTAATATTAAACAATGTGAACCATCTCATTCTCCTTGTAGTACAAGACCCATCATTACAAGGTCAACACCCTCTCTCTTTATTAATACCACTTCAAGCTCACACAATTCTATTATAACTCCATTTGCATAGGTTACTATTTATAGACAACACCCTTCCTCTAATTATAATGGCTCCTTACTAACTTGAAATTATAGTAATACATGTAGATGTTCATGAGTTACCCTCCAAGGCCCTTTGCCTTCATCTTATGATTATATTGGCTCCCTACCACCTCTAAGTTGCATAATCATAACTAAATGCTCACGAGTTACTCTCTAGGGCCCTTTGGCCTTTTCTTATATATAACCCAATGTGAAAATTATGCCCATAGATCCAAATCTAACTGGCAGCCAAAGCCAATCCGTCTTGTCCCGATGTTAAAAAACATTATAATCTATCAGATCAATTGAGTAAAACCCCTTCAAATATTTCCATTTTGGACCTCTTATAGACATTTGAAGTCCATACAACAATTATAAACAATATTTTGTAAAAATCCACTATTCCTAATGATATAAATCTTAAACAGTTATAGAACCTTGTGAGATATTTGTCTTCATTTTTTCAAGTAATGTTTGATAAAAAAGACATGTCTACACTTGGATTGAGCCATTATAACCCACTATACATTTAAATAATTATTGAAAGTAATATGATCAAGAAGGTTATTATAGGTAATGGTTCAGGGTGAACATCATATCTCTTAATTTGGTACAAATATTGGGATATACTATGAAAGACATTTGGTGAAAGACAATCACCATCAAGGCTTATGATAATCTTGAAAGGGAGTCTGCTAGTAATATGTATTTACCAATCATTATTAGGTTCATTTCACACCATATATTTCTTCATATTATGGACATTGAATTTCTTTATAACATACTTCTTGGTCATCCTTGGATCCATGAAGTACAAGCTATTCTATATACCTTGTATTAGTGCCTTAAGATTCCCCATGATGGGATCAAGGTCACTATTCTTTCCAATGATAAGCTTAAACCTTCAAAGAATCTTAATGGAACTAACATTATTTGGTAACTAAATAAGAATCAATGAATGAAATGCACCTATGTTTTTTGTACCTACTATTATCTTAAAGAAAAATAAAGAGGTTTTTACTAAGGGAGACTAGTTATATTTTGAAGGATTTGTTAGTTGCTTTTAGAATCCAATGTATCATATCCATAATTAGATCATGGATCATCTTGATTATACAAGAAAAGGCATTATCCCATGAGTGAAAGGAATCTTTAAACCCTTATCAACTGGAGTACCTAATTTAAATCATGGTATCATATTTATACCACTTGGGGGTGACCTCATAACTTTCGATAGTCATTAATTCAAATTGACTAGTGATGAGAGTTTTGTAGGTGATACAACATCCCATTATATCCTTTTAAATGATCTTGACACCATGGATCTATTTTATTCTAATCCCATTTTGACCTTTAATATTGGAACTTCTATCTTGAAGCATGAACTTATTCTAGTGGTGCTTCCCTTCCTGAAGTAGGTCACCATATTTTTACTATTAGAGCTTCCCATCCTAAAGTAAACCCTCATTGTTCCCTATTCCTTTGCTATCCCAAAATCATTGATTGAGACTAACAAAATTTTGCCATATAACTTGATGAGTTTCAAAATAAAGATTCAATTGCATAATACATGGGCCTATGAGATGGATTGCCCATTGGTGATCACAAAAAATAATTTGATTTCTCATTATATCATTCTACCTAATTTGGAGAGTAGGAAAACTTTCTTGGTCACAATAAAGATCAAACATCAATATCTTTGAGTGAAAACCTATTTCAAGTGCTCATTGATTAGGGATAAATTAAAGAAAGAGATAAACCTTTGAGTCAAAACCTTATTTAAGGTGATCTTAGGTGACTCATCCCAAGATGCATAAGGTCCATCTATCCCAAGTTCTATATCTAGTACAAAAATCTCTTCAAAACAATAGTAAATGTTTAAGTGTCTCACTGTTGCATTTACAAAGGTTTTTACTACTTGGCCTTTACCTAAAATGGCAAATTTTGATTTTTCACACTATCCAAAACTTTGGGAGGAACAAGAGGAAGATGTAGCATAAGAAGATGATCATGATCATACCTTGCCTATAATTATAGAAGATGGATCCACACTCATTGTGGAAAACATTACAGAAGTGAACTTGGGAACTTATGAGGATCCTAAAATTGTTTATCTTAAAAAATCCCTTATTGAAGCAGAATGTGAATAAATTATAACCCTCCTAAGGTATTATATTGACATTTTTATATGGGAATAATTTGAAATGCCATGCATATACCTAGACTTATTTATGAAGTGCCTTATTTTCCATCTCGATGCTAATATAACTAAGAAAAAATTGAGGAATATGCATCCATGCATCACCCTATTGGTTAAAGCATAACTAGAAAAATTACTAGGAGTAGGTTTTATTAGTCCACTAGATTGCTCTGAATGGATTTACAACATAGTCCCAGTGAGTAAAAAGATCCCAGGTATACGTATTTGTACTTATTTTAGAGATATCAACAAATCATGAACCAAAGATGATTTTACTCTATATAACATTGACATGATCATCGACTCAAATTTTGGGTATGAGATTATATTTTTAATGAATGTAGTTTTTAGATACAACCAAATCAATATAGCCTAAAAAGATCAACACAAAACTATGTTCACAACTTTGTTGGGAACATTCTATTACCATGTCATGCCCTTTGGATTAAAAAATACTAGAGCCACATATTATCATGCGATGACTATCATTTTCCATGATATACTAGAAAAATCAAGAACAAGAGCTGGACATCCTGATGTTCTACAAAGAATATTTGAGAGGCTTCATGAATATAAAATCCTCTTGAATCTTAAAAAGTGTATCTTTGGTGTCACTTTAGAAATATTTATAGGTTTCATTGGATCACAAATTTGGATTAAAATTAACCCTACCAAGGTCAAGGCCATTATGGAAATGCCTCCACCAGAAAATCTAAAATAACTGTGAAGCATGCAAAGAAAGACCCAATCAATATGTAGGTTAATTTCTGAATTGGTAGATAATTGCCACCCATTTACCCATCTCTTAAAAAAATGGGTCACATTTTTATGGGATGAATATTTTTAGATATAATTTATGAAACTCAATACATATTTGGAAAATCTACTAGTCTTGAGACCACCAATACCTAGATGACCACTGCTTCTTTACATATCAGTATTGGAGAATACACTAGGGGCATTTTTTGCCCAACATGATGATCAAGGTAAAGAACATGTAGTATATTATTTATGCCACACTTTTTTGGATTATGAACATAATTATATCATATTGAGAAGGCATGATTATCTATGGTGTTTGTTATCCAAATATTGTGACACTATATGCTAAATAATAAAACTATTGTCATTGCCAAGGTAGACCATCTCAAATTCTTATTTTCCAAAGCATCTCTTTAAGGATGAATGGATAAGTGGGTTATGGTCCTAAGTGAATTTGAATTTGAGTATCAAAATTAAAATGTAATCAATGGGAAGGTTATTGTTGATCAACTTGTAAAATCCCCTATTAAATACAATCAACCACTCAAATTTAAAATTTTAGATGATTTTATTATGGTAATGGAATAATAATCGAGGGAACTTGAATAATGGAAGATATATTTTTATGGATCATTTACATCCCACATATCTAGAGATGACATATTGTTGATTACACCATAGGGGGATTTTATTCCTAAAGAATTTCATATATGATTTAATTATATGAACAATATCACCGAGTATGAAGCATTGATTGTAGGACTTCACCTTATTATATAGTGGGATATTAAGAGCTTAAAATTTTATGGTGATTCCCAATTGATCATCAATCAAAACACTTATTAGTATCAAGATAGAGATGAAAATCTTGTTTCTTATAATAATTTTTTGATAATGTCAATGATCATTTTAAATATCTATAGTTTGGAGAAATTCCAAAATCCAACAATAAATCAGCTGATGTAATGGAAATAATTGGTTCTATGATATAGATTGATGGCAGTGCTTAAGATATCAATTTTTGATTGTAAATATTCTTCAACCAATACATATTATAATAGACTTAGAAATGGTTTGAACTATTATTGGTTCTAATCCCCCACATGAATTACCATGGTTCCAAGACTTTTATAACTACTTCCATGATCAAATTTTCCTAGCTGACCTATCCAATAAGCAATAAAAACTATTTCATTACCATTTATCACATTATACCCTCCTTGGTAGTGCCTTTTATCATAAAATCTATGATGGAGTGCTTCTTCATTATTTATTTTCAAGAGAATACAAGATAGAACTGAGGGAGGTTCATAAAGGAATGTGTGGGACCCACACCAATGATGTAGTATTATCAAAAAAGCTCCTCAGAACATGATATTATTGGTAAAAAATGGAGACTAATGCTATAAATTATGTAAGGAAGTGTGTTCCTTATCAATAACATGGAATATTGATACATGAAACTTATTTACCACTATAGCCAATCACAACACCATGGTCCTTCTCAACATGGGGTCTTGGTCTCATTAGGAAAATAAATCCAATATCTTTAGTTGGCCATAAACATATCCTGACTCCTACTGAGTGTTTTAGTAAGTATATTAAGGCCATTCCTCCACTTACATCACTGGGAAGTAGATAGCCAAATTCATCCATTACAATATCATCTATCAATCTGACATCCTAACTCACCTTATATTCAATAATGGTGGATATTTTATAAACCAAGATGTAAAATCTCTTTGTGAAAAATTCAAGATCAAGCATAGGAAATCAAATCCATATAACCCACAAGGAAATAGAAAAACCAAGGCATCAAATAAGACCATTTAGCAATTTTAAATAAGATTATTAATGATGATAGCTGTAATTGGCACTTACAAATCTTTCCTACCCTTTGGGATTATAAAACTAGTCATCAAAACGTAATAGGAACCACTCCATATTCCCTTATTTATGGCACAAAATTTATTATCTTGATTGAGATTAAATCATTATGAGTATTATTGGAGCATATTGAAGATGATGAGGACTACATATTCTCAAGGCTTTAATAACTAAAAATTCTTGATGGCAAGCATTTGGTTGTCATAGAAAACTTGTACACCTATTAGAATAGACTGCAGAGAAGATAAAACAAGCTCATTCTTCCTCAAGATTTTAATATTGGTGATTTGGTCTCGAAATATTACTAAAATAACATAAAAACTAAACACAAGAAATATAGTAAGATCCAACTTAATTGGTTGGAACCATTTGTTATCATGGTAAACTATGGATTAGGGGCATATTGACTAGCTAAACCAAATGGTCAATAACTTATTTGAGCCCATAATTAATCATGAACCTTAATAGGTTATACAAAAGAAAAAATTCAAAAAATTATCTATAAAACCCCTTAATTAGGGGTAATTTATGCTGAAGTAATTTCATCCCACCATTTTATACTACCCTAGACCGCTTTTCACGACTCTAGATAGTGAAATATTTTAGACCATTGGTACTCTTCACACATTTTATCCAACCCTATGCCATTCTTTTTGAGAATGATAACCTTTGGAATATTCTTTTTTAGAACCAAATTATTTGTTATGTCTTGGGCTTGTTGTAACCTGAACACTTTTTGTCCCTTGACCAATTATGATCCTGATTATGTCTCGTCAAGATTATGAATGACTTTGACACCAGTTCTACAAAGTAGTTTAGCCAGGACAATATTTTTTATCTTATTATATATAAAAGTGATCAAGGACATATTTTTATGTTAGGATATTTTCTTATCACATAGTTTTCCAAGTTGATTTCATACTGAATATTATTCTATATTACATTTGCTGCTCTTTGTGAGTATTGTTATCTTTTTAAGATCCTTGCTCTCATCGATTTGAAATAATGGGACATTGCATATAGATTTATCTATTATTGGAACACTTAGTTAGTTCCTAGATTTATTATTTATAGTCCCACAGGACATTATATTCAGCTTATCTATTTATTATAACATTTACTCTCAGATGAGCATCTCCTTGACTAGTTGGTCCCCTTTATACATATTTTATTCAAAAAACACTAAAAACATTATAAAATGATCTATAAAATAAAAAAAACATTATCATTAAATTTTGTAAATTATTATCCCATGATATTTCTATTTTAAAATAATTTTATCTTACTAAATTTCCATTGTGCGAGTTAGATTGTCCCAAGCTCTTACCATTTTACAAGCATTTTATCTTGCTAACTTTTCATTGTGTGAGTCAACTTGTCCCACACTCTTGTTATTTTGTAAGAATTTTATCATAATAAATTTCCATTGTGTGAGTTAGCTTATCCCATGAACTTTCCATTTTTTGAGATCATTCTCCCTCATCCCATCATTTCATGCTCTTATTGTTTTACAAGTAAAATAAGTCTCACTAGCTTGCCATGTCGTAAGTCATCTCCTCTTACCAACTTTCCATTTTTTAATACCAATATCATTTGTCAAGTCTTGAATTTTATTCTACAACATTAATCATATGTTTTTTATCATCATCATTGCTTTTATCCCACTTCCTAAAAGAACTACAATTGGCATGAAGTTCATGTTGGGATATGCATCCATGGAACTATGTATGTAGTGTCCACTTATATTATACATCTGGAGTTATCTCAGCCAACCCCTTCATTTTATTCTCTTCCCCCATTTATTATATATTTTTCATATTTAATTAATGGGAAAATTTTTGTGTCCTTATTCTTTGTTACATTGTAGTGTAAAGTAATGCCCATACCACACATGCATGAACAATTGTCTTTAAACTGCACTAACTTGGTTTTTATTTATATGTGTTTATTTGAATTTTATTGATGTTTTGTTGTGATTTCATGCCTCTTCATTTATTTCTTATTATTTTCTCTTTTGATTACTTCTTGTCTCACCTTGGTCTTGTGTTTCCCCGTATGTTTTTGCTTGTCTCTTTTATGTTCAAGAGCATCTTAATGATCCACATAGATCTTGATTATTGATATCTTGATCTTATGTTATTAAGTTGTTCTTGAACCTTTTAATTTATTTGATTATTTTGGTATTGTTGGTATTTTATTTTGTTGTTTGGTCTCACTTATTTTCTTTAACAAATTTCATCTTGATGGTTCACATGGATCTGGTTTTGATCTCATGTTATTAAGATGCCCCTGTTTCATTTTTAAACATTTTTTGTTCTTACTTGAATCTAGATTGTTCATATCCTTATTTTAAGTCAGGTACATTTATGTTTATCTTTTTATTTATCTTTGCTTTTTCTTTAAAATGTAAATAGCTATAACTCTAGTTTTGGTCACTGTTTACCATTATCCTTACTTATAGGTATTCACATTTAAAGTAGATACATGTACAGGAAATGTCATATTACTATGAGTTATTCATACTTATGATGCCTAATTTACTTTATATAGCAAGTGCTTTGTGCTCTAGACTTAAGTATTAATGTCAACACAACTTGGATGAATAGATATCAAGATCACTATGCATAAACTAGGCTCAATAGGTTTAGCACCTGACTCAATACTTAGACATGAATATATTTACATACATCATGAGTCTAATTGAATCTTTGGTTAGTTTTTCATCATCCCTCATTCCATTCTCTCCTAATTCTAGGTGAATTACATTGGCCTAAAATTCATGTTGGACAGTGTGTCCATAGAACTATATAGGTTGGGATCAATTTCTATTGAGGTCAAATCATCCACATTCATTCTTATTTTCATCTCTTTTATTACTTGTGCATTTTCATATGCCTAGTTTTTTATGGCTTTCTAGCCATACCATCACATCTATGTTTTTTCGTACTCACTTTAACCTACCTTTTGGGTTATATCCTTGAGTTAATTACTTGTCAATTTTACCATGATGGGGCACAAAATTTAAACCAAGTCACAAATCTAAATCAGCCCTATGAAGGCAAGACAATTATTTATTCTTTATCAATGATAAAAATTAGCCCTACTAGGGAAAAACTATTTTATCATGATAAAATCTACTCTACTAGGGCATTCTTTATTATCATATTTTGGAGACCATGTTAACTATTTATTTTAATTCCAATATATCCACACTTTTACCATGATGGTAATGTTTTAGTGTGTAACTTGTCTTGGGATTGATCAATGTCATAAGTGTGTAGCTTGCACATTGAAATTGGGTGCATTTAAAGTGTGTCCCTTACATGTTTGGATTGAATCCTTTCCATTCACCCTATCTTTGGGGCCCATTATAACTATAATTATATTTTTATCATTGATGGAATCAACATGTGCAAGTATTAGCCCATTTGGATGTGATCTATTCCATGGGTTAATCTCTCATTTTCTCTCTCTTTTTGAGAGTCTATCCTTCTCATTCATCCTATTATGTCCTATCAAGGGGGCATCATGGGTCATTTCCATTTTCTTCTTGATAACTATTTTCTTTGAAAAGATGTTGCTTTACCTGAATGTCTCACATTACCTTCTCAAATAGGATCAGAACTAGACATCCAATTCCTAACATCATTTGTGTTGAAATTATCAATATTACTTGAATTACACTTAAAAACCCAATTTAGGTCAAAATCACTAAAAATGTGCAAAATGGTTCAAGATTATCATAAACAAGTGCTGATTTAGGCCAATGTATCCCTAAATGGTCAATGCATTTTATGTGATTCCTAACTTTGATCAATTTATTTCAAGTTAAAATGATGATTTTGCCTTTTTGTGATATGGGTCACTCTTTTCTTCTAATTCATTATTACACATTACATACCTTTGTTATTTTATGTTGGAAACATCCTAAATAGGAATACAGTTCTAAAGCATCTAACATTTCCTTCCAATTATTCCTGAGTCAAATTATGACTTAGTAATATGACTTTTTGAGCATTTTGATTAATTAAAAGCCAATTTCCAAATAATTATACAAACATTGATTAATTTTTTTTAACTCTAATTAATTCAAATTGAGAGATGAAGTGTATTTTACTTGAATGTTATTGATTATTTCAATATTGGAAATTGATTCCCAATATCTACATCACCTAGTGACATCATCTATGGGGTGGCATCCATAAGCCATAAATGCATAAAATATCTAGATTATAGGTCACCCATGCCTAATTAATGCCTTTTCTTCCAAATTTACATGACAATATTTATGGATTTAATTGTAAATATTAAATTAATTCATGTCCACATATCTCAATCTTGAGATGGATGGTCATGGTTGATCTTAGACCATTTTAAAAATATATAAATAGAAGGATATAAAACACCATTTCTTAAGGTAAAAATTATAGAGTTATAATATAGAAATGTTTCCACATCCTGTTATGCTGTTAATTTGTGTTATTCTCAAGATTAATTTGATAGAATATATTATATATTTCTTCTATTGATCCTAGGTTATTCATACTGTTCTTGAGATAATGGAGGAGAAAAAAAGCCATTGTTGACAAAGATAAGAGCATTAGATCAAGGGGATAACATACTTGGAGACTCTCTTAGGTGGTAGAATTAGTTGGGAAGGTAAATAGTATTGATTTTTTTCAATTTATTCTTCATTATCATTAACAAACCACACATGAATAAGATGGCTTAGATTGCCAATTCTTATGCATTCTTTTGCAAGTTTTCATGACTATTTTTAACCTATCTTTTGGGTTATATCCTTGAGATAATTAACTAACAATTTGATCATGATGGGGCACAAATTTTGAACCAAGTAACAAATATAAATCAGCCTTATGGGGTTAATACCATTGTTTATTATTTATCAATGATCAAAATTAGCCCTATTGGGGCAAAACTATTTTTTCATGATCAAATCTGCTCTATTGGGGCACTATTTATTATCATCTTTTGGAGACCATGTTCTCACTTTTTATTCTAATTTCAATATCTCCACACTTTTACCCATGATGGTAATGTTTTAAGGTGTAACTTTTCTTGGGATTGATCAATATCATAAGCGTACAACTTGCACTCTCAAATTGGGTATGTTCAAAGTGTGTCCCTTACATGTTTGGATTACATCCTTCCCATTCCCCCATATTTAAGGATCATTATAACTCTAATTATATTTTGATCATTAATGGAATGAATGTGTGAAATCATTAGCTCATTTATATGTAATCTATTCCATGGGTTAATCTCCCACTTTCTCTCTCTTTTTGAAATTCTATCCTTCTCATTCATCTCAGTCTATCCTCTCGAGGGGGAATCATGGGTCATTTATTTTTTCTTGTTGAAAAATATTTTATTTAAAAATATATTGCTTCACCTGATTGTTTCACTATGCCTTCTCAAATAAGGGTAAAATATAAACATCTAATTCATAACACCATTTATGTTGAGATTGTCAATCTTACTCGAATTGCACTCAAATGCCCAATTTAGGTCAAAATCACTAAAAATGTGATAAATGGATCTATAAAATCATAAACAAATTATAATTTAGGAAAATTTATCCCTAAATGGGAAAATTTATTTTATTTTATTCCTAACTTTGATCAATTCATTTTGAGTCAAAATGATGATTTCACCTTTTTGTGTTATAGGACAATTTTTTCTTCTAATTTGTTAGTACACATAATGTACCTTTTTTATTTTGTGTTAGAAACATACTAAATGGGAATGTGGTTCCAATTCATCTTTCATCACCTTCAAATTCTTCTCTTATCAAATTACAACCCATTAATATGACTTTATGACCATTTTGATTAATTGAGAGCCAATTTACAAAGAATTGCACAAATATTGATTAATATTGTTTAAGGCTAATTAATTCAAATCAAGATATTAAGTGGATTTTCCATTGAGTTTATTGATTATTTAAATATTTGAATTTTTTTCCCATAATCTACATCACCTAGTGACATTATCTATGGGGTGGCATCCATAAGCCATGAATGCATAAAATATCTAGATAATGGGTCACCCATGCCTAATTAATGCCTTTTCTTCTAAATTGACATGAGGATATTTATATATTTAATTGAAAATATTAGATTAATACATGGCCACATATAAAAATATTGATATGTATATTCATGGTTGATCTTAGACCATTTCTAAAATCTATATATAAAAGGGCATACGATACCATTTCTTAAGCTAAAATTTATAGAGTTATAATGAAGAATTATTTCCACAACCTTTTTTGTTGATCATTTGTGTTATTTAAAATATTAATTTGATAGGATATATTAGATATTTATTTTATTGATCATAGGTTATGCATAGTGTTCTTGAGACAATGGAGGAACAAAGAAGCCATTGTTGACAAAGACAAGATCATTAGATCAAGGGGATCTCATGCTTGGAGCTACTCTTAGGTGGTATAATATATTTGGGAAGGTAACTAGTATTTAATTATTTCATTTTTTTCTTCATTATCATTAGCAAACCCTTCATGGATATGTTGGATTATATTATCAATTCTTATGCATTATTTTATGATTTTTAATGATTAATGTTTGAATTGATCTTATTTGAAATCCATCATATACGCCTTGGGTAGATAAATATTTAAATGGATTTTGAAATTATGTGATTTGGTAATGTGTGAAAGAAAGAAAAAAGTAGTTCAAATAAATGGTATATTGAAAAACCACCTAATTATACTATGTGAACTACTATAAGCATATAAACAATTGAAAATGAATGTGTGAATTAATTACTAGCACATAGTTGTTAATTCCTAATTTAATCATGGTACATAGTCAGTTCAGATGAAAATGTATACAAAAACTATATAATAGAGTTGATAGGGTCACTAATGTACTGTAGAAGTAGGATTCCTTAAGAACTTTCAACTAGGTTAACCTAGTTTTTCAAATAGAAGATAGACTAGAGAACTAGGTCGACCTGGTCAACCTAATTCATTGTAGTATTTGAGTTTTTAAGAATAAAAACTTATGTAAAATATAAATATAATAAATAATTGAATTGAAAGAGAGAAAAAGAAACTAACCTTGGTGGGTTAGAAGATGATAAGAACTGTGAAATTTCTATTGGAGTGACTTTAAAACTGTTTATAAGTTCTACCAACTATGTCTACTAGGTTGACTTAGTTCTATGTTTCCATATTTGTTGAAGCCTATTTAGGATGACTGAGTCAACCTAGTTGACCTAGTTTGTTATCAATAAGTTGTCTAGAATACTAAGTAAAAATTCATGACTTATTTTGTTATTCTGGAGTTGAATAAGAGACTAAGTCAACCTGTTTGACATAGTCTATTGTCTGTAATTGAATAAGAGTACTATGTTGATCTATATTATATAGTAACCTATATTTGATGAAGACTTGCATAAAAGGAATAGAGTCATTTTTATGTGATTATGTGTTAAACTTGTGCATATAATTTAGAAGTTATACTGGCCTAGTCGACTAAGTATCACAAATATAGAAAAATAATAAAATGATAGAAATGAAAAAGCATGAAAAAAACATAAAAGGGATAAATTCACAATAGGCTCAATAGAATGTATGCAATTATAAATACATGAGATCCACAAATCAATCTTAGCTTGAAGAAGATAGATCCTACTTACACTTCTGATTAGGGATACAGTAGATAATCAAGAACATGACCAATATGGATCTATTATACCTAATGAGGGGATCTCTTACCATAATAATATCATTATGGAGGGTTCAAAAACCTCGAGTCAAATAAAACTATGCAATAACCCTATTTAAGTCCTATGTTTTCATATTCACTATAATGATAAGTAAAGCAAAATTTTAAACTAATGCTCACCAAACCTTGTGGCACAAAGTGGGGGTAATAAAAAATAAAAGTAAACATGAATATAAGACATATAATCATGTTAATTTATACATAATACGAATGCATGGATAATAAATACAAATGCATATCTATATTCTCTTATATAGGAGGAACAAATTTATGAATATTTACCTTTAAAGATGAACCCACTGAACCTCAATCTCTCCCTTGGCCAAGGTGCTTACCTTTAAAGATGTTTTTTTGGTATGTAAGGATGAAAATGATAAATTAGATCTAGTCTACATAACATAACAATGCATCCAGAATAATTCTCCATAACACAAGATCCGTATCTCCAAAGAAAGTATAAAACCCTAAGATTGATCCTCAAGTATAATGGTGGATAAGTAGATGCATAATATATCTTAATTATTCTTATCTTTTCTAAATAATGGAAAAATTATTGTGTTTATATAGGAAAATATAACCCTAAATCCTTTCAAAAGTTTCAACCAACAAGGTCAACCTGGTTGACCTAGTATTTTTATTGGTAAAAACTTACTAGGTCATAGACTAGGTCAACCAAAAGCTAACCTAGAACCTAAATAAGTTTTGTTAATAAGAGTACAAGGTCAACACAATTGACATAGTCATGTAAAATATCAAATAAGTTTTAGTTAGAAAAAGGGCTATTAAAGGTGGAAAAAGTCTAGAGGAGTGTGTACTAGAGAAGGACAAGCTTAGGGAATAGTTTTTAGGAGATAAGTGTGTAGTTTACATGTAGTAAAAGGGAAAACAATCATGGGAAGCACCAATGGTCTTCCCACCTCATTTTTGATGCACCCCTTAGGGCATGAATTAAAATACATTGAGACATAAAATGTTTGTACAAGATAAAGAACATCAGTAATTGATAAAAATTTGAAAATATTATGTGTATGCATTATTCATCTTGTGAGCCATGAAGAATGGTAGAATAAGAATTCTAGGATAATGAGTGCTAGAAGGACTATGTTGAAGGAGCCAATGAAAAAAATATATAAGTAAATTTCATAGCAATCAGACATTCAAATTATTAATATAAAATAGTTTATCTTAATAAAAATCACTAATCTTACCACTTAATGTGTATGCATCTAAATTCTCTCACCTATATTACCATCACTAATAAGACTATTAGTCGACACTAATTCCACTCATCTCATTTTATTCTAATTTATCCCATCCCTAGTCACTCATATAATGTTACACTTTTATCTTTCTTCATCTACTAACCTTATTCTATCCCACTTCGTCATTAATTTATCTTAAATTCCCATTATCCTAATCTAATCCCATTTACCTGTTATTTAAGAATTTTAAATTCCCAATTGCCCACCTACTAGCTTATTCCTTGGCTATCCTACACCTTTAGTATTTAATACATACTTAATCCATATATAACCTCATTATAATCACCATTAGTCCCTAAGAAGGATTATAGAACCCTCTAAATCTAGAACCTTTCCTATTCAAACCCCTCCTCTCTAGAAGATTGTAAATATAGAGGCTTCCAAGGAATTTTAAATTCTTTAGATAATCTTCAACCCTTGATCTCCCCAAAACCAATTTTGAATATCCACCATTTATCCCTCCCTAAAAAATATATTTAAACAAATCCTCTCCTCCTTGGAAGGCCATCTCTAAGCTTCATAACCAATCCATGTCAAACTAATCAATAATCTTAGTTATTTATAATCAAGCATCCATCATCCTTGATCAAGTATCCATGTCAAAAATTTGAGTCAAAGGTAATGTAAATATATTATTATTTTATTACATCCTTTTTATCATGGTTTAGATAACTTATATTTAGGATTGTAATGTTTTTTTGAATGGTTTATTCATATATTTGCATTGAATTCCAATCGCCCTATCACTTTACCTGGTAGTTTGATATTTGGGTTTTTAGTTTACATAGTTAAAAATATATAGAGATAAAAAATAATCTATATTTTTAGAAATTTTCTTGAGGTCATGTTCCTAATTTAATAATTTTGTCTTGTTAATGGTGTTTTTTCTAGCCTATAGGTTGAATTAGGCAAAGAAAATCTCAAATTTTTTACATTTTGCACTTATAAGTGAAAGTCATGGTTTTGAACTGGTATTTGCAATTGTGTAATTATGATATTGTCTCAAGAGTCATGACCTTATGACTAACCATTTGAATTGACCACTGAAATTTTTTAATTTTATAGGTTTTTGGCCTTTTGACAAAACCTCAACTCGTGACTTATGACATTGCCTAGTGAGTAGCGATTTTTCTAAGAAAGTCATGATTTTATCATAAATCACTAATGGTCTATGTTGTAGGTTTTTGACTTAAGTAAAAATTGAAACTTCACAAATCACAATTTAACTCTGGTATTTGTCACTTTACACTATGGAGTCATGGTTTTGTAGTTCCTAAATGCAAGAGTAAAATTTTTTGTTTTTCCTAACAATTGTCATTTTGACTAACCCCTACCTAAGCATCCTAAGTATATTATGTGTGTTTCAAGGTCTTTTACCCTTTGTGTATAGGAACCAAGTCAAAAGGAACATTGAGAAGGATTTCATGCTGCCATTCTTAGGTTATAAAAATATAACTTTTGACATTTTAAAGCTTATGACTTTGCCCTATGGAGTAGCGATATTGTAGTCCCAATGGTGATTTTGTAATTTTTTGTCAATTTTAACTCCCATCTTTTTTTGTTCATCTTTAGAAATCATAAGACTGATTTAGGGAAAATAATCTTTCTATTTGGAAATTATCTATTTTTAACATCTTAAATTTATCCATTCAAAAGGCTTTTGGATACATCATAAACATCAATTTAATCCATTATAATCATATGTATATAAACCCTTATAGCATTAAAACAATCTATAATTAAGCTTTTTTAGACCTCTGAATAACTATTCAAAAACTTGTGTAATTATCTAGTTTTGTTCCAAAGTCTAAATCTAGAGGTTTTGTAGTTTATAACAAAATTGAAACTATTGATTTATAGCTAATAGTAGTTTTATCCTTTTTAATCATGGTTTTATGAAGCTAGTCATATTTTTGTAGTTGATCAACATGGTTAAGATAAATACTACAAAATCATAACACATAATCTATACTTTTGTACTAAAGTTGTGGTTTTTTACTTTTTAATTGCAATTTTACACTGTAATTATGATTTTACATTAATTTTGGCCTTTGATTTGGTCATTTTAAGTGCATTTTTAGAGTATTTTTTGATGAATTTTGAGTCATTCTAGGCCTCCCACGAGGCCTAAAATTATTTTGGCACTAATACATTACCCTTAAACCCTAAAAGGGGAGCTAACCCTTGACCCCACTAGGGTCTTCCACCCCTAGACCCCCGTATTGTGGCGCACTCACCCAATGGAATTATAGAGCCAAATCATGATTTTTTAGTGTGATTTTCTTAAGGCCTATTGGACTAAAATCTCATTTATTATAGGGGTCAACCTAGAGGCTATTTTTTTTTGTCTAATATCATCCTTTTATAAGTCATATTTTGGTCTAACATTTTGACTTGTAAGTTAGCCCTCAAGATTTTAATCAAAACTACTAATCATTGTCTTGTTAGTTACCTTATTTTAGAGTGCCAAAGTTAAAAAACTAATCAGGTGCTTGCAGGTCACCTATTAAAAACTCCTTGTGGCACTTAAAAAATCATTTTAAAATCATTTTGTCTTTTATATATCATTTTTAATCATCTTGTTATGTGTATATCTCTTTCATCTTATATATATCACATCTTAATTAAATCAATTAATTAATCCTTTTGATCTTCATGTTTGTATCCTAAGGGTTATAGTTGGTGTATGTTCTCTCCTTTACATCCTTGAGATGATTCTTAGGGGATCAGAAACTATCAATAGCCTTCCATCTTTTTTTATTTTCTAGGGGGATAGTAACCATGGATTTCACCACCACACACTAGTCCAAACTCTATGTTCCAATAGAGTCTAAAAATTAGGAGAGCTATCATTCAGCAACAAATTAGAATACCCATAAAAGTTTTTATGGAGTTAGGGGTGTTTAATATTTAACATAAAACATAGTTATAAAAAATCCTATATGGACTTGGCCTCCACCGTAACTTCACATATATAGGAGACACACCTAGAAACCCTTGTGTATACCTAGATTAGGGCCATTTAGCCATAAAAAGTATACCACTATAAGAGTCAATATCAGTTCTAAAGAAGACATCATGTACAAGAAAGATCAAGAGGGTTTGTTATATTTTTTAATGGGTCACTAACTTGTAGCCTCACCCAAGAAGTTGTTTGATGGTATGGGCATCAAGTTACACATCAATCAGTTTACTAATCATAGGTTTTTGGATTTCTTGATTAGGTGTGTGTTGTGATAAACCCATATTGTTTGTGAGCTGAGTCAACCTTCACCCAAGCCTATACCCACCTATCTAGGTCATTTCATAACCTAGCTTGTATATTTTTATCTTGTACATCCTTATCCCATCATCCTTTTATACATATTACCTTTGTCATCATACCATTATACATATTAGATTTTTATATCCTTTTATTGTCATATCCCATCTTCCACATTGTCATCACCACTCATCATTGATTATTCCCCATCACTAGCATACCCTAATCATCATCTTGTACATCCTTATCATTATACCCTTGTACATAATTTTTTTGGTCTTATTGCATCATTCCATTCTACATATTATTCTTTATACATCCTTTTAAAATCACGTCATATTCTAGTATCACCAATCATTAGTCCTACTTCATCATATATCCCATTCTCATCTTGTATACCTCTATCAACATCCCCCTTCTACATATTGTCCTTTGTATATCCTTTACATATTTAAATATTCTCATGGTCTAACCATAGCCTAAATGTCTTGTCTTATCATCCACATCTTGTTTTAAGTCCATAATCAATCATCTGTCTTGACCTTATCCCCATTACCCATCTAGTCTAACCTCATTCTATCTTATCTTAGTTGGATTTCTAGGTCACACCCATTTCCATACCATCCACATCCCATTTATAATATCCTTGGTCATTTCATTACCACCTATATATATTTTTATTTACCCTTTCATCCTTATAAACTTTATATCATAGTCCTATCTCATCCCATCTTGAGTAAATTAGTCTAAGGTATTGATCTAATCATTTTTTTCATTTCATATCATCTTACCATGATAGCCCACTATTATTCATCATTTGATTAGATCTCTTACCCTAGTTAATATCCTATTAGAATCTTATCACTTTGTCAGTTTTAATCCAACAAAACCCATCATCATCATCATCATCTCTAGTCCAGTCATCTTGCCTACTCATAACTATAAACCCATCAAATCATCTTCTTACTAGTGTGAATATAGGCACCCATCATAATCCCCAATCCTTTTTCTAGCTTTAACAGGCATTGCTAATAGGTTGTTAGAACTTATTATACTATCAGTTCTAAAAGCTAATTATAGTCTTTAATCCATTAGTCTATCTCATCCTCATCCATCATACTAGCTTGGTCCTTCTAAATTATTTTTCTCAAGAACCCATCCCAATCCTTAGCTTACTTTCATCATCCATCACTCTTCATCCATTACCATAAAGCTAGATGTTTCTTTCATATAATAATTCATAACTACCAACAAGGATGAGATCCTCTTATGGATTATCTATATGGGTGTACTACTTATCAAAGGTTTTGATCCCCTTTAAATCAATGCACCTCACATACAATCCCCTTCATATGAATCCTATACACATCCTCCATCCACTAGTCATTAACAATCATCTACCCCCTACCATACTAGCAAAGGGAATCCAATCTTGGCCACCTCACCTACTTCAAATCCATCCACCCAATCATGTCAACAACCATTTGACCCAAAGTCCAATTCTTCCACATATATATCACAAAGAGAAGTAGGTCACTATACTCCTCTTCTTATATCCTTGAAATCCCTTTTCAAAGAATTAGTCACTATCAACATTATGGTCTATCCACCTATCCAACATCTTGATCCTACTAATCATACACCCTCCTAGTATAGATATAATCAATATTATATATATCACCAAATTAGGGGACATACCATTAATCAATGAAAACCTTTCCAAGATTATGTCTAAGACCTAATAAACCATGGTGAAATAATAATCAAAGATGAATTAGATAAATCTATTTCTTTGGGTAAACATGAATAAGAATTCTAAGATTCCATTCCCCATCATGATCAATCCCTTCTCCTTCCAAGTCAAGGTCAAAACACCACACCCATATCCTCCATCAAATATGAGTATACTCCCCATGAGCTTAGTCTTCCCATCTCTCATGAGTCTTTCCATAGGCCTCTCTTTATCAAATACATTCTTCTTCCATCCTCCCCCTCTCACCCATTAGCTCAATTTCCCCTTGATGAGAGGTCAAGTGTAGACAATGAAGCTTTTACTCATAGTATTATATATTGTACATCAGAGTCGACACAAGATCTATCTACATTAGGGTCATGCTCAATACCAGTATCTAAATTAGATTCCTCATTAGAAACATCATCCTTTATAAATATTATAAAAAATTATAATTATTCCTCCTATTTTGAATATACCTCCAATTTTTATGATAATCAATCACCAGGCATATCTATTGATCTCAGTCAAGATGATGAAGTCATAAAAAAATTATTACAAGATTTATTTATTGAAGATAATTACAGTGAATCTATCCTCCTTTTGATGTGTATACTACAATTAGTCCTCATGATCCTTTTAATGATCTTGAGGAGACTTTTTTGATGACAAAATTAGGTATTATATGAACCCCTATGAATACCATGTTGCCCCATCACCACTCATTGACCTCATCCTACCATCTCCATCACCTTCATTCACCATTAACTTATTTATTCCCATCAATGATCATTTAATCACCTCCCTTCATATGGATGAATAAGAACATGCATCATTGGACCCTTACTTGAGAAATATAATGTGTCCCATAAGTAAAAAGGTCCAAGATTATATTCCATAAGTTATAAATAATAATTGAGTCATCTTTGATTGTGTCAGTCAAAATCATGAAGAGTCAAATCATCAGCATAATCCAAAAATGTCTTCCGATAGTGAAGCCCAATATTAGGCACTATGGGACCATCAAATTCCAAATCATCATCCTCTATCAAGTCAAAAATCAAACTCTATTAGTGAAGCTTGAAATTAGGAACTAGGGGGAAGTCAAAGTCAAATTTAGTCTCAAAATAAATTTAATATGAAAATCACTATCCATATGGATGATAATCATTCAAATAAGTAGATCAAAGAGGAATCACAAAGTCAAAGTGTCTTGGATCTCTTGTAGTCTTTTGTCAATTGGCACCAATCAAATAAAACATGTCCCATATCTCCAATAATGTATGAGACTACCAGTCCTAATTATACATCATCCATCACCATTTCCTATCATAATCTTATAATTCATTTTAGTATTAATAATCCATCACCCATCATCTCATCTTATCCTAATCCTATCATCCATCAATTTCAATCTCTAATCGAATCCATACCTCACATCAACCACCTGGGTAACATTATTTCTCCTAGGGGTAATGAAGACACTTGGTAAAGACATATGGAGGGGTTGACATAAATAATAATTAAAGGTCACATGGAGAATAATATATCTAATATTATGATCAAAATATCATATATCACCAAAATAAGTGTTGGCTAGAGATCAAAATAATGCATACATTCCTACATCTCAACCCCATATCCAATAAATCAAGATGCCATTCCAAAAAGTCAAAATTCAAAAAAAAATAGTAAAAAGTGAAATAAAAATAATTCATCCAATGGTGAAATCCACATTATACCTTAACTCTTGGGGGGAAAATTGTCAATACATCCCTTCTATCCATTTCTCTTAATAATAATCCATAATAATAGTGTGCATACTATAATGTCCTTCATTTATTCTAGTTTTGAAATTTTTAAGGATTAAAAAGATATCTTGAGAAATATGCTAGAACCATCCTGGCATATCCTGTAATAGACATTCAAGCAACTAAACATTGGATTCCTTCACAATGTGGTCATTAGTAATCCCTAGTACACTCCTTCCTTGGTACTTATATCCTTTTTAACATCATATTAATCTTATTTTCAATCCTCCATCATCATCCTATTTGATAGTAACCTTATTTTTTATAGTGTACATACATATCCCCAAATGCCCTAAAAATTGAAATATGTCCAAATACCCTAAAAATCATAAAAATTGACAAAGCCAAAAATTGTCCATAATGTCTTTTATTATATTTAATCCCCTATTTTCATCCATATTTATCCATCTCATATCATCCCAATTATCATCCTCATAACTATGTTTGGTCTTGAAACCAAATTAAAGTGGTCACCCATCTTGCCATATCTTCATCTTAATTTTGGCTAAAAGTTATCAAAATCCATAGATTTGTCAAAGGATTTAATCTGGTACCCATAACTTTTATATCAGTTCCTTTTCACACCAATCACCCATCAAATCACCTCTTTTCTTAGTGTGGAAAGTACTTGATCTGATCACTATCTTTATCATTTCCTTTTCATACCTAACACCCATCAAATCACTCTTTGTTAGTATGAAAGGTATTTAATCCCATAATATCCTAATATTTTGATATATTTTAATATTATAAGGTTTTTTATTTCATTAATCTTTGGTTATCTTCACATCCATATCCTCATCCACATCCTTATCCTAATCCTATTCTCTCATCCAAGTCTATACCTTTATCTAAATCACTAGTCAAACCTCATCATCATTGATTATCTATTCCCAATCCACATCTATTACTAGTCAATAATCGCATCCTAATCCAACCCATCACCCAAACATTCATACCATTATTAGATAAGACATTATGACATTACATGTAGATACTTGTGTGTGTTACTTATTTAGTCTATTTATCTTGTTTGCATATTTTTATCATGTAAATATTTGAGTGTCTTTGTCTCTTTTTATCTATTGAGAAATGAATGGGGATGATATGAGGTCACCCAAATCTATAATAATTCTTATAAGTGACCTTGAGGATGTATAGTTCACTATTTACCCATGCACCTTGGCATCATGTCCTCTTATTCAAACTTATATCATGGGGCATACTACTAAGTGCTATATTTAATGAATTTCTTAAGATATGATGACCCTTATGAAATTTATGATAGCTTGATCAACTACACCCTCATCATTCATCACTAATCTAATCCTCTAGAATCATCCAACTAACATCCCATATTTTATCCTTATCATATTCATCTCATCATTTGAATCATATCTTCCAGTCATTAATAAGTCTAATCATCCTCATCATCGTGACTTTATAATCACTAATAATCATCATCATCATAATCATCATCATCATCATCATCTCATAATTATAAATACATTGGATTGAGGTCTTTTTCAACTATGTAGGTAGAAGTTGGCCATTTTAAGTGCCCAAAAGTCACTCAACCACTATCTCTCTCATCCATCATCATCCTCTAGTCCTGCATCAGTCAAATCCTTGATCTATAATCATTCAATCTATTGATCAATAACCATCTTCATCTCCTTAATATTTTCTATCAATCACCACACATATCAATTAGGAATGATAAAATCACCACATTCATGTTTTATTCCATTAATCACTAATTGATTATCACTCTTTTGCATGTGTCCTTACTAGGCACATCATCTATAATCATATCATAGCTCACTGATCTGATGAACTACCACCCAATTCATCCACTTCAAATTTTGGTCAGTCGACCTATCATTCATTCTCTATCATCACCAATATCATGTTGATCTATTTAGTTTTGAGATACACCCATCATCAATCTTATCAAATCCTTGTCTTATCTTGGCATATATGTCTCCCTTGGATTTATTATTTATTAGGATACATCTAGAACTTATGGCATTTTAATCCTATCATCATAATTTTATGGTTGATTCTCCCTTAGAATGTGTTGAAAACCATGATGATAGTCATCTCTACTCCTTGTGAATGTGTCTTTTCCAAGGGTATGATAAATTTGTAGCTCACTACTCAAGTCAAATTCATCTTCAGTATCTTCTATCTCAACATCTACCATCCTATCCCCTTGTCTATTTCATCACATCTTACCCCTCATTTATTTCTTTGAGTGTTCATGCATCTCATTTTTCCTCACATGTCCTCTTGAGGGGGCATCATATCCAATAACATCATCTACTAACATTCATATATGAAATGATTTTTCTCTGAAAAACCATTACTCCTTTTACTACATCCACTCTCAATGCCCTTTTAAATAGGTGAAAAATTTATGCATCTAAATTCACTCACCTATATTACCATCACTAATAATACTATTAGTTGACACTAGTTCTAGTCATCTCATTTTATTCTAATTTATCCCACTAGTTTATCCCCTCCCTAGTCACTCATCTAATGTTACCCTTTTATAATTATTCATCTACTAACCTTATTCTATCCCAATTCACCATTAATTTATCCTAAATCCCCATTATCGTAATCTAATCCCATTTACCTATTATTTGGGAATTTTAAATTCCCAATGGCCTACCTACTATCCTATTCCTAGGTTTTCATACACCCCTAGTTCCGAATCCCTACCCATTCCCTATCTAACCTCATTATAATAACCATTAGTCCCTAAGAAGGATTATAAAACCCTCAAAATTTATAACCTTCCATATTCTAATCCCTCCTCTCTATAGGCCTCTAAATTTATAGGCTTCCAAGGAATTTTCAATTCCTTGGATATTCCTCAACCCTTGATCTCCCCAAAACAAATTTTGAATATCCACCATTGATCCCTCCCTCCAAAATCTATTTAAAAAACTCCTCTCCTCCATGGAAGGCCATATCTAAGCTTCATAACAAATCCATATCAAACTATTTAAAAATCTTAGGAGTTGATAATCAAGCATCCATGTCAAAAATCTAAGTCAAAGGTAATATCAATCTCTTCTTTTTTTCTTTCATCCTTTTGATCATGGTGTATATCACTAAGATTTAGGATTATAATGTTATTTTTAATGGTTTATTCATATATTTGCGTTGAATTCTAATGAATCTATAACTTTACCTAGTAGTTTGATATTTGGGTTTTGAATTTGCATAGTTAAATCCATATAGAGCTCAAAAAGCATCTACATAATGAAACAACATACCTTAAGTGAGCATGTGATAATAAATTTATTTCTGATATTAATGATGAAAATTATTATGATACAACATGGAAATGAGAAAAATTCTAAGGATAAAAATAATCAAACTGAAAATAAAATAAATAATGGAAAAAATCAAGGAAAAGTAGATCAAAAAATATTAAAACAAATTTTTATACACATGAAAAATGAAAAACTTATGATTCTATCTATTTTTTAAAAAACCACTATGGAATAGAGCAGAGGATATGAAAATGTTAGAATACAACAAACATGAATAAATAAAATATTATCTAAAATAGAGGTAAATGGATGTAAGAGGAAACATTATTTTTATATTATATTTATGTAACATACATCAATGTATGAGTTTTTAAAACATAAAGATAACTTGATAGGCACATGCCATAACCACACTGGATAAAAATAAACCTAGATTTTAGCTTGGTAGGCACATAACATAATTGTTTTACCCTAATTTGGACTAGTGAAACACTAATAGGATATAAATTATTTGAATAATGCATATATTATTATTTTCAAAATATACACAAATATACATGATAAATATAGTAATGAATATATAATAAGAGGTAACATGGTTCTTAGCTTATTTTACATGCAAATCTAAAGCCTAATTTTTTGAATTATATATCTTAGGGATGTATCACTTTTTTTACATAATTTATCTCCCCTTATTTTATTTTGGTTGGTTCTAATATATTTAGTTATTATCGACACTCTTTACTAACTATAGCAGTCAAAACTAACCCTATATGTAGTGAAAGACCATTTTATTATGAGGTGATGCAATTATTTTTGTGATGTCTATTTATGAATTTATATATTTAAAAAATCATAAAAGAGCACATATATGTTTGAAGCATAGTTCTAAATTTTTTATCTAATATCAAATGGGGGTTTGATAGGTGAAAAGGTTGAGTTGGATTGACCTTGGTAAATCTACATTGATAGACCAAGTGTTGCACTCATTTTTAATAGTCTAAAGATGAATCAAACTTGAATATATTTTTAATGTTAATTAGTATGAATTTAATTATGTGTATACACATAATATTAATTTTTAATCTAAAGTCATGCACTGATGGCCACTATTTTACACACTTAGCTCTGGACCTATTATAGGGCCCCTTTTGATCACTTTTAACCACTTTACACAAACTTTTATGTTGACAAATGAATCCTAAATGTACTCATACATATTATTATCACCCTTAGACATATTTTATATCTTTTATAACACTCAACATAATGAAATTACCATTGGAAAATAGCATCCTAGGAGACTATATCACACTGCTCTAGTGTCATTTCCCCCTATCTTATCTTCTTGCCAAATACCAACTAATTTACAAATTAAAAATCTATAGGAAGGTTAGCCTATGTCACTAATGAGACCCATTAAAAATAATTTCATATATATGAATATATAAACACTTTCTAAACCATTTTTAATACAAGAATCTTACACATCAAAAAGTACCAAAAATCATAATTGTACATTGAGAGCAATGTACCTATTTATCCCAATTATGATTGCATATAGCCATAGTAGACAAAATTTAAAGTCTAAACACATTTTAAAGGTTAAAATTCATGGTTAAGTAGCTTAATCACATCATCATTTCACTAACATCTAGTATATTACACTAGTTATTCACACACCACTATAACATGGCATAACTACATGAAGTTTGATCCCTCTTTAAAGTATTGATATGTAGGTAGTGATTAACACATGGGGTGTTGATGTATCACTCAAATTAAATTATTGAAACATTTTACCCCATTTATTTTAATTGGTATTCACATGTCAATAAGACAGGTTATTGATTAAAAATAAGTCGTATAACGATCTCTGTAAGTGATCATAACCCACATTAGATACATGATATATAGATGAAGACACAAAGAATCCAAAAACCTTATTTTCATCACTATGAGTGGATAAGAGTTCCCCAAGTTGGACATGAGTACCACACCTATAGTATCATATTCCCAATTTTATTATATAGGCTCAAATATTATTCTTGATTCCTGATTCCAATCACTAGGCTATTCTACACAACACATTATGGACTATGATTCCTCTTACAAATACAATTTCGAGCTAAGTATTTTATTTTATCATTACACTTTTATATTTTTAGTAAGTTTTTATAATATATTAGTTATAAATTGGTGAATTTTATTATTTTTATATTATTCTATTGATTTTGCATAATAATGTTGTCATATAAGTTTTGTACATAAAACCTAAATTTGATAAAACATATTGGTGAACCCAATTATTATTATTAGAATGTTTATAAAGCCTAACCAAATTTATTTTTATGGTTTATATCCTTATTTTTCCTATTTTAAATTATAATTTTATATTTTTTAAGTTGATATATTCTATTATAATAATAATTTTCAAAGTTTTAGTGTCATATTCTATGGATAGAAAATAATCTCTTCCTCCTCCTAACCATCAAGATTGTGATAGATAATTTCCCTATAACTAGGTAAATGTTATCACTATCCCAAGAGGTAAGGTATACCTTCATATAGTATCAAATTAAGGTCACCAACCTGTAGCTCTAAGAATTTGAATGGAACTACTAATGTTTGGCAGCGGGTACATAGGGTACTAAAGTAAACCACTAAGTGACTAGAAATTTTAGGGATTCTATGGAATACATAAGATCTATAGTGTCTATACAATTTAATGATTTACACCAAGATATAGATGGAATTGTAAGCCAATTTAGGGATAGCATGATCAAGCATAAAAAGGATGCAAGTATATCTAAAATATCTAACCACATTAAAGTAAGTAGCTAAGACTATACTATTAATTGCACACAAATTATAGAAACAATAATGATAGATAAAGAGAGATAAAAAATAAATGTAAATTTAGAAGCTAAAGAACTTTTAGGTCAAATGAAATATGTTTTAATAAATAAAGACATTTTCAAATAAGGGTTCAAGATCATGCCTAGTCTAGGTTTGAGCTATCTTGCATTTTCAACACTATTGTTTTCTAACAATGCAATGTTCTAGAGAGAGAGAGAGAGAGAGAGAGAGAGAGAGAGAGAGAGAGAGAGAGAGAGAGAGAGAGAGAGAGAGAGAGAGAGAGAGAGAGAGAGAGAGAGAGAGAGAGAGAGAGAGAGAGAGAGAGAGAGAGTTAAAAAGATATTTTTGATCATGTAGAGTCCTGTTATGTAATGAAAAACATTTCCAATGCAAGCATAACATGTAATGGAAAATATTTCAAGAAATTAAGATATATTTTAACCATATAAAAATGCATAAACTTTATAAAATATTCTAAGTAATGCATAAGATGAATAAATCACTAAAACAAATCAAACCATAGCATGTATACTACTTCAAATAATAAAGAGTTTAAATTTTCAAAGTAAAGTTACATCATATCAAACTCAAGAGAGATGTGCACACCTTCTACCAAATAATTATATAATCTAATAAGCAAGAAAGGAAGAGGGTTAGGCTATGTGTGAGGTGAGTCTAGACTAAGAGCCAAAAGCTATGGAGGAGGTGAATGATAAGCTACCAATATATAGAAGATCAAATGCAAGGAACATAAGAGATAGGTACAATAGAGGCTTCATAGAGCAAGTATCAAACCAAAATCTTCAAGAAAATAATGAATAACAATGTCAATCACCAAGAATAGTTGTAGTATATTAAGGCATCTCCTATCATAATGGAAGCTATTATGCCAAGCAAGAACCAAGAGAGATTCAAGGAGGTAATCAAATTTTGACTGTGATTATAAGGTGAGAAGTTTATAGAAATAATTTAGGAGAGAATCAAGAGAGGAAGACTCAAATTTGCCAATAATCCAAAAACTAGCCATTTCTAGCCATTTGGGCCCAAACAGGGCACTTTTTCATGCTTCTACCTACATGAGCTAATTTTTAATCATAGGGATGATTATATTCATGGAAAGTATGATTACATAACCTATCCTTCCAAAAACACATCCACCTCCCACATCTACACTTATTGGTATATGTATGCATGTAAAATTTGAAGCACCTAGGGCTTGTGTATTTGAGCCTCTAAAGGATCAAATAATCACTATGGAAAATTTACTATCAAAGTTTCAAAATCAAAATATTTTTTTCAATGAAAATATCACATGATTGGAATATTATATTACATGAGTAAAGAATCCAAAATATGCTAGTATTAATCATGTATGTGCATTTCCATTAAGTAATGTTGTACCTAACAATAATTCATATAAAAATTAGAAAATGCAATAGAATACATCTATAATAAGTGATTAAAAAAGAATGTAAATGGATAATAATATTTAAATTTATATTCTAAGGGTAATGATCCAAAATAAGTTGATCAAACTACCTCTTCTACATCCTCTAAGGAGATCAAAATACTATTGTGTATATCATTGAATACATGGATATTGTATGAAAAAAAAATATAGATCTAAAACTTATCCTAATTATTAATATCTAAGCTTGGTGAAGGTAAACAACTAACCTTATGCTTAGATATACTTTGTTGTATTAAGGTTGACATCCTATTTTAGAGAAATTTTTCTTATTTTCTTTGAAAAAAGGAGGAAAAGAAACTCGAGAAAGGTATGGTAGAAAAACCTAATATGTTGTGCACACATTAATATAGAAGGTTATAGATACTCCCATTTGGCTTAGGAGGAATGACCTATAGATAAGAAAGCACTGAAGTAAATGGTTTATTATTTAGATAGTAGGGTTGATTGCTTAGCAAGCTAGATGCAAGAAGTATGAGCTTTCTTGGAGGCTATCACTCCACACTTTTAGACAATCAAGTTTTGAAAGATAAAGTACTTGTATATATCATAAAAGATACTAAAATTAAATACAATAAGTGTTTAATAAATGACTAGGTGAATTTGACTAATTTTAGTAATAAATAAATTGATATTAATGTTAAATGAATTAGGTGTAGTTTAGAAAATAGTGTAGGGTTCTATGATCAGGTAGAGGGTCTGAAAGTGAGATTTAGTTGAGGTCTGGTAGGTGATAACATCTTGCTATTTTATTTGTGTAATAGTGATAGTTGGTGGCTGGGGTAACCATTGGTGGTTGGGATAAACCATTGGCAATTAGGGTGATTATTGGTGGTTATTGTGATTTTTGGGTGTGTTCAAGAAAATTGGTTGATGGTGTTGCAGAACGGTAATCCAAAAAGTGGGTTTGGACTAGGTTAGTCATGAAATAAAAAATAAGTTACTAATTAGTGAAAATATATACTTAGCTTGTTGATTACTAATTTGAAGAAGGTGGAAATATCTCTTGGTTAAAATTGGATCAAGTTTGGTAGAGTAATGATATTTGGCTATTGGTAGATGAGTGACAGTACTTTAGATCTTTGTCACACTTGCTAGTTTGCTCTTCTACTGGGAAAATGACCTACAAAATAAATTATGATACTATAATCTCTTGATAGTTAAAAATCCCTTTTTACCTCCTCTTCTTTATTTTATAGGAAAGAAGGAGAGGTAAAAAATAGGTTAACAAGGGGTTCAACAAGTAGTTCAAATTTAGATTTTGCATGCATAAGATCACACATGAATTAGAAAAGCTAATTATAGAAATTTGAAGTGGGTGTTTGACTATTCAAGTGGTGCAAACCTAACCATCGGTGGTGAGACCTAACCATTGATGGTTAGGGTGACCTTCATTGATCAAATGTCAAAGGCTAGGTTTGGTCAAGGTGGGTTAGTAATCCAATTATATAATCAATTAACTTGACTCAAGTATTTGTTCAAAGAGCTTGGGGATGGTTTGTAGGGGGTCCCAAGGTGATTTAGCTCTATTTCAACATCTAGAACCATTGTGTGTAGTTTTATAGTGTTTACATTTCCCCTTTTTGTTATGCAAGTTCTATTAGCAAGCTGTAAAACAAAAATAGATTATGGGTCAAAGATTTGGTTTCCTTGAGAATGGGAAGAGGTGTTCCCCTTTATACTAGGAATTAATGAAGTAAAATATAATTAGGTATGGGTATAAGTGGTTAAGTTGGTGTTGGAGTGGGTTTTAGGTTAGGCATTGAAGTACAAACATGTACACAAAGTGTAACTAATAGTGATAGCCAATATCACACAAAACCTAAGTTTATATAGTTGGTAGAAATAAGGCTAGTATTAGAAGGACAAGTGATAAGTGGACCATGTGATTGTATATGGCAGTTGTGCTACACTTATAAACTCAAGTCTCCTAGACAAGGTAAGTGTTATCATGGGTATCCAAAGTAGGAAGTGTTCCTATGAAGACACAAATTGGTTGGGTGTGCATAAGGTAGCACAAATTCAAAATTTGCAACTTTTTAATTTAGTTGGCGTGGTCAAAATGACCAAGGTAAGGTCATTTTAAAACATGTGAAAGTTTGGGTGAAAATAGCTAGTGGTGAGGTTGATGTGGTATAATCAAGGTGGGTGGAGAAGGTGATCTCCATAGGTGGTAATTTGGTGTGGGTATGTGCTAAAAATTGATAAGTTGGTGGTTAGGAGGAGAAATCCTAAAAATGTTGACTATCAATGGTAGGGTTGACCCTTAGGGTCGACTATTGGTGATCACCTTGACTATCAGTAATTAGGGGTCAACCCTAAAAGGGTAAGGTCAAAATAACCATCATGGGCCTTTTTTGCTCATTTGAGAAAATTGATTGAGGGTGATATGTGTTTGGTGTTTGTGATAATATGGCTATGGGTTACTATTGTTTGATTAGTTGAAAGTGTTGAGGTGGACCAGTATTTCTAGAGAGTGAAGTTGATTGAGGATGCAACACAGATGAAGGAGGGCACATAGCCAGGCCATGGGTCTTTAGGTTCCTCCTCAATGATGGTAAAGGAATGAAGTAGGTGTTGTATTGTGAATTTGATATATTAAATTCAAATTTGGCAACTGAATAGTGATTTATTTGTATATTTTGGTTATGGGTAATCTAGGGTTTAGGGTTTTAAGTAATATTTGTTGGAGATTTAGAATATATAGCTATTATCCAATTTGGTAAGGGTAGGGTAGGGTGGGGGGATAGATATAGATATATGTATAAATGTTTAAGGAGTTATGGTGTTTGGGAAGGTGTAATAAGAGGGTAGGGTTTGTTTGGTCTACTGATAGTCACCCACAGTGACCATTAGTAGTCACTACCAACCATTGATGGTCGATAAGTGACCATCATAGGTCACCTGACCATTAGTGGTAAACTATAAGAATGGTTGACCATCAATGGTCAAGTAAATGATGACGTGTTTTTAAAATTTAAGGTGAATGGTTATTAGAGTAAGGTTTATAGTTGAATGTTAAGTTTAGTTCTTGAGTATTTTGGTTTTGGGTAATGTTTAAGGGTAATGGTTAAATGATGGGTCATGGTCAAGGTAAAGAGGTGAAGGTTATAGCCTAAAATGGATAAGGTCATGGGAAATGGTAGGAAGAGGTAAGATCAAAGTTTATAAGTTTAAGGGTTATTTTTTGGGTAATGGTTAAATAATATAGGTTGATAAGTAATAGTTTAAATTAAGGTGAAAGGTGAATGTTGAATGTGTAAGCTAAGGTTTTAGTTGATAGGTTGGATGTTGAAAGTGGAAGGTTGGTTATCAAGTGTTTTGGATGAGATAGGTTAAAGGATTTGTGTTGTAAATAAGCCATAGGTATAGGTCATAGTAGGAAAATGTGAGAATAGGAGGTAAGTTTAATAGGTAGAGTTTGTAGGCAAAATATGTTAATAAATTAAGTCTTTGTTGTTATCAAACCTTGTAGGTAGGAGAGAGGATTAAGATGAGGGATAAAGTGCCTTGAATTTTTGATGATTCATCAAGGTATGAATATTGATGGCTGGATGTACATGGAGGAGGTGGGTCTCAGTGGTATGATACATTACCAACATGTCCTATGGGGAAAGAATGATGTTAGTGGCACTCATTGAGAGATGGGATCATACCACTAACACCTTCTTACTACCTACTAGCAAGATGATGATCTTTCCTAAGGATATACACCTGATCATGTAGCTACCCATATGGGGTTAGCTGATCTACCATATTGAGAAGGATGAGCTAGATGAGTTCATGAAGCTTTTATATGATGATCACCTCAATTTTTTGAGGTGGCATGCAGGTGGGCTTCACTACACAACACTATATCAAAGGGATAGAGATTCAAGGTAGCTCTTGACTATGATTATGATAGCAATCACCTGCTACATGTTTCCTAATTCTAGTAGTAGGATGTTTCCTTATTTGTTGTTAGGGGTACTAGTGGAGATGTTTTTGGGTTGCATAATGTTTGAATGGGAACTTATGATATTGGTTCATATTTACAAAGAGTTGTGGGGATTCTAATTAGTAGCAACTTTGTTCTTCATTTTTGGTCCTATGAGAACATCTAAATGCTAAGGTTGATGGGGCTACTATGGGAGGGTTATGCTCATATGTGTTTCCAAGTAGGATTCATGAGATGGAGAGATGAGTGCCCTCATAGGACTAGGAGGAGCAGTGCATGACATAGACCAGTTCAGGGGATGGATAGATGCCTTGGTTATTGGAAATGTGATTTGGAGGCCATATGCCAAGTTTTTAGGATGGGCTCACTATGTCCAACACACACTATCCATATAGAGCTATCAATGGATATATGGTAGACAAGATGGTGAGATAGATATGATCCCATTTGATAGGGTATGATGAAAATTTTAATTGTTTTAAGCTATCCCTTGGGTGTTCTTAAGGTACATGCTAGAGGATGAAAAGTTTATACTACTCATTCCACAACTAGTTTATATATTCCTAGATCATAAGAAGCTACTAATGAGGATAAAGATAGATGATGTAGGTTTTGTAGATAGGTATCTTGCATGGTACCAAGCACTCTATGTTGTAGTTAATATTAGTCTAGATGATGGGGGTCAGTTGACTATGGATGTTGACCTAGTTGGGAGAGGTGGTCCATAGGATTAGGTGTAAGGGTTGGTAGCCCAAATATACAAGCAGTGATTACTCAAAGGGACTAGCCATGAGTAGCCCTAGCCACAATAAATGTATCCTTGGAAATAACATAGGCATCACTAGCATCAACATGGGTTCAATTGGCAATCATTATAGGTGAAAGAGATCAGGATAGGTCTCAACTAGCCTTGGTAATGTAGGAGAGAGATTATATATGGTAGGCAAGAGGTGGTATACCATTAACTACAAGACTAGTAGGGATGTTATCTATGTATAAATACATAGTAACTATGGAGGAGCTATGATACTATGAGGATTTGGTGTTAAAGTATTATCCAAATGATCCCTAATGGGGTGAGTACATATTTGGGATAGGTTTAAGAGGGTAGGCTCTAGGAGGTAATGGTGCACCAAAAGGTAATGGGGCTTCAGGTTCTTAGTATATTTAGATATATTATACTTATCATGTATATGGTTTTTGATACTAGCCTATGAATTGATGCAATGAGATGTATATTTTGAGAGAGATGTGTATATTTTTGTATACACATTGATGATTATGTGATTATGGACTCATGATTTATAGATATGATCTTTTCATATATATTGTGGTTCATGGTTATAATGTTCATGTTGATTATTGATGATGTCATGTTGATATGATTATGTTAATGAGATGTAGATATGGAATTACCTTGCTAGGTATGTGATGATATGTTTTTAATTTATGTTCATGATGATGTTTGATATGGATTGATGTTATTGATGTGATTACAATGATAATGCGATGTTTTTTATGATTATGATCATGTTCATGACATTTATGATTATGGTTCTTGGTGCTCATTGTTCATGGATGATTTTTGCTAGGATGTTGACATGATGCTACTAGTATCAATTTTAAAGATGAAATTTAATGAGTATATGCCTCATTTAGATTTAGACATATGCTGAAAATGGTTTATATTATTATGTTTTTGTGATGGTGGTTGTTGATTTGCTTATGGATGTGATGACTATGTTAGTGATGTCTATTTTTATTTATGATGTGATGATGATGGTATGTGGCATGGTTATGATTATGATCCTATTGTTTAGAGTAAGGTAAAGTACATAAGGTAAGTTAAATAAAAAAACTAGATGTGAGAAAGAAAAGATAATTAAGAGATAAACATTTAGGTGAATATATTAACTAGTGTGAGATAATTATAAGGAGACACAATGTTTCTTCTTTGGCAAGGATGAAAATGAACTAAAGTTGGATGGGCTTAAGGAACATAAGTCCTTTGAATGATTCACATTATCATTTTTTAGTTGGTTAAAAATGGTGTCTTGATCACATAATGTCAAGTAAACTCAAAATCCCTTGCTTATAATGTATAAAGGGGGGAGAGATGAAAAATGGAATCTTCTTGGGAGGCTAGCTTGCCTCCTCTATAGGTCACCAAAGATCTAGTATAAACAATTCCATGTCATATAAGTTGTAGACTTATTTATGAGAGAATTCTACTTATGAAATTTGATTATAGCTATCAAAATTATTTTTCTACTTTTAATGTTTGATAATGGGTCTCTTATTTTGTTGTTATTACTTGGGAGGGTTGGTGAAGTTGATCTATGTGGGAAGCTTCCGAGAAATTTCTATGCTTTGACAAATGGTTTACTCAGCCATCCTTCAAGGGAGTGATCTAAGATTTGTGTGCTTTGTTTAAGGCTTTTGATAGCTATCTTTCAAGGGAGTAGTCTACCTTAGATTGAGAAATTTTTGATATGTTTGGGTAGCTATGATTTAAGGGATCAATCTACAAATGCTATAGAGTCGAACATATGAGTTCTTTTTATTTCATTTTTCATGTTTTATTTTGATGTCATGGACTTGCTTATATAGGATCAAAGGGTCACCTTTTTAAAAGGAAAAACCAAATGCCCAAGAAGGATGATTAGGTGTAAAAGAGGTTTAGATGACAATAACCATAGGAATTCATCCAATAAAAGGGGTGAAAATTATCATGAGAATCATACCATGAGTAGAGCTATAGTACCCATCATTTAAGATTAGGCTATGGTTATTATGGATAATCACATGATTAATTTTTAATTAGTTATTCCTAAAATAAAGAGATGAGTGTAGTTTGAAAACAAGGGATGAGCTTAAGTTGGACAAAAGGTGAGTTTTATCCTTTTTAACAAAAGAAAGGATGTAGATGTGAAGCATTAAGGTGCTTAGATTTTAGGTTTCCCTCTAAAGAGGATAAACAATAAGCTACTGATCTATAATTATGCATTATGATATAAGGCCCAAGCAAATTGAAAGCAAACTTGCCTCACTTGATTTTCTCCATATTGGTGACATGTTAGTTTTATTTTAGGATGAGTTATTTTATATTTAATTCTCACACTTTAAAGTGTTTTTATAAGCATGCTTGACTCACTCTTGATATACACAAAGATGGGTGAGCACTACTAAATGATTCTCATCAAGCAGCTCAAGTTAGGATAAACATTCTTGATGATAATTGCTCTTAGATATGAGATCTCATAGGGATATGGAAAGAGAGTAGATTTTTACATCGAGAGGCAAGACAACATTTAATCCAAAAACTAGAGAGAAATGGGTAGTACTCATAGGGATTCAAATTCTAGTATGATATGCTCATAAGGAAAAAGGGATGTGTAAAATCCAATCTTGACCAAATGCATTAACCATTTTAGTTAGCATGTTATTGAGATTTTTGTTAGAGGCTTCCACCTATCCACTTGCTTGGGGATGATAGGGTAATGAGAAAGTTAACTTGATACTAAATGTATCACAAAGACCTTAAACTTGTTTGTTTTTAAAATATTTACCATTGTTGGTGATGATTTTGTGAGGAACATCAAAATGATAGATGATGTAATGATTGATAAAGTAAATAATCTTATTGAATTTGGTTGAGACAAGATAAATAACCTCCACCCATTTAGTAAAATATTCAGTTGTGGTGATGATGGAATGTTGTCACTATGGATAATGAGGGTTAATTTTACCAATAAGGTCTAGATCATATTATGAGAAGGGCCAAAAATCTCTGGATACGTGAAGATTATAGCTAGGTGCATGATGTAAATTGGTGTGTTGTTGACACTTAACAAAATTTTTCACATAATCTCAATAGTATTGGTTAAGAATAGGCCAATAATAGCCACTACAAAGGATGCATTTAGCAATGGTGAGGCCACTAAAGTGTCCCCCATAGATCCCATCATGTATTTCCTTGATAGCATGAGAGGCCTCATGACTACACAGGTAATGGAAGACAAGACCATCAAAGCCATGTTTATAAATAATTTACCCTAGTATGGTATAGCATGAGATAATCTAATTAAATGATCTTTGAGAAATTTTATAAATATTGAAAGGAATGATGGAAATGTTGAGATAGTCAAAGGTCTATTGATACCAAAGTTTGGGCTAGGTCTCCTCCATATTAAAGATGGTGGGAGAGTCTAGTTTGACATAAGAAGGTTGGGTAAGTCTATGGATAATGATAGATAGCTTAGATTTATAGGGTTTATATGAGATTTGAGAGGTGAGGGAAGCCATCATATCATCAAAATTATTCATAGATCATGGAGTGGTATGGATATGATAGTGTTCAAATGATGATTAGAGTACATAGGCTAATTGTTTGTACTATTGAAAAACATAATTCTTACATTGATAAGAGTCATTGATTCGATTAACCACCGGTTAAGATTCACAAAGATTTTGATCATTTTTACTCCCAAGGCTAATGTAGTTTGAAGGTCTATTATTAGGGCTTCGTACTCAGCCATATTATTAGTACATTAGAAATCTAGCTTGAAGGATAAAAGAATATGTTTACCATGAAGTAGGATAAGGATAATGTTGGCTCCCCCACCAAATTGACACTTCTATCCATCAAAAAACATGGTTACTTGATTGGTGATGTCTACCTGAGAGAAGGCTATGATCGACTCATTAGGGAACTCAAGAGGATGAAGTTATTTATCTACTAATGGTGCTTTAACCAATTGGTAGGTAATGACTTTACCTATAATTAACTTCTACTAAAATAACTCAAGGTCAAAATTAGCTAAGGGCATGAGCCACTTTGCCATACATTGGTTTTGGTATGGCTTGGAGTGCATATACTTGAGTGGGTCAGTATTGGTTATGACATAGGTCTTGTTGTTGAGAAGGTAGTGGTGAAGTTTGGTGGCCATGAAGACCAAGGCTAGGCAAAGTTTTTCTATATGGGTGTATTGAGTTTTGTATTCTACAAGCATGCAATTGATATAGTAGATGGATTGATATTTATGTTGTTCATCCTAATGAGTAAGTATTGCCCTAAAGAGTGGTCAATAGTAGAGATATAAATTTAAAAAGATTAATCATCCTTGGGAGGAATGAAGATAGATATAGACAAAAGGTGTTCTTTAAGAAAATCAAAGGTTTTTTTATAGTCATTATTAAACTTAAAACACACATCCTTCTTAAGAAGGTGGTGAAAAGGATGGCACCAATCTGAGAGTTGAGAGATAAAGTTATGAATGGATTGAGCTTCCCTTACAAGTTATAGAGTTTTTTAAGGTGGGTAGGAGGAGGCATCTCAATTATTTCTTTGATTTTGGTAGGATCAACTTCGATTCCCTGAAGGGATTTGACTAAGCCACAGAGATTTCTTGATAAGAGCCTAAAAATGCTCTTCTTGGGGTTAAGGAGGACATGGTAATAGATGAGTCATTTAAAGATAGTCTTAAGGATGGATAAATTATCTTTACAACTTTAGATTTCCCAAGAAGGTCATCAACATAGTCTTCTATCATTTTGTGGATAAGGTCATGGAAGATGTAGGTCATAGCATGTTAGTAAGTTGCACCAATATTCTTCACTCTAAAAGGCATGACCCTATAGAAAAAATTTCCCCATGGGGTATTAAAGGTAGTTTTGTGTTGATATTTGGGGGCAATTAAGAACTGATTATAACCCAAGAATTTGTCCATAAGAGATAACAAGTCATGATTAGTTTTAAGATCAACTAGTTGGTCAATGCTTGGTAAAGGAAATTAATCTTTTGGGTAAGTGAGGTTAAAGTCATGAAAGTCCACATAAATATGTAGTCCCCTTATGGATTTGGTGATAGGAATAATATTTGAGACCCATTTGGGGTAGTTAATGGGTTGAATGAAGTGATAGAGAGGAGAAATTGAATCTTTTCTTTAATGAGAAGGGCTATGTGAGGATACATTCACCCAAGTTTTTGCCTAACAAGCTTGGCATCATGGTTAATAACTATGTTATGGGTAGCGATGGGGGGGTTGATTATTGCCATATTGTTGTAAGACCAATCAAATTGTATGTTGTTGTATTACAAGGAGGGGAAGTCCTGAAGCTCTTAATAATTTAGAGATTGGCTAATTTTTACAATACATGAGTTGTCTGAAGTTCCCATGTTGATATCCATGATGTATTTATTTAACATGGTTGAAGTCTTAGGAGGAAGAGATTTGTGAACAAAATAATCTGGTACACCAAGACAAGTGAGAATAGAATGATCATCATGGCATTAAACAATATTAATGGTAGGAGATTCATCTCCTATCCTCTTAGGATGGGTTAGAGGAATATTTATGGTTGTCCCAACCTTTTGATAATTTAGGGGTTTGAGGTTGATCATGTTGATGACAAAAAAAATTAGGGGGGATGATTTAAAAATCCTTAGTTATCGATGGTGGAATGGATAGTGAGGATGGGATTTCCTCATCAATGATGGTAATGGGAGGTGGGTTGGTTAGTTTTTTAGGTGCATGAAACTAAGGCCATGATTTTCAAGAAGTTTTTGGGTTTTGATTAGAAGTAACTTATGCATCCTGTGTTCATACTGACCTAGATGAAAGCCCTTCCAAGCACACTTGTAGAGCTATGTTTGGGTGAATTTTAGTTTATCTAGGTAGGATAACTTTGAGGTGAATGGTTGAGGTGAAAAAGAGGTGGTAGAAGTGTTAAATGGGTTTATCATGTCCCCCATAGATGAAATTGGTTTGACAAGTTGAAGGTCCTAAAGGAATGATGGTTCCTATATTGGGGTCATATTTGGGTTGGTGGTTAATTTTCCCATACTCTTTAGTGGTATGAAAATTATCTAGGTTTAGAAGGTGATACTCCCTTAATTAAGGATGTTAGAAGGTTGATTCCAAAAGGTCCATTATAGGTATTTAGGTAGAAGGGCTAGATGATTTGGTGGATGCTTCAATGGTAGAAGAAAATTAAGCCTAATCTGATACTGATGAAGGATTGTTGGATAGAGGAAGGAGAATGCCATTAGGTTAATACATTATGTTACATGGTGTGAAAGGGCTTAGGTCAGATTTTATGGTAATAACTTGACCTTCATGCTCAAATTTAAAGCATTGATGTAGGGTTGATGGCCTAGAACCCATGGAATGAATCTAGGGGCATCCCAATAAAATGTTATACAGGAACCCTCCTTCTAAAACATAGAATAACTTAAGAAGCATGTGGGGTCTTAGGTGAATTAAAGGATAACAGTTAATAAAGTCATGGTTATGGTATCATTTAATGATTGGAGCACCACTAAGGTTTATGACATGATGTTCTCAAGTAATTTGAGTTGGTTATAGGCATGAGAGTAGATGATGTTGATTCTAGCTCCTCTATCAATAATAACCCTCTTGATGTGGGTTTGGTTGATATAGGTAGTAATGAAGAGAGGAGGATCTAGATCATCTGGATGGATAGAGGGTATTTATAAATCCCTGAAGGTAATAAGGTTGTAAAATATAAAAGTGAAATATATGAAATTTGACGAGGCTTTTACCATGACATTTAGAGAATAGAGCCATTGATGAAGGGACTTTGAAATTAGGAAATGAGAATTCTGCCTTTAGATCAAATGAGACTCCCTCCTCCAAACTTAACAATAACACCAACACTAACTATAAAAGTAATGGAACAATGAATGCGATTGTCCTTAAAACCACTCTTCCACCTATTGTTAACCAATCCAACTCTTCCCATTCCTCTAATCAAAACACTAGAAACCCAAACCATAACAACCAAAAGTAGTTTACTTCTCTAGGGGAGTCATATGCTTCAATCTTTAGATAACCATTTTCTAACCATACCCCTTCCAAAAACAATGAAACCAATAGACTAGAACCCTCTCACCACTACTAAGTCCATATTATTAACACAATCCTTAGTCAACTCATTATTGAAGAAACCATTGATAAAACCACCTTTCATACCCCTACACTTATTGAGGTAGTGGATCCATTGTTTTATAAAATGAGACTAAGGAAACAAGCTACTCCCCCTTTTCCACTTATTTAGTGGAGTCACCCTCTATTCTATCAAAAAATGAAACCAAGGAAATAACCCCTCCATTTTCTCCACCAATTGAGGTAATTAATCTACCAAACTCTCCTTTAGAAGGCATACCAATGGAAGAAATCATCATCACCATCTCCTTCTCCTCTATCATACAATAATCCACTCTTACTTTGAAAATCATCCCCAAGGAATGGGTCACTCTACCTACCTCTCCCATAGGAGACTCATCTTCCCAAACCTTGGAACCTTTGATTGAGGAAAAGGATGGGGTAACCACTTATATCTCTCCACCATGTGTTTGAACTTTGAGCTTAGTATTAAAGGGATCAAACCCATCTATAAGCCCTTGTCTAGACTATTTTTAAAGTTGGAGTACTTATCCCAACCCAACATATATCATGCCACATTTTGGCAACATCTTAGGATTCCTTCCCTAACTAAACAAAATCTTCCAAATATACCAATATCATCCTAACCTCCCATCTTCACTTTTAAAACCACTATCACCACAACTGAGCCATTACAAACCTTTACCAATCAAACCATAACTAAACCTTCTGATGAACTCTACTTAATATAATTGGGATACCTTTTAACATTCCAACCAAGCCCATAGAAACTCTTAGCATACTCCCTATTCAAAAACTTACTCACCACTCATTGAAATTAGAATTAAATCAACCAAACTACTAAATAAAACCCAAAATGAGCCAAAAAAGAAGGTGAAACCACCAAAGATTCCACAAACCAAAAAAATTCCCCCTCTTTCCACTTTACCTTCTATTTTGAAATGTCACCCTTCTACCTTAGTAAGGAAACCAACCTTCCCTGACAAGACCCAAATCCAACAACCACTTTTGGTTACACCATCACTCCTACTTTAATCCTCACCCATTTTCACCAAAATTCATTTATCCAAACCATCTACTTCTTATTCATCTACCCCAATACCTTTTACCTTCAAGAAATCCATATCAAAACCATCCACCAAGAATGTTCCTTCACCTAAATATCTAACCATCAAACCCAATCCTAAAAGGGATTCTACCAAAACTACAAAACCTAAAACCTCCATGAATTTTCCACATTTTCTTGAATATTACTCAAACATCCTACATAGGCTATTACAAGCTTATTGATTAAACTTGCCACCTATCTAGACACCTGGGCATGATACTGAGAAATATACAAATCTCTAAGTATTATCCCATCAACTATATCATGAGGATGAATTATTTTTAGGTGATCCTCCTATGATCCCAACACTTATCCAAGAACCAAGAACCATTAACCAATACTCACGTACTCCTCTACTATCATCTTAGAGTGAAGTAGAACCCAAGCAATTCTTTAGCTTGACTCTTTCCCAAAACCACACCATCCCTATCGTCACATGATCATAAGTAGAACAAAAATATAAGGGAAAAGAAAAGGTTTCCATTCCATGGACATATCCCTCTTCCACCACCCAATCACATATCCAACACAAAACACATTTAACTTTAGCCAAACCCAATCAATCTAGTGAGTAGTTTTGAAATAGCTTCACCAAACACCAGTGAAGATGAGTTTGTATGAACTGATTAATACCTAACCCCATCACCACCAAATAATGATAGAAAATTTGTAATCCATATAGGACCAACAAAAATACCCATAACCTCTAGTAGTCTTTATCAGGGATCTTCAACTTTCCAACCTTGTTACCTTTAAAGATTTAGAAATATCCTCCATCTATCTAGATGACCTAGATCCTCCCCTCTTCATTACCACATACATAAAAAAAACATATATAAAGAGGGTTATGATTTATGGGGAAGCTAGCATCAACATTATCTCATCCCATGCATACATCAAAATTAATTTAACTGAGAGCATTATGTCAAAAACTTTAGTGGTGCTTTGGTCAATTAATAAAACCATGGCCATAAATTTAGGAACTATTTTCCATCACATTAGCCTAGGACCTCATGCACTTCGTAAGATATTCTATGTTTGTAGAAGGTGAGTTCCAATACAATGTTTTATTTGGACACCATTGGATTCATTCCATGGGTTGTGTGTCATCTACCCTACACCGATGCATCAAATTTGAACATGAAGGTCAAGCTTTTACCATCCAAGCTAAACCAAGTCCTTTTACATCATGTAACATGATGTACTGACCTAATTACATTTTTCTTCCTCCATCCAAGAAAGCTTCCATTAGTGAAAGATGAAACCCCGTCTTCTTCTGCCAATGAAGCATCCACTAGTTCTTCCATCGCTTCCAACTAAATCCCCACAATAAACCCTCTGGAATCAACCTTCCAGCATATTTCATTAGGGAAATATCACTTTTTGACACTAGACACTTTTTTTACTCCTCAAGAATATGGGAATCTAGACCAATAACCTAGTTATGACCCTACTATTAGATCTATTGTTCCTTTTAGGCCCTTCTGTCATCTCTTTCTCACCTCAACCATTCACCTCTAATTTATCCTATCTAGATAAGCTAGAGTTCACCAAGATATATCTTTATAGGTGTGCTTGGAAGGGTTTTGGTCTAGGCTGATATGAGCATGGGCCACATGAGTTGCTTCTAATAAAGACCTAAAAACCTCATGAAAAGCATGGCCTTGGTTTCATGCCACCTAAATAGAAAACCAATCCACATCCCATTACCATTATTAATGGGGAATTCCCATCCTTACCATCCACTCCACCATCAATAGCTAAAGATTCTGACATCATCTCCCTTAACGTTTTTTTTCTTTATCAACATGGGGCAATCGTAACCATTCCTCTAACTTGCCCTAAGATGGTAATAATTGACTCTACTACCATCAATACCATTCAGTGTCAAGATGATGATTATATTCTCACCTATCTTTATGTAGAAGATTCCCATATCCACAAATCTCTCCCTCTTAATACTTCAATCATGTTGAATGAATCCACCATGGATATCAACTTGGGCACTCTAGATAACCTATGCATTGTCAAAATTGGCCAATCACTAAATTTTGAGTTTTGGGACTTCCTCTCCTTCCTACAAGACCATATAATATCATTTTATTGGTCTTATAGTGACATGTTAGGAATAAACCCCTCCATTTATACCCATAACATAGTCACCAACTATGATACTAGGCCTATTAGGCAAAAAATTTGATGAGTACACTCTCACATATCCCTTCTAATCAAAGAAGATATTCAACATCTCCCATCCATAAATTTCATTCAACCCATTGAATATCCCCAATGGGTCTTGAACATTATACCTATCACCAAAGCCATAAGGGGACTACACATTTTTGTGGACTTTTATGACCTTAACCTTTCTTTCACTAAAGATGACTTTCCTTTGCTAAGCATTGACTAGTTTATTGATCTTAAAACCAACCATGAGATGTTATCTCTTATGGATGGATTCTTGGGTTACAATCATATCTTAATCACCCCTGAAGATCAAAACAAAACCAACTTTATTACCCCATGGTAAACCTTATGCTATAGGGTCATGCCTTTTGGATTGAATAATGTTGGTGTAACCCACCAACATGCTATGACCTAAATCTTCCATGAACTTATTTAAAAAAATTTAAAAGCCTATGTTGATGACCTTCTTGGGAAATCCAAATGTCATAAAGATCATTTGGTCATTCTTAAGATTATATTTGAATAAATCCATTAACATGTTTACCTTAACCATAAGAAGCGTATCTTTGATGTCTTGTTAGGAAAGATACTTGGCTTTATTTTATCCCTTAAATGAATTGAATTCAATCCTACCAAAATCAAATTAATCCTCAACATTCCTCCACCCACCCACCTAAAGTATCTCCATAGCTTGCAAGTCAAGCTCCAATCCATCTATCATTTTATCTCTTGGCTTTTAGACCAATACCAAAACTTCCACCACCTGTTAAATAAGGATTTACCTTTCAAGTGGAATGATGACTATAAAAATGCCTTTGATTAAATTAAATAGTACCTTCTATCTCCACTTTTACTCATTCCTCTCAAGGAATATCAACTTTTTTACCTTTATATATTTGTTACCAACCATTCCTTAGGGGTAATGCTAACTCATCATGATGAGTAGCATAAATAAAAATCCACCTACTACATTAACTATATGATTGTAGAGTACAAGACTTATTACACTCATACTACAAAACCTTTCCTGGCCTTGGTCTTCATGGCGACCAAACTTCACCACTACCTTCGCAACCACAAGACCTATGTCATAACCAACACCAACCCTCTCAATTATATGCATTTCAAGCCATACCAAAACTAGCATATGGCTAAGTGGCTCATACTTATGTCTAAGATTGACCTTGAGTTTCTTCATCACAATTTAATCAAAGGTCAAGTCATTGCTAACCAATTGGCTAAAGCACTATTAACAGATAATTGACCTTTTCCTCTTGAGTTTTTAGATGAGTCTATTGTAACCCTCTCTTAAGCAGACTTCACCTATCAAGTGACTATGTTATTTTATGGATCAAAGTGTCAAAGTGGTGGGGGAAATAGAATCATCCTTATCCCCTAAATAGTGAACCTCTTCCTTTAACTTTCAGGCTAGATTTTTAATATACCAACAATATGTTTGAGTATGAAGCCCTAGTGATAGGTCTCCAAACTGCATTAGCCTTGGGTGTCAAAATGATCAAAATTTTTAGTGACTCTCAACTCATGGTCAATAAAATAAATGGATTTTATCAATGTAATAATGATTGTTTACAATAGTAAAAATAATTATATGACATACTCGTAGCATCATTTAAACACTATTATATCCAAACCACTCTGTTATCTACAAACAAGTTTTTTGATACGATGGCTTCTCTCACTTCCCAAATCCAATCTTCACCTTCTAACTCTAAGATATCTATCATTATCCATAAAATTACTCATGCCTCTTATGTAAAATTAGACTCCACCACTATCTTTGATGTGGAGGAGACCCAACCTAACCTGTGGTATCAGTAGACCTTCGACAATCTCAACCTTGCCATCATTCCTTTCAGTCTTTTTAGGAATGGTCAAAGAGAATTTATTTACATCACCTAAAATTATACCATATTAGGGGAAATTTTTTATAAACATGGATTTGATGGTCTCCTCTTTCATTACCTATGTAATCATGAAGCCTCTCATGCTATTAGGGAAATGTATGATGATATTTATGGGGGACACTTTAGTGATTTAGTTGTCACTAAACTCATACTTCACCTTGACTATTATTGGCCAACCCTTAACCAAGATTGATTTGATTATGTGAAAAAGAATGTAAAATTTCAAAAACATGATAATTTACATCATTCACTTATTCATAGTCTCCAATTATCCAAAGATTTATGGTCTTTCTCATAATGGGGTGTGGATCTTATTAGATAAATTAACCTTCATAGTGACATCATTCTATCATCATTGCAATGAATATTTCACCAAATGGGTGGAGGCTATTCATCTCATCTCAATTAAATCCTAAAAATATTGTCATCTTTATCAACCATCACATTATTTATCATTTTTGTGTTCCTCATAAAATTATCACCGACAATGGAAAATATTTCAAAAACAAAAAAGTCCAAGGCCTTTATGATGCATTCAGTATCAAATTAAGTTTATCATCACCCTATCGTACATAAGTTAATGGATAGGTGGAAGCCTCCAACAAAACTCTAAATAACATGATAACTAAAATGGTTAATGCATTTGTTCAATATTAGAATCTACACATCCCCTTTGCCTTATGGGCATATTTTAAAAGCATTTATACCCCTACGGGTGCTACCCCTTTATCTCTAGTTTTTAGAGCTAAGGCCATCTTGCCTCTCAAATTCTAAACTCCCTCTCTTCACATATCCCTAGAATATCTCATTTCTAAGAGTGATTATCACCAAGAATGTTTAGCCCAAATTGAGCAACTTGATGAATGTCATTTAGTACCACTCACTCATATTCATGTCTATCAAGAATGCATCGAGTGCACTTATAAAAAACACCTTAAAGTGTGAGAATTTAATATTAGAGACCTCATCCTAAAGGAAAATCAACATGTCATCAATATAGAGAGAATAAAGTGGGGCAAGTTTGCTTTCAATTAGCTTTGACCTTATATCATAATGCACAAGTATGGATTGAGAGATTATTATTTGTCTTCTCTCAAATGGAAAATAATAAATTGAGCCCTTCAATGCTTCACATCTGCATCCTTTCTTTTGTTAAGCAGGATTCAGACTCACTTTTTATCTAACTTAAGCTCATCCCTTATTTTCATTTACATCCATCCCCTTATTTCAAGGACAATTGATTAAAATTTAATCATGTGATCATTCATCATAATCATAGCCTAATCTTGAATAATGGGTACCATGGTTCTACCCATGGCATGATTATCATGGTACTTTCCACCCCTTTTATAGATGGATTCCCATGGTCATTATCACTTAAACCTCTTTTACACCTCATAAACCTTCTTGTGATTTAGTTTTTGCCTTCATACAAGGTGAACCTTTAAGATTATATAATTAATTCAATGACATCAAAATCAAAAATCAAAAGAAAAATCAAAATAAATTAAGGGTCATTTCTAGTATTCATAGACTACTCCCTTAAACGACAACTTCTAACACCTATCAAAATTTATCAATATAAGGTAGACTACTCCATTGAAGGAAAACTATAAAAAATCCTTAAAAAAGGCTCATAAACTTAGACCACTCACTTGAGGTATGGTTGGGTTAGGTATTTGTCAAAAAGTAGAAATCTCTTAGAAGCTTCCCACATTGATCATCTTCCCTTGTCCCTCCAAATAATAGAAAAATATCAAGAGACCCTTTATCAAAAACAAAAAAAGCAAAAATAATTTTGGAAGTTACAATTGACTTAAATAAGTATACTTCTCTCATCGATCACTCTACACCTTATATGACATGGACTTGTTTATACTATCTCTTTAGAGACCTACAAAAGAGGCAAGCTAGTCTCCCAAGAAGGTTCTATCTTAATCCATCTCCATTTTATACACTATAAGTAAGGGATTTTGAGCTTATTTGACATTATGTGATTAATACACATTTTTAACCAACTAATAAATGCTAATGTGGCACATTCAAAGGGTTTTTTTCATAAGACGATCTAACTTTGGTTTGTTTTAGTCCTTGTCAAAGACAAAGTATCATACCTTCATAGTATTCTCTCATGTTGGTTGATACATTCATTCTGATGTTTATTTTTTGATTGTATTATCTTTCTTTACTCACATTTAGTTTAATTATCCAGCCTACTCTATGTGTTTTAATATTACAACACCTTCATCAAATAAATACATTTAACCATGTGTTTTTACCCTATTTATTTAACTATTTTTTACCATAAGAAATTTTTAAAGCATGAAACATATCCTACAAAAAACATCATCTAGTGATAAATCACATTAACTAAACCATATATGATATATACCATAGATTAACCATACATCAAAAATAAATGAGTCATTCACACATATCTACAACATGTCTAAATCCTAGATGAGGAAGTATATAGTCATTAAATTTCAGCATGACCATAATCATCACTGTCATCATAACATCTAATAAATCATCATGCAACCATATCATGAACATATTTCATCACATAATAAATTAAAATCATGATGGACCAATAAAAATAAACATAATCATCATGAAATTATCGAATCCACAAACATCATCATCACATAACCATATCATAAACATCATCATAACATCATCAACATCATCCTATCATTTATCACATCGATATAACTATGATCCATAATAATAACCATAAAAATAATCATATAACATCATAGCCATGTCTAAAAATGCATAAGCATCATCATGTCATAAACAACATCCATCAAATATCAAAACAATGTCATGCGCATAAATTAAGTAGCCATCACATCACATGCCTAGCTAAGTGAGTCCACATAAAACATCATGAAGATAATCATATCACCATCATATAAAAACATAAAATATAAACATGAACATCATAACCATGAAAAACGAACCATAAAAGAGGATCATATCTATAAATCATGAGCTCACAATCAACATGATAATCGTATATGCAAATATGTATATATCTTTCAAAATATGTATACATCTCACTACATATTTTCATAGGCCAGTATAAAAATCATATGATACATCAAAAATATAATGTATCACAATAAATATAAGACCCTAGACCATCACTTCCTCCTATATCCTTACCTCTTACACCTACCTATCTACTTGCAGAAGTGGCCCACTAACCTAGTGTCACAGTGCTAGCACTTCCAGTGATCTTGGCTCTATACTCACCCTATTAGGGATCATATAGTAGGATTTTGAAAACCAAGACCTCATAGTATCATAGATTCTCCACTGTCATTAGGTATCTTACCATGGAGATATTCCTTAGTGGTCCCATATCTACCAGTACTCCTCTTAGTGCTTTTTAGAGAGAATCTCTCTCTTGCATAACCATGGATAGTTGAGATCTAGCATAATCCTCTCTCCTATGAGAATGATCACCTGACCCTATGTTATTACCAAGGATGCATATTATATTTACAAGGATGTCTATGCTATAATTAGAGAAAATTCTTCTTGATCCCTTTGAATGATCATTGCCTATATATCTATACCACCAACTCCCACTTGCTAACCACCCCTACCTAGGTTAACATCAATGTCCTACCAACCACCATCATCACCTCCCAAATTGGATATAGCATAGTGTTCCTAGTACCATAAAGGATAGACATATATAACACCTACATCATCAGTATCAATCCTCACTATTAAAAAATCATTCAATGTACTCATAAAATGGCTATGGAGTAGGCAATGGAAACTCAACATCCTCCCTCCTATACCTTCGAAACACCATAGGTATATCTTGTATGAAGCCTAACTATCTCCATACCCTTTCAAATGAATTATCTCATTATCTCACCTACCATATTTTAATTTTTAGTTTTGAAGTGATAAAGTATGTCTCACATAATGTGCCCATCCTAGAAACTCGATATATGGTCTCCAAATAACATCTGCTATGACTAAGGCATCCATTCGGTCCCTATACTAGTCTAGGTCATGTGACCATCATCTTAGTCTTGAGAGGGAATAATCCCCTCTCCACCTCATATATACAACCTTTAAAACCATCTAAACAAAACCATCCTATGGTATCCCCATAGGTCTTAGCACCTAGATGTGCTCATAAGCCCAATAATGGAGGAAAAAACTGACACTAATCCCATATCTCCTATGGGTGAAAAATCCCCATAGATATTGGTAAATATAGATTAATAGTATAGGTGACCATGAAAATACTTTATGACCCAAAAACATCTCAACAATCACCCCTAACAATAAGTATGGGATTCTGCCACTACTCGAATCTGGTAAAGTGTAATAGGTAATAACTATCATCATCATAGTGAGTAACTGACTCACACCCCTATCCCTCTATTATAGTGATGTATGGTGGAAGCCTCTTTAGTGCCACATCATAAATGTGAAATCCTCTCCATTTAATAGATCCATCTACCCAACCTACTTGTCACTATCAATGTGGTAGATTGGCTCACCCCATATGGCTAATTGCATGATCTTATAGATGTCCTCAAGAAAAATGGTCATCTCACATGTTTAAAGTAAGAATGTGTTAGTGGAAGGGTCCCATCTCTTAATGAGTGCCACTATCATCAATGCACCTTGAGGTATGTGTTGATAGTAACTCATGCCACCTATGCCCACCTCAATCATGTGGTCCCTGTCTGCATTTATCATGCCTCATTTATCTCATCCAATATTTGAGGTACCGAATATCTCATCTATATATTCTCCCATTCCTAAAAAGTTTGATAGCAATACCTTAATTCACCTAATCCAAAAAAACTTTCCTCTCCACATTATCTATGTATCCCATTCACCACCTGAACCCATTTATTAATCCTACTACCTTCCACTTTCACCTACTCATGTCAATAATGACTACTATGCCCAATCTAGCCCATCACCAAGAATTAGCTTTCAATTCACCTATTCTACCTTGTCATATCTATTAAACCATTACCCTCTACTTAAAACCTTCTAAAATTCACCTAAACCCTTCACCATTACCTAATTCACCTTTAAACTACACTTTCATATTCTTATTCACCTAATCTAGTTGATCACTACCGAATCACACTCACCAAGCGAATCATCTCTTCACCTTATCCAATTATCCTACACCTACCTTTTAACCAAAACCTTTACCCACTACCTTTTTTCTCAATCCTTAACCCTTACCCTTTATTAATAAAATGAAACCTTACCTAAACAAACACTTTTTATATGCACCTAAAATTTCTTGCTTTATTATTGTCGACTAATATTTCTATTATTCAACACTAATTCCACTTAACCTATTTTATCTTACTAATTAATCCCCCATTCCTAGCCATTTATTAAATATCCCCCTTTAATAAATCTTCTTTTCACTATCCTTAATCTAATCCCATCACTTCATTAATTATATCCTAATCCCTATTTTTCTAATCTAATCCTAGTTATCAATTATATGGGTATCTAAAATTATCATAACCCCACCTAACCACATACTAACCTACTACCTAGGTATTAATACATCCCTAGGAATCCTAATCCTCATATATCCCCTATAATCCTCCATTATCCCCAAACTAATGGAGAATACTATAGAACTAGAGAAGCTTCTCCATGTCTCTAGAAGTATCTAAACTAGAGACTTCTAAATAATTTTTAATTCCTCTAAAATTCCCTCCATTTGTCTATTTAAACAAGCTCTCCCTCCACAATCAAACTAACATAGAAATACATATCAAATCCAATTCTAAATGGTTATTACATTCAACATCCAACATCCAACATCCAACATCTTTTGATCAAGCATCAATGTCAAAAGTCTGAGTCTATATGCAATCAAACATTTGTTTGAATGTCCTAGAAGGAGGTTTGTAGAAACAAGGAATTTGGTAAGGATTTTAATATTTTGGTTCTATTTTGTTTTCATAATCATTCCTATTATGTAGTTTAATATTTGAGTTGATTTAATTACATAATTTAATCTTATGAGCTCAAATTTCATGTTACACTTTCATTCCACCTTTTAGCCCACACCTTTACCCTTGATTTCAACTTCCCTAATTACCAAATATCATAGTTTGATCAATGATCATTCCTTTTTCAATTGTCATCGATCACCCCTATACCATCGATAATCAACACAATGACTATTTGGTGGTTGCCTATCGATTGTCACCAGTCAATAGTGACCATTGATGGTCACTATATAGTGACTACTAGTAATTTTTAAGCCTTAGGACTTAGCTAAACCCTCTCCCAATCTAACAAAAAACTACCAAAACCTACACATACCCATCCTAACATCAAGTACCTACTCACCTATCCCATTTCATCCTTGATTCTCACCCATTAATAACCCAAACAAAACCCTAAATCTATCCCTAGGTCAACCACACCCATAATCAAAACAAACAACAACAAAAAAATGAATTCAAATCTCAATCTACCAAATCAATGACAAAACCTACCTCATTTCTTGATCATCATCATTAATGTACCCTAAGATCCATCACATAACCTTTCACTCTCCTTGATCCCCTCTACATCCTCGATCACTCGGTCAACTCAATAAATACCTCACTCACTCTCTCAAAAAACACTATAAAACTACCACTAGATTTTATTGTTCAAGTTGTCGAATAGTCATTGAGGGTCTAAATTATAATTGACCAAATAAACCCTCAATGGATATTTTGTTTTCACCATTTTAGGGATGAAGTATAAAAATTAATGGTTAGGGTGACCACTAAAGATCAACCTTGAACATTGATAGTCAACCCTTTTAGGATTTTACATTCCCATAACCCATTTACCAAAGACCTTCTCATCACACAAAACGAATTCAATACCAACCCATGAAGATAACCTTTTCTAACAACCATTACCAGGTGCATCACCATGATTGGTATTTTTTGCCTAACTTTCACACATTTTGTGATAACCTTGCTTTGGTCATTTTAACCACACCAACTAAGCTACCATAATGCACTACCTTTTTGTACAACCTGTTTATGTCTTCCCAAGAGAACTTCCTACCTTGGATACCTATGAAAGTATTGAAATTTCTTAGGAGATGTGCATTTATAATTATAACCCAACTTCCACACCTAAATATGATCACATGGTCCACTTGTCACTTGTCCTTCTAGTTCTAAACTTATTTTTACCAACCATGGAAACCTAGTCAATGTGCAATCTTGGCTATAGAACATAGTCTCACTTTGTGTGTGTGTTTGTGATTCATTATCCAACCTATCACCAAATTTGTCACTAACTTACCTGCTCATCAAACCTGTACCCAATTTTATTATACCTCATCACTTCCTAGTTTGAGGGGGAACACCTCCTCCCATACTTAGCATAGCCAAACCTTCAACCCAACCTTTTATTTTTATTTTACATCTTGTTGATACAAAGTACACAAAAAAGGGGTAAAATGTATACATTAGAAAACTTCACATGATGGTTATAGATGTTGAACTAACCTTTAAGACCCCTTAGGGACTATCTCACAACCTTTTGACCATAAACCTAAGTCAAATTGAATAAATTATGACTATTCTAAATTTAACCTATCGACCACTGATGGTAAACCTAACTATTGATGATTAGGCCTAACTACAAATGTTGATCCTTTAACTTCCTTAAAGGGTTAACTCTAAGTTAACTCCACCTTGATTTTTTATTTTGAACCACTAACATAATTATGCATATTAAGCCTAAAATTAGACAACCCCTTGACACCTTATTTAAATTATTATTTTACCTCTCCTTTCCTTCTATAAAATGAGAGGAGGAGGAGGTGAAAGGGATCCATAGTCAAGATCAATCAAGCACCAAATGGGAAATAATTATTATATCTTCATGTAAGAACTTATTTTGTAGGTATTCTTATAATAACCAAGTCAAAGATCCAAAATGCTTTAATTCATCAGTCATAGCCAAGACACCATTACTCTACCAAAATTACTCTAGATTCCACCAACAAGTTTTTCAGCTAAGTACCTCCACATTATTTAGGCTAGTAAGATAAGTATCTATATTTTATCATATTTAGTAATTAGTATCTTTATTTTATCTTCCATCCCACCTTCTAGAATCCATTTTATAACCTCATCAACTAACTTCTTGAACCAAACCAAAACCCATAGTAACCACTGATGGTCACCCTAACTACCGATGGCTTGTCCATAACCATCACTGGTTACCCAACCACTGATGGTCACCCTAACTTCTAATGGTCTTACCCAAACATCGATGGTCACTATGTGACAATTTCAACATCAAGCTATTTCCACCTATCAAACTCCAACCAAATCCCACTTTCTAACTTTATACTTGAGTATAGACCATCACTTTATTATTTTAACCATGTCTAATTCATTTATCCTTAATATATAATTATTTATTCAAATTCATCTCTTTTAAGAACTTCTTGTATTTGATTTCAATATCTTCTATTATGCATGCAAATGACTTATCTTTTGTTTTTAGAACTTGATTATTTAAAAGTGTGGTTGATAGCCTCCAAGGAATCTTATGCTTCTTAGATATAAATTGATAGCCATCCACCCTAATATATAACTAATAAACCATATCTTTAGTGTTTTCTAATCTTTAGGTCATTCTTCTTAATCCAAAGAGGATTATCTACAATCATCTAGATCACAGAGTGCAAACCAAATCCATGTTCTACTAACCTCACCCTTTTTTCAAATTTTATGACTTTATTATTAAAGAAATAAACCAAAATTTATGTGAAACAAGAGGGCTTAGGATATTTTAGAATGGGTCACCAATTTAAAACCTCACCCACAAAGCTGTTAGATGGTGTAGTCATTAAGTTACACTCCCAAATTTAGTTTACTAGTGATAGGTTTGTGATTCACTTGATTCGGTGAGTGTTATGCTAGACCAATGTTGTTTATGAACTAGGTCAACCTTTTACCCAAGCATATATAGACCTATCTAAGCTTCCTTCATATATCATCATCTTGTATATCCTTATCTCATCATCATATTATCTGGTATATCCTTATCAATATCCATCTTATATATCCTTGTCAATATCTTGTGCATATTTCTTTATAAATTTGTGTACATCCTTTTAATCTTATCTCATAGTACATATTTTACTCTCTCTCATTTACCATCTCATCTTAGTCACATCCTATGTCTATTCTCATCCATATATCAATATTCATACCCCCATCACTGACATACCTTAATCTAGTCTTGGCATCCCTTCATCACATCTTATCATAGTCTGACTTGACACTCTTCACTTAGAATAAGCCTTAATCATACCTAGTGTCACATGTAATAATAATTCTACCTTATCTTTAAATAATATTGGTCACATCCTAGTATTTTCTATCATGATATCCTTACATTATGTTTTTTTTACTCATTCATAAGATCTTAGTCCAAATCGGTCACTTCTTTTGAACTTATCTAGAATAATCACCTTATACATCACCATATTCCCTACTTATATAACTTATTCCTAATCATAATCCAACTCAACTCAGACCCTTATCTATACTAGTCATCTTATCAAGTTTGTAGTCATACTTTGGTTAGCATCCATGTTGAAAAATAACTCTTTTCATTAGTGTCCTCATTATAAGACTATTTGTGTCCAATCGAGTTTCAGTCGTAAACATAATCACAATATTATATATCTATAAATAAAATCATCTCATCCTATTTGATTTGATCATTTTAGTTTTGAGATAGTCTAAAATCTAATCAATCCCTAGTTAATATCAGTCTCTTGGGCTAATCTATCCCCTATCAAATCTTAGAGCTTATTATAGCTCACCCAGTCAAATTCAAGCGAAATCATTGAAGTCTAATCCATGTTGTAATTCGGTCTAATTATTCTTGTTTTAATTAATTAAACATAATATCACATTGAAATATCCAATCAAACTTGAGATACACTAAAACAAGCCTTTTTCCAAATTCATTCCACACATCCCATCTTTATCCCTTAATATTTTCACTCAATCCCCTACACCTAATGATTGGGGCTAGAAGAACCACATAATTCATTATTTCTCACATTTTGATCCATGGCATCCAAAATATATTTGGTTGATACCATAATTAAGTCATTCCTCATGGCCAATATGGATGTATTCCTTTCCCACTTCCTTGATATGAGCATCCACATCTTATATACTTTAACCACATCTAATCAACATTGCCTCGAATATGCACCTATTCCCATCCATCAATTCCTAATACCACCCAATCCAATTTAACTCCTCCACTCACCAATATTATCCAATCATCTACCCTTCCTCTATTAATAAATAGAATCCAATTCTAGCCACCTCATCTACTATTAGTATACCGACCCAATCACATCAACACCCACCTAATCTAAATTCTAATGCTTCCACATCCGTGTCAAGAAGTGGAGAGAATGCCTATACTCCTCTTATTATATCCTTATAAGACCTCTTCTACAAACTTGTTTCCACCAACATGATGGTTTATCTACCCATATAACATCTTGATCTTGCTAAGCCTAAGTCCTCTTGGTATAAATCCAACAACTATTATATATATCACTAAACCTAGGGCACACCATTAATCAATGGCATAATTTTAAAAATTATGTCTAAGTACTCATTGACCATGGTAACATAAAAATTGATAAATAAATAAATGGGTCTAAATCCAAGGGTGAACAAGAATATAAATTCCAAGATTTCATTTCCTATCTTGATTAAGCCCTTCTATTTTCAAGTCAACTTAAGACACCACATCCATCTTCCATGGTGACTCCATCTTTGAAAAATCCTCCATAGAAGATGAGTCTATTTCCCTTAAATGTAGTCCTCACTTCTCATATGAGTCCTTATTTAATGGACCTATCTTTATAAAATACATTATTCCTCCATCATCTTTCTCTCATCCATCATATTAAAGACCCCATGTTGAGAAGTCACTTGTGAACAAGGAATCCTCTACTAGCATCATTTCATCTTCTATATCAGAGTTAGTATTGGAGAAAACACTAGTATTATTTACATCAGGATCATGTTTAATAATAATATTAAAATCATATTCCTTGACATTATCCCTCAAAGATATTATAGCATATGATGACTATGCTTATGTTTTTTAAGATAGTTCCAATCTAAATTTTAATCCATCACTAGGCATATCTTTTTTTATCAAAATTAGGATGATGAAGTCATAACTTAATTATTATAAGATTTATCTATCAAAGATAGTCAAAGTGGATCTGATCCTACCTCATATGTATGTACTAAATCTATTCCTAGTGATATTTTTATTAATCTTGAGAAGATTTTCTTCGATGCCAAAACTAGGTCTCTTAGGAACCCCTATGATAACAATGTTTCCCCATCACCACTCATTTACCTCATCATACCATCTCCACTATCTTCCTTCATCATAGATCTTTTTCTTCCCATAAATGATCATTTACTCACCTCCCTCCATAGGGATGAATAAGAACACACATCATTGGGCCCTTCCTTGAGTAATATATTATGTGCCACAAATACAAAGGTCCAAGATCATATCACCTTTGATCTAGAAATTCAAAATCAAGAAAATTTAAACCATTAGCCTAAACAAAAAGTATCTTCCCCTAGTGAAACCCTTTTTAAGGCACTAGAGGACCATCAAAGTCAAAATAATCATCATCTATCAAGTCATCTATCGAATTAATCTGGTGAAGCCCAATGTCAGGAACAAAAATAAAGTCAAAATATAATCAAGACTAAAGATCAAAAAAATGTCAAAAGTAGTATCAAGATGGAAAATAATCAGATCAAAGATAAATCAAAAAGTCAAAGTGTGTTAGATATCTTAAAGTCTTTTGTCATATGACGCCATCAAATGTGGAACATACAAAAATGTCCAATGGTGTGTGTAAATATTATTCCCCCTTATCAATCACCCATCACACCTTCATCTCATGATCTTATCATCCATTAAAGTACTATATATCACCATCAAATCTAAACCATATATCCTTCCATTCTATACCTCACAAACCAAAGTGACATTGTCTCTTATAGGGAGTTGAAGACATATGGTCTAGATGTTTGGAGGGGTGTCAATCAAGAGTCAACAAAGGTCATAAGGACATTAATACATCTAATATTTACAACATGATATTAGTATTACATATCTTTAGAACAATTATTTTCTAAAGATCATGAATATGTTTGCACCCTAAATCTCACCCATAACTAATAAATTGAGATGCCAAAAGTCTAAAAAAACATTCATCTAATGGTGAAAATTAGTCTTCTAGTGCCTTGGGAAAGTACCATGATGATAACCAGTTTATTACATCATGGTAAAATAATCTACTATTTTCATTATACCTTAACACTTGGGGGCAAATCCATTTCATCAATATAGTATCCCCTGTTAATACCCTCCACATCATCTTTGTTTATCTTATCCCTCTATCCATTATTTCTACCCATTATATGCCATCATATTATGCATGTTACTATGTCCATATTTTCCTATAGTATTGACCTTGGTAAGGATGTGGAATATGTCCTAATAAATGTTCTATAATTATCTTGGAATATCCTCTAATGGACACTTAAGCAACTAGATATCTGGTTCCTTCATGATTTGGTTGTTGGAAATCCCTAGTCCAATTTTCCTTAGTCCTCATCTCCTTTTAAATCTCACCATTATCCTTTTATTGTACCTTTCATTATTCCATCCATATTTACCCTAGTTTCTAGGTTGGGTATTCCCTTTTCTAGTAACCCCATTTTTATAGTGTACATACATATCTCAAAAGACCTAAAATTTAAAATATTCCAAAAAACCTTAAAAATGTAATATCCATAAAAATCCCAAAACATCTCAGTCATCTTGTCATAAGCCATCTTTTCCTATATCCTAAATATCCTAGTCATCCTAACTAATTTCTTATCCATCTTATCTTGTCATCTTGCATTGTCTTATCCTATGTCCTAATCTTTACATCCAAGTCCTTATACATAACATCATCCTAATCCAAGTCACTAGTTTACTCCAACTCTATACCCTTGTATACGTCTATAACCTTAATCTAAATTCACATCATCACAACCAAGTTGGTCCAACTCATCACATAATAAATCATTCCTTTGACTCTCATCATGACAATAGATAACACATTAATCATAATTCATCTCTATGTAGATACTTGTGTATGTTACATATAGGATTTGTGTTCTTTAACTTGTTTGCATGTATTTTATCATGTATATATATGATTTTCTTATGCTTCATTTGTTTGTCTATGTTTTTTTTTAGTCTATAATTATTCATATTTTTATCTATATGGTAATGAATGAGGATGCTATGATGACACTCAAAATATACAATGTGATTTTAGGTGCCCTTGATGATGCAAAGTTTGTTGTTTTACCATTTTATAATCATGCACTTTGGCATAATGTCCTCTTGGTCATACTTATATCATGGGGCATACCTCATGGTGTTATATTATCATTAGATTGTTTAGACAATGATAAACCTTATTATAACAATGATAGATTTATAATATGCATAATGATCATTCCTCCTACACTCAATCATTTGTCATAATGTCTAACATCCCACATCCAATCATTTATCCTAGTCTTCTATATTTAATTAGGTCATTCAAGACAACTTGGTTAGTATCAAATCATTCTTTAAAGTCATTTATCATCACATTTATATACTCTAATCAATCATCTATAATTTATCCAATCATCAACATCTCAACTCAAATCTCAATCCAATAATTATCACACCTAACCTTTATATAACAACTAACATGTCTAACATCCATCATCATCAAGATCCTTTAGTCTATCTTGTCATCTTTCATCTAATCTAAACTACATTGGCATGAGGTCTTTTTAGAATTTGTAGGTAGTGCTCAGTCACATGGTGTGCCTGAGGTGAGATTGGACACACTATATTTTTTCCCATCATTTGTCCTGACATATCTCTTGCCTATTATCATAACACAAGTCATGCATTAATACAATCCTTGATCTATAATATCAATAATTCATCAACTAGTCTGTTGATCAAAAATCATCCCCATAATATTTTTGTCAATCACCCACACCTATTGATTAGGCTTGACAAATCACAACATCCATTATCATTTATTGGTCATTTTATAATTTAAATTTTATGGTTACTCCTTCAATTGGGCATGGCCAAGATCATAAATTTACTATCATATTTTACTCCCTTACATGTGTCTTTGATAGGGGTATCATCATTATTAATATCATTATGGCTCATTGATTTTATGGATTACACTAACCAGTTATTCACATTCATCTTTAGTAACTCAAGCATATTTCTTATTTTCTCTCTCATCCCCTTCATCATATAACTCAACTTTATCTGTGAGTTACACTCATCAAATTAGTCTTATTTTTGCCTAATGCTCTCCCAACATGCATCTTTTCCTGGGATATGTCGATAGTGCAAGGCCTTATATATCAATCATCTTGGTATGTATCTCTCCCTTGCATGTTTCCTTAATTGGGATATGTATAAATATTATGACATAGTGTCTTATCATCATCATGTTTTAGTTTATTCTCCATTAGGATATGTAGACAATCGCAACATAGTAATTTCCAATATATATGCATATTGTCTTTGCCATGGGCATCATCAATTTTTAGATCACTACTCATGTCAATTTTATCTTCTTCCTCATTAGTCCCACATCTAGCATCCCACCCCTCATTTCTTATTTTTAGTGGCCATCCATCTCATTCTACTATGTATGTCCCCTTGACGGGGCATCATATCTACTAACATCATTTACTAACATTCATCAATGAATGTATTTCTTATTTTAGTTACACATACTCCTTACACTTCATTCATTCATAATAGCCTTTCAAAGATGGAAAAAATGTATGCACCTAAATTTTGTTGCCTTATTTCTTGTCACTATTATTATTATTAGTCGACACTAATTTTGTCTATTAATTATCTATCTCATCTAATCTTTTCTAAGTACATCTAATTTATTCCTACTAACCTCTTCCTAGTCATTAGTCTAATTCAAAACTAATTCCATATTCACCTACTAACCTTACCACATCCCATAAATCACTTAATTCTTCTAATCATATGTGATTTATCATATAACCTTATTTTAACCCCATTTATCCATATTTGGGAATATAAAATTCTCATAACCTACCAACCTACCTACTCGTAAGATTTACTACAAGCCTAGTCACTAATCCTCACCTAATCCACTTCTAATCCTTATTTAATCCTAATATAAAGCTAGAGGCTTCTACTCTCTAAAAGTTTCTCTCATCCTCCACATTCTCTAGAGTTCTCCATTTCTATAGAATTCTATGGAATTTTAAATTCCTTAGAATTTCCTCCTTCTTATCTAGATTCTTATTTTCTAGAAGCTTCTAATGAATTTTTAATTCATTAGAAAATCTCCCTCCCTTGCCTATTTAACCATCTTCACTCCATTTTGAATACAATGAGGAAATCCATGAATCCATGAAATCCAAGTCTCTTGATCAAGCTAACATCATGCTAAAATTCTAAGTGTATCTATAACTATCCAACAAGTGAGTCAATGATCTTTGAAGAATTAATTTGAATGTGTTGGAGAGAATACAAGAGAATCAAGGTAATGGTAATAGTTTTCTTATCATTTCTAATTTTCTTCCATATTATCTCCCTTTGATGTTTTTATATGTTTTGGGTTAAATGACTATATATAGTATATTAAACACTTTATCTCAAATTTACAAGCATACAATAATCTTTGAAAGTTAGATCATGTCTTTCATTCATTGAAGGAAAACTAATGTACATATACACCTAACAAGGAAAAATTTATGTAGTTTTACTTTCTTCATAATAGTATTAGATATGTAGGAAGCACATAGTGATTCATTAGGGAGTGGTTAGGGTCAATTATTATTATTATTATTATTATTATTATTATTATTATTATTATTATTATTATTATTATTATTATTATTATTATTATTATTATTATTATTATTATTATGGTTTCCAAGAGAATGAGATAGGTTTATGGAATTATGTGCATATATATCTACTAAAAATTACACACATATTTGGTTTAAAATAAATTAAAATATCCAAAAAAATAGAGTCAAAATATAATTAAATGATTTAGTTAGATTATATATGCTAGCATCTATCAGTATTGTCCAAAAGATGATGAATATATCTAGATGCATTTATAGATTCAGTTCCTAATATGAGTGATTCTTGAAAAATATTCCTACCCTTTATACCAAATAAATTTAGTCTCAATATTGAACATAACATAAAAATTAATAGTATCTTATTACCTTAAGTGTTTTCTATTTATAACGAGTACAATTGGTAAAAGTAAATTCTACCTTTTACATTTAGAATCATGTTTATTTATATATTACATTAATATAAATTAGTTTAAATTTATGTATTATTAACTACATATAATAAAAAAAATAAATAAATAAATGGTTGTGTGGGTTTCCCCTTGAAATATACTAGTCCTATTTATTAAGTAATCTATTATACTATCAACTATTAGTGTGGATTTGGTTATTCTGATTTTATTCTTGCAATATGTTGTTTCTAATTTTATCTCAGTATTTACATTTAATTTCCTTTTTATGATCTATGTATGTAATTTTAAGATAAGTGGTATTAGACGTTCAATTTGGGTAAGGTTTTGTAGAAATGTTTTTTGGATATAACATAGCAGTTGTTTTATGAATTAAAGGATCAGAAGAACATAACTTATGATCCAAGATTCTTTTTTTATAAAACAATATTATTTGAGTGTTTTTTAAAATTCTATATTATATTTCTTCACCTTTTTAAAATTAACAATTTTTTTTTTTTTTTTGGTAAGACGATTGTAATGGTATAAGCCTTTGCTACACTTTTTTTTACTATGAAACCATCAACCTTAAATTTCAAAACCCCATACACTAGAGTTAATACATGGAAAATACAAAAAATTAAGGCCATAGAAATGGGCAATCCCCTTCAATAAAATGGATCAAAAATAATAAATAAATATCAAAAATCTTAAGACAAGGGTTTCTAGGTTGTGTTAGCTATCGAGATATCACCCAATAGAGGTCATATTTATTTAAGTCTAAACCATACCTAGAATAATATGGCAATGATCTAAAGGTTAAGGGATGCTTATATTTAGACCAGATCTCTAGGATTTTTTATAAGACTAGCTCCTCATATTTCATAATTTGGGCCTTTATTTCTAAAATCTAAAACTAGTTGGGATGAAAAGAGTCAAGAAATTTCATAAAGTAAAACTTATTCTAATATGTGGTGATGCACCATGAATTTTTCAAATCCACTCTCAAACTCAAACTCTTTAACACAGTAATAGACTATGAAATAAGCTAATGCAAAGCTTACTATAGTTTTTATGCAATATTATTTCATATAGAGGTTAGTTTGATGCACTCAGACTAGGGAGCAATGAAAATAAGGTTTGGTTGAAGACACTTAGATTTGGTTGTCCACTATATCTTTGAGAGATCAATGCTAAGAAACATTACATGACCTGTAAAGAAAGTTGATAAAAATAAGGTTGAGATTAGACATGCAAAAGGAAGATAATAACCACATTTACATATCAAACAAACATAAAACACTAAATATAGATTAGCAAATATCTACAAAAATGCTCTATTCATTACTCTAAGAGGTGCATAATACAATTCTAGTAGATTCTAGTCATACCAACCTTAAGGGTGCTCATCAATAGCTCAAAATCTATATTTATAAAAGAAAGGAAGTAAAATAGGTAATTTTGGAACTCAAAAGGGAATTAAATGATCTCAAATCCATTTGAGATGTTGTTACAACTACCTCCAAAAATTAAGTTTATTCAAACCCTTTTGATTTATTCAAGCTACTTCAAGTGGTTGTATAGTTACACTAATGTTCCTTCTTATCACAATAATGAATACAAGTTATTTTGAGCTTTGTTCCACCATCCAAACATTTAAAACAACTAGGCTAGTCTATGATATTCTTTTTTTGTTGTTAATTGTTCCTAACTGGTTCATTGTGGCATGCACAATGAAGAGAAGGGGTCCTCTTCATGCATTTGATTTTGGAGGTGAATTATTGGGGTCTACCTATATGCCTTCCTAGAATTCTTTGAAAAGATATCTCATTTTTATAGAAATGGAAACATAGTCACAGAAATATACCTCTATGATGTAAACTTACAAACTAGAGTTCTATATTTAGCCTTAACGGTAGTCTCTTTATTTTCTCTATGATTGACTACATCATTATGCCCCTTTTGTGGCATTTGATATAGCTTCAATGGTGGCAGGATGAACCTACAATACCTATGTTTGATTTCATCAAAACCTAGCCTTGGATCCTAAACCTTTATTTTCATTGGTCATCAATATCTACCCCAAATCATTTACTCATCACCCCATCTCACACCATTGATCCTTCTTAGTATGATCGAGTAAGAGGCCATTGATCTTGACCTTGACTTGTCAACTATATCCTAACTTATACCACGTGGCATCCCCACATTTGATTTCAAGATCCTTTATCAGTCTGTAAATTCATTCACTTATGCCATTTGTTTATATCTCAAGTTATCTGACCCTTTGACCTTTTCTCATACCATTGGATCAGGATGTATGATGCAATGCAAACTATTAGATCTGATGGGACCCATTATTTGAAAACTAGCAACTACTTCATGGGCTTAAAATTTACATCCACACTCCTATCAAATGAAGTTCACATGAATATAATTAATTTTCACATAACCATCAAATTTAATCTCAAAATTATTTGTTTTTCTTGAGCTTAATTTTGACATTATTGTGAATATCTTATATTATAGGTCCATCTTTAGACACCTATAACTTGAACCAAAAAGATCGTATGGACTTGAAAATTCTAGATCATGTTACTGGCATGTATATCTATTATTTCATTTGATATTTTGTTCATGTAGGGATTATGAGTGAAGATATTAAATGCACAAGTTGGTTGATCCATTTTCTCCTATGTGACATCTTGATGATGATTTGGTAAAAAATGGTGAAGTATGGAAACTTAGCAAATTTTGTCTAAGGAGCTAACTTCAAGCACACATAAATTTTATTGTGCTTATATGCATGACATAAAACTTATCACATATGTTCTTATCATTAAAATTAACAAACCCATTTGATCATTTTCTCTTGAAACTATGAAACATTCAAGATATAGTACTATCCAACTACCTACTTAGAATTTATGCCACTAGACCCAAAATGTCAAGATGAACATAGTGAAGAAATAGATTAATACCATGCACTCCCATAGTAATTAAAAGAAATATTGACACCCCATGGTGTATTTTTAACTCTATTATTGTCCTAAAAAATTGACAAATTGCACTTTTAAGTGGACTCAAAGTGTTTCAAAAGCTTTATAAGTTTCATGATCCCTTAGGTCCTCTCATTCCATCCAGAACTTGCTCAACTCTTGTTCCATTTTTTTATCTTCATGACATTGCATTACATCCATGTATAATATTGGTATGTGGGCCAAAATGGCCAATATTTTTGGTGACTTAGCTGGCATGACCAACTTGTTGGTCATAGACCCTAGACATTGATTAAGCTTGCTTATGATGATTAAACAAATGAAATGTTACTTACAAAAAGACTCTACTTGAATTATGGAAACACTTTTAGGATTAATGGGGGGAAAATAAACATAAATAAAAAAAATACAAAGAAACAACCTAAATAAAAAATAGAACAATGAGCAAAATTACTTTGAGGAAAAATAGATCTATCTACTTATTTACAAGGGGAAAGATAAGAAACTTATAACAGAACTTGAGATACCTCCCATTAACACGGATGGGAAGGATATTTACATTAAATATGGAAAGATCAAAGGCATTAATCTCTTTTCAACTTGTGATGACATTAGGTCCACTCCAAAGGCTATTAAACTTGGAGTGTTTTCCTACTTTTTCACAGTCCTCATCCCATTTAAGGACTATGTCAGCTTATTTAAATGTCTTTGAGGAAGCTATTTTGTCAAATGAATTCTTCACTTGGTGTTATTTAGAATATATGGTATGCATGACATCATCTCTTATTTCATCTAATTCTCTCATTTCATTCATCGTAATCTCTATTGCATCACTTTATATAAGCTCTATCTGGTGTGCAAGCTCTAAATCTAGAAACTCTAATGAAATTGGAAACCTTGCTTCTATTCTATAGACTAAGAGATAAGGTGAATGACTAATGGATTTATTGGGGGTGATCCTATCATCCCATAAGTAAATATTCAACTTTATATGCCAAGATCTTTGATTGTCTTCCATTGTTCTCTTGATAATCCAAATCAGGTTCTTATTAGTGAAATCAGCTAATTCATTACCGTATGGATAGTAATTTGATGAAGATGTCAGATAGATACCTTGATTAAGATCCCACTCACATACCTTTGTAATTATAAATTCAAAATAATTATTTGATATTATAGTGGAAGGTGCTCCAAAATGGGTGACTAGACTCTCATATAACTCAAGCACAAAGTTCTCATTTGCTTCCTTCAAGGGAACTACTTCCACCACCTGGTGAAGTAGTATGTATCTGTAAAAACCCACTTATGACCAGAATTTGATGGGGGATTAATAATGATAATGAACTCTAAACCCCATTTCATGAAAGGTTGTTTAACCTTTATAGTCTTTAGTGGCATAACAACTAGTTTCTGTTTCCCTGCAAACATTACACACTTTGCACATTTCCTAACCCATGAATATGTATCTCTAAATAAATTGAGCCATAATTAACTAGCTCTAATTATTTTTAAAGCACTCCATTAATTAGAATGTATGACACTGATTTTAGCTTGAAGTGTGTTCTTTGTGATGCATTGAAACCCATTAGACACTCTTTTGTTTGAATAAATCTAGAAATATCCAATGTCTAGCATGTAGGAGGAGTATTTTTAGGTCTATGTTGGGTATCATAAATTACTAGAACTATGTATTTTTCTTCTCTCACATGTTTTGAAAGATGTTCACATAATCCTTTACCTCAGAATATATTTTTTACCTTGACTTCAATGTAATACTCCCTGTACTTAGTAACCTTTCCAACAATCTTTTTGCTTAGGTCCCTATTGAGGACAAAATCCTTCATACTTGGATGAGATACCATTAGTATAATCTTTTTTTTGAAACTAGTTGTCTAAATTTCTTAAAAGTCATTACAATATCAAGTACATGTTTTTAAAAAAGCTATATCTTTCCTCATTACCTTATAAAGCTTGAATAAAGAAAGTGATAGGTTACTCTAGACCTTCATCATTCTATTGCATAAGCATAGTTAAAATTAAATCTAATGTAGATAAGGCATATAAATAAAATTCCTTACTTAAATCTAGATTTAAAAGTGTGGGGGCATGAGATATGGCCTCCTTGATGGCCTCAAAGCCTATCTTACCTTCTCTTGTCCATGTAAGTTCTTTGCCTTTTCTCAACATATGAGTGAGAGGATTGACCATCTCTACAAAACCTAAAATGTATGTCTTGATGAAGTTAATCTTACCTAAGAATCTCTACAATCCTTTCTTATGTTTAGTAAATGATAGAGCAAGGATTGCCTCTATCCTCTCTAGATCAATAAAAAGGATAGATTTGGACACCATATGCCTAAGAAGTCTTCCTTCATGTACTAAAAAATGCATTTCTTTGGATTCAATAATACTCCAAATTATCAGTATCTATCAAAAACAACTCTCAAGTTTATTAGATGATCATTAGGATTCTTTGAGAATAATTTTATACCATCAAGATAAACTAAAACCATATCATTCAGAAGACCATGAAAAGTAATACCCATTTCTCTTTAGAAGGTGGCTCTAGTGTTGGAGAGTTAAAAAGGCATTTTAAAATATGCATAAGTGCCCCATTATGTAGTAAAGGTAGTCTTATGCCTATCTTCCTCTTTGACCATGATCTGATTATAGCCATAATGTCCATCAAGAAATGAGAACCTTTGAGAATTGACCACCTTTTGTAGAGTTTGATCCATGGAGGGTAGTGGTTAATGGTCCTTTAGGGACACCTTATTAAGGTCCCTAAAGTCAACACATAAAAAAATATCTCCATTATTTTTCCTCACTGGAATGAGGTTTGACACCCATGAGGAATACTTAATTGGAATATTATATTGGATTTAATCAATTTAAAGAGTTTTCTTCTAATGAGGTCCTCCACTCTTGGATTGATAGGCCTTTATTTCTGCTTGACTAACTTTGTATTTCCTTCTAGTTCAATGATGTGTTGTACAAGTTTGGGATCAAATCCCTTTAAATATTTTTACTCCCAAGAAAATATATTATAAAATTTTTGGCACAAGAAAACAAATACAGCTTGTTCCTCTGTTGTATTGACCTTTCCTAGCTTTAACAACTTGCCCTTAAAGATCACTATCTTTTAATAATGTTCTTCCTTAGCTAATATGCATGATTTACCTTTTATTACTTGGTCATATTTATTGAATACTCTATCTAATGTTACTATTCCTTTGGGTAGCTTATTAGACCTTAGTTGCACTATCTAATCATCATATTGATTTTGTAACTTGTCTTAACTCTTATGGTAGAATTTTGCCTCCTATATTAAAAAACATATGATTTGATCATCATTGCTAAAGACTTGCCAACTCATCTCATTGTCAAGTATAGATAGTCTACATATAACCTTGATTTTTTCTTATATTTGGTTTCCTCTGAATCCTTTGGTAATCTCATATTGGGCACCAATGGCTAAAAGTCTATATGCATGTCGATTTATTCTCTTGTTATCGACTAGATATTAAATGCCAACAAATCCTCCATGAGGTCCCATACCTAGTGCTCATAGGCTTCTAAATGGTGACTATTAAATTCAATTAGGCCTCTCACTTATTTTAATACAAGAACAATATCACCCTTGACTTTAAGGAGATGGATACCTCTCTTTCTTACTTCTTGCAAACCATGCAAGATAGCTTCATATTCAATTATATTTGAGGTATAACTAAATTAGAGTCTTGTAATTGAATGGTAATTTTGATCTGATGGTGAAATCAGCATGGCTTCCACTCCACTTATATTATTTGACCTTGATCTATCAATGACAAAAGTCCATATGCCATCTTCTTCTTAAGTAGTGTTAGTTAAGAAAGGTATAACAACACCTTCCTCAAGCATGCAATACAATTGCAAGTCTATCTCTTCAATGTTACTATAAGGATCAAAATAATGACTATCAACTACCCATTTATCTAGGTATAGATATGAGATGCATTCAAGATGATAATGGGATTCTTGTTCATTAACCTCTTCAACCTCTTTAAATATGGCATAATTGGTGTTTTCAAGATTAAGCATATAGGGTTCTAGGTGAAACTTGGAGATATGCTAAGATATTATAGTGACCTTGGTCCCATATCTAGTTCTAAAATCCATGTATAACCAATCAGATGATAAATATCCTCCAATATTTGTAGTAAAGTCCCTAGACAAGCATAGTGAAAAATATGGATGTAGGTCTACCACCATTACATCTTGATTAATGACACAATTTGGATAGGTTGCCAATTTGATATGAAAATATTTTAAGATGCTTACTATCTTAGTGGGGGATCCATCCAATTAGAGAACACCTTTTTTTAAGCACATATTTGAGCCTAAGCTTATCTTATATGGACTTAGGCATTAATTAGGTTGAAATACCTGAATCTATCATGCAATTATGTACTAAATATTCCATTATCATGAATGATAGATAAAATGGGAGGGATTAATAACCTTATAAGGATGAAAAACATTTTAAAATTAACTTTTGCTTGGAATTTAATTAGGAACTTGGCTAGGTGCTTGGTTTGGTTGACTATTATTGATGAAATAGTGTTCACCTTGTCAATTATATTTTCCAAATGAGAAATGTTGGAGTGTTCTTATTAAAGAATTTCCTTTTGCCTCGAGATAGATAGAGCATCATACATGGACATAGCTACATTATCCTTCTTCAAATGGTCCATAATATTAAAGGGAAGATTAGTACCTTTGGACTGCATCTTGGAAGTGGAACCATCACTTGGAAATTGAGTAACATGAGGAATAAATGGGGACTTATGCTACTATCCATAGGGTTAGGGCATGTGTTAATTTTTAGGATCTTTAACAACTACATTTGAAGAAGTAGGTTGTTGGCTAGCCTATGGAGATGATGAAGAAATCATAGGTTGCCCCAAGTTATCCTCTAACATCCTCTTCTTATCCCTTATCTGAGATACAATTGGTTCATTTTTACTTTATGAAGTTTGTCCCATAATAGTTGTTACATTATCAAACACATGTTCCACTTCTTGAAAATTCATGCATGTGGAATCAGTTGGTTCTTTACCAATGTTGCCTTGTTGTTGCCTTTGAGATTCAAATAATGACATGGAAGGCATGTTGTCTTGACTCATTTGGGGGGCTTGTGGTGAAGGAAGAATCATATTGTGACCTTCAAATGAAGGATAAAACTACCAAATAGGGTCTTGATACATGTATCTAGTAGTGGCCACCACAATCTCACTGGACTGTTCCCCTAATTGGCTTTGACCTTCTTGATCATAGTTATTCTAATTTGGCATAACAACTCTATAATTACTTGGAGTATTATGATTGTATTGACTTGACTAATATTTTTCCCTTGTCCTTATTGATTAGACTGATAGGGTGGCCTAATATACTAATAATTCTAATTAGTATTTTGATATGGCCTATATGGTGGAGCTTGTTATCTTTCCATTGCAACCAATATATTATTCTGAGCTTTGATACGACTCTCTATCTTCCCCATTATATTAGTTGGATCACCTTATGTTTGATAAAACTTTTTGAATCTAGAATTAGAACAATAGTTAGAGTAAGAGGATGCATATTTGGAAAGAGAGGCATTAGTGGCCTTGGAGATAATGTGTCTACTTATATAAGGTAATTTTCAGCCTTGATTGCTACTTCAAAAGCTTCAAGTACAGTGTTCCCTTCCATGGATTAAATCATCATAGCTACATCTAAATTGAGAGCCTTTAGATAATATAGAAAAGCATATTTGGGGTTAGACTTGATCACTGTAGGAATTATATCCTAGGTCTTCTACAACCTATAATTGAAATCCACCATAAATTCATGATTGGATCCCTTGATTGTTGTAATTTATTCCACTAGTAAGAGGTGGTCACTTTTTTCCTCAAAGTTATTACATAAGACCTCTCTAAATTCATCATAGTTATTGATTGATGTAGGAGCCAATCATTTGTACCACTGGAGTGCTTTCCCTTTGAAATATGTTGTTAACATTATCATTGCTACATTTTCTTGAGTCACATGATGCACTGAACATAGGTTAGAAATATATACAATATGTTCTATGAGAGTAACTAGATTTTCTCTTGTAAAATAAGGAAGATCCTTCAAAGATGAGACTAGAATATCATCCCATTGGGTAAGGTTTAGGGGATTACCACCATTGAATGGAATAAAGGATTGTATTCTAAGAACAACCATCTAAGGAATGGGATTTATAACACTATTTCATTGAACACTATTAGCCTGAACAAGAGGAACAAGAGATGTAGGTGTAGGATTTGACTGAGAGGCTTTCTTCTTCTTCTTCTTTGTTGATTGAAAAGATAGCTCAGAGAAATTTATCCATTTCTCTTTTGTAGAGGATCTTGTGAAAACTCTTGAGGGCATGAAAAATATTCAAATCTAGAATTGAAAATCTAAAATTAGCTATTATACTCAAATATGCAAAATTATGTAAATTGTGGGTCCCACTAGGCATGCCAAAACTATTAGCTATCTAGATAGCACCCAATAGAGGTTAGATTTGTTTAAGTCTGATCCATATCTAGACTAACATGGGAATGATCTAAAGGTTTTGGGATGCCTATATTTAGACTAGACCTCTAGGATTTTTTATGATGCTGGCTCACAATTTGGGACTTTATTTCTAAAACCTAAATTTGGTCGAGATGAAAAGGGTCAAAACATTTACATAAAGTAAAATCTAATCTAAAATGCAGTGATGCACCATGAATTTGTCAAATCCACTCTTGAACTCAGACTATTTAACACACTAATGGAATATGAAAGAAGCTAATATAATACTTACTATAGTTTCTATGTAATAATATTTCATATAGAGGTCAATTTGATGCACTTGGACTAGGGAGAAATAAAAATAAGGTCTAGTTATAGACACTTAGATTCAGATGCCCACTATATCTTTGAAAGATCAATACTACGACACATTATATGTCCTACAAAGAAATTTTATAGCACTTAGGTTGAACTTAGACATAGAGAAGGAAGATAACAACCATATTTACATATCAAACAAACATAAAACCCTAAATACATATTAGTAAATAACTACAAAAATTCTCTATTCATTACTCCAAGAGGTGCAAAATAAAATTTTGGTAGAGTCTAGTCATACCATCCTAAGGGATGCTCATCAATAGCTCTAAATATATACTTATAAAAGAAAGGCAATTTTGGTGCTCAAAAGGGAATAAAATGAGATCAAATACATTTGGAATGTTATTAAAATTGCCTCCAAAAATTAAGATCATTCAAACCCTTTTGATTGATTTAGGATATTTCAAGTGGTTTCATAGTTATATTGATGTTCCTTCTTATTGTAATGGTGAACTCAAATTGTTCTGAGCTTTGTTTTTCCATCTATGTAGTTAAAACATCTAGTCTAGTCTACTAACATCTTATATTGTTATTAATTTTTCCTAATTGGTTTGTCATTACATGCATAGTGAAGATAAGGGGTCCCCTTCATGTAGTTGATCCTAGAGTTTAACTATTGGGGTTTACTTGTATGCCTTCATGGCACCCTTTGAAAATATAGCTCCTTATAGTAATGGAGAACATAGTAACAAAAATATCCCTTTATGATGAAAACTTATGAATTAGAGGTCTGTATTTAGCCTTAATGGTGGTCTCTTTATGTTTTCTATGATTGATTTTATCATTATTTCATTTTTATGGCATTCAATTGAGCTTTAATGGCAATAAGATGACCCTGTAATACATATGTTTGCTTCCATCAAAAACTAGCCTTGGCTTCTCACCCTTTATTTTCATTAGTCAATAATATCTACCCTAGATCATTTAATCATCACCCCATCTTACACCATTGATCCTACTTACTACAATCAAGTGAGAACCATTGCTATTGCTCTTGACTTGTCAACTTTATCCCAACTTACACCATGTGGCAACCCCATATTTGATTTCAAGATCCACTATTAGTTTGCAGCCTCAAACACTTATGCCACTTGTTGATCTCTCGATCTCTCTAACCCTTTTAACTTTGCTTTCACTATTGGATCATTATGTATGATATAGTGTAGACCATTAGATCTATTGGGACCCACTATTTGAAAACCAATGGTTACTTCATGATATTAAAAATGACATCTTCATTCCCATTAAATGATGTTCGCATGACAATCATTGACATTTACATAACCATGAAATTTAAGATCAAAATTATTTATTTTTATTGATCTTAAACTTGATGTTAGTGTGAACATCTTATGTTGTAGGTCCATCTTTAGAAGCCTATAACTTGAGCCAAAAATCTTGTGAAAACTTAAAACTTTCAGAGCATGTTCTTGGCATATTGATCTACAATTACATGTGATATATTGGTATCATGAGGCTTCTAAGTGAATATATTAAATGCACAATTTTTTTGGTCTATTTGCTCTTGCGTGATGTCTTGGTGATGGTCTAGTTAGAAATGGCCAAGTATGGAAACTTAGCAAATTTTGTCTAAGGAGCCATATTTGAACATGCATAACTTTTACTGATCTTAGAGTCATGACCTAAAACTTACTGAATATGTTCTTGGGACTAAAATTAATAAACCCATATGATTTTTTTCTCTTGAAACTACAACACATGTGAGAAATAGTATGAATAAACTACCTACTCAAAAATTTTACCACTAAACACAAAATGTCAAAATGAACACAATGAACAACCAGATGAATCGCATGTATTCCCATAGTCATTAAAATCACTCTTGACACCCAATGGGGTCTCTAAAAAATTATCCTTATCCTTATAAATTGACAAATTATACTTTTAAGGGGACTCAAAGTGTTTCAAAAGCTTTATAAGATGCATGATCCCTTAGGTACTCTCATTCCATCACAAACATTATCATCTCTTATTTCATTTTTTGATCTTCATAACAATACACTAAATCCAAGTAGAAGCTTGGTATGTGGGACCAAATGGCCAACAGGTTGGTTACCCAACTTTAAGAAGATGTGTAAAACATTGTTAAAAAACAAGACCTAGATGTGGTCAAAGATGACCTGGATGTAATTAAATGATATTTGAGAGACATCAATATGACATTGGAAACTATCTTGGATAATTTATTGTAAATTCACCCATAAATAATTATACATCAATCCACTCTAGTTCTCCCAACCAAAATAATCCAAGTTCAAATACATGTTTGACAAGCATGCTACAAAAATTGGAAGTGTGAAATTTTTATGATAAAGAAATGATCTCATAGATCAATCAAATGGAAATATTATTTAAATTACAACATATCCCATTTGGAAAAAAGATAGGCATAGTATATTTGTATTTGGAACTAGAGAACTTCATTTGGTATAGATGGTTATGTTCCTAAAATAAAAATAAGGGTCTTACTATTATCCCACTGGGTGTGCCAAGATGTAGATATGGAATCCAATGTGAGTTATATCAAGCATTAACCAGGAAAACTCAAGAAAATGCAACTAATACCTTCTTATAATTCCACTCTAGTCAAATTATGACTTGGTAATATGATATTCTAACGAGTTTGATTAATAGTATGAAGCTAATTTCTAAAGAATTGCATAAAATTTGATTAATATCACTTAGGAAAATTAATCCAAATTAATAGCTTAAGTGGGAAATAAATGGAATTTATTGAATATATTTTAATTGTAAATTGATTCCTATTATCTACATTATCAAATGACATCATTTATGGGGTGGAATTCATAAGCTATAAATACAACAAATATTAGGTTTAAGGCCTCCCATGCCTCTTTAATACCCCTTCCTTCCAACTATTTATGAGGTTATTTATGGATTAAACCTCCAAAATTTAATTAATTTATGGCCACACATCTTGATCTCAAGATGGATGGTAATGGTTGATTCTAATCAAATCAAAAAATCTATAAATAAGAGGGCCAAGATCACCATTTTTAAGCTTCATTTGTGTAAAATTATTATGCATAATTATCTCATCAAGTCATTTGTGTTTAGTGTTGTTGTGCTTAATTTTCAATAATATAGCTTCAAGATAGGCATAATATTGATTCAAATATCATAAGCCTAGTTTCATTAGCACAATTGAGATGATGTAAGAGCTTTGCCTTACATCATTATTAATGACTTAAGCACCAAATCAAGGGGAAAATCATGATTTGAGTCACATTTGGGTGATGGGATGCTATTGGGAAGGTATTATGTATGTTATTTATTTCATTATCTCTTAATTTCCATTTTTAAAACCATGTTGAAGGAGTTGGCTTAACTAGTTATGTTATTATGCATTTTTTTAGTTTTCTTGACTAATGTTGGATCTAACTCACTCTGGATTTCATCTCTACATCTTAGCATGTTTGATGGGACCATGAATCCCATTCAAGAAAGGAGAACACTTTGGCATTCTTAGATTTGATAAAAATTCCTTAAAAATCTATAAAAATCAACTTTTGTCATTATTTTTTTAGTGTTTTTAAGCTTTTGTTGACACTATTTACATGGTAATCGATATTGATTATATGTAATTAGCATCAGTCCTATCTAACCAACATTGATTCTTATGTAGGGAATAACATGGTGTAAAATTTGAGTTTTTGATATTTTTTTCAAAGTTGCAAATTATCATTTTGAATTTTTAAGTCTCTATCTAAACATTTTATTGCATTATCCAAATCTTTTTTGGAGATTTTATACTAAACTTGGGCTAACAAAAGTTTTTTGACAAAATTTTTTTGCCTAAGGGATCACATGTAACTGACATCACATTTTATTAATCGACATTGATTCTTTTATGTCCATCATTGGTCTTGTTTTAACTAACATCAATCTCTATGAAATAAAAATGGAGAACCTGAGATAAAGTTTTTAAATATTGCTTATTTCATTGATAATTGTGATTCATAGTAGAAGGAAACTCTCTAAAAATTACACGTCATGTGTTGTAAAAGTGACAAAATTTAACATGTTTAACTCTCGAAAAATTGCATTTGGTGCTTAAAATGAATTTAGATAATTTATTTAATTGCTTTGTGAAAGTTTTTCAAAATTTTGAAACTAAGGCCAAGTGGCCAAAAATTTCACAAACATCTCAATTTGGTATATAAAATAAAAATTCACTTAAAATTACAAATTCTTTGAAGTGCATTGTTTTATGCTAGATCATTTTATACTTGTTTATTTTTCATAAATGAAGGATGCATGTATGCTCTCCCCCATCCCCTTTAGGGAACTCAGGTAAACAAAATTACTTTTTCCTCATAATTATGCCTTGTCTAAGGTGTGAAAATAACATTGTTAAGGATCTTCCCAAAACTTGTATGGTTTGGGTGATCTAAACACAAACTTTAAAGTATTTTCACTTGGTCATTTATTTTATAAAACTTGGCTTATGAGTAGGAGTTGATAGCCTCTTAATGAGTTATTTATTGAAGCTTGGCTTGGGTTTTCATCTCATGGCATTGTTTCAACCCCAATCCATAGTGGGGTATATAAATTAGGGCATGTACACTATGATTTCTATAGAGATAAGTGACTTACCTCTCCAATCATAATGAAAACCCATGTTAGGTTTGGTTAACCAAGGAATTCCACTAAACACTACATAGATGGAATCACTATGTAAATGAATAGACCATTGCATAATAATTTAATTGGTATGAACTTGATTGATGTGAGGTATCTCTAGTGTTAATCATACTTGATACCATCTAGATTGTTGAAACTTTAGGATTTAAAACAACCCCACTTGTTATGGACATATTGTTGTTGTGTGGTGAGTAGCCTAAAGTTCCATGTCATCATAAAATATATTGGGAGAAGGGGGGTGTAAAAAACCTACTAATTCATGCACTTTTATATTTGGATTAACACTTAAAAATATTCCCAAGAGCACTATATAGATTGAATTTAGTGATATGAAGTAACCTTGTCAATTTTAGGGCTTTAGACATTATACTTAGTTGTATTTGTATATTCCTTTATTTGATTAGTATTGATTGAGACTAAAACTTGATTGTGAACTAAAATATGTCAACCAAACACATTTCTTGTCCATAATTTTATTTAAAAATGGAGGTGTTATGCTAACCAAATCAAAATCATTTTTTACCTTATTCAAATCCTCATTTGAAACATTATGTTTGTCTTATCTAAACATCATGGTCATGTTGCCCATTGAGTCTAAACCATTTTGAAAAAATCTCCAAGTCTTTCACTTTTTAATTCAAATTCAAAATCTCAGTTTTCTAAGTTATAAACCAAGGTGTTAAATGGTTTACCATTTGTACTTGGTTTGAGTTAACTTGGGTAAGATTTCCCATTTGAGTTGAAGGTCATTTTATAGACTTGTCATCATCATTTGTTCATTGTGAGCTTAGGTTATCTAGAGTATCACTTAATCTCTAATTTATAGAACCAATTTTATACTTCTCATTACCATGTGTTGGTTTTATGCTACCGATTTGGTTTTACTTTTATACTTAAGAATTCTTGCCTATTTTCACATCATGAATTTCTTAGTTCACATTATTACTTTCCTCATTAGAAAAACTCTTCTAATTTTCTAGTATCAACTCATCAAAGTTGTTCCTAGAATTTAAAGTATTGACATATATTTGAACTACATTTGGTGTACTAGTTTACACTTTAGGTTTCAAATTTATCATACCCTCTTCTAATTAAATGATTTAAACCCACCAAAGTTGAGTAAATTCATGAACATTTCTTCTAATTGTGTGGTATTATGCCACTTTATCTTTATTATAGTATCTTTATTACCTTGTAACTTGATTGTATAAAATTGAAGCACACCTTGTTAGAATTTTATAAACATTTTCCAAATCTTAGAAAACATATATAACTACCTTATATACATGATACAAAGGTACACTCATAGTCAGGTATCTTATGTCCCTAGATATGAATAAGAACACTTTTATAATGGAAAAGATAATTACATAGTATTTGAGGACATTCCCATGACTATAGGATCCGAGGAAGACTACTTTGAATATTAAACCCTATAGGACAAAGATAAAACACTCCTAAGGTTGATTGAATCTGGTGCTAACTTTCCATCAAACTTTCCTATGGAAAATTGCATAGCTTGGTTAGGGTCTAAGAACAACAATTAGATTAATCCCTTGTACACATTATAAAAGCAAACATTGCATCTTCTAGAAAAGGAAAGGAAATGCTCATAGAGTTAACACATATAGATCAAGATATTGTCACAAGGATAAAAAAGATAAGTCAAAGATATGCAAACCAACTTATTGTAGACTTTACAAACTCTTTAGTTTCCACTTCTATATAAAATTATGCTTTTAAGGAATATGGTAATGTGGTAGAACCAATGTAACAAACATTAGTTTAGAACACACCTATGATGGATAAAGATGTCTCAATTGATAAACCTAAGTCTCAAGAGGTTCCACAACATGCTTCTCCAATAATGGAGCATACATTTTTCAATCATGAAGAACCTCTTATTCCTTCTCAAAATCAAGGACAAAAATATTTAGTACATATTAAGGAAATTATGCAAAATAATTTGGCTAGTTCTTCCCAACCAAAAAATATTTTGGTGAATATACTAGGGACTCCCCAAAATCAACAAAATACTTACAATTCAAAATGGCCAACTTTAGGGAATGTTTATCAACCCCATGAATCAACAACTTACTTACTTGACTCAAGGAATGAACCAAAATAAATTTGAATATTTTAGGGTGTATATCACTAAAAAATACATGTAATAGGGGCACACAACACCCCAATATAATTATATTACACCCACCAATACACTAAACATGTAAGAGTGGAATTCTGTGAAACAAATTGTGTCAGGATTGGAGATAGGAAACATAATTAAGAAGTAAAAATTTGAAGAGATATGTCCATATCCATTTGATTTGATTATTCTCCATTTCCCATTTCCCATTTCTACCTCATTTTGAGTCACCCAAATTTGATAAATATAAAGGGAAGGGTGATCCTCATGAATACATTCAATCATTTTATGTATTATACCAAGAGGTAACTTACAATAACACTTATTTGCTTTACTTATTTCCATGAAGTTTAGTGGGACAAGATTTAGACTAGTTTCTTAAGTTACCCAAGGGATCAGTTGTAGATTAGAATGATCTATTGTAAAAAAAATCAACTACTTCTCTTATAATATTGAGCTTGAATTGACCATTTTTGACTTGTGTAAATCAAAATAGTGATATAGAGAAATATTTGCATATCTATAGTGGTGGAGAGAATTAGCTAGATGTTTTCAACATAATTTTCCAAGCAAGTAGTTGGTTGAAATTTTTTCATATAACTTACATCCTAAGGTGGTGCACAATCTATAGCTTACTTACACAAATAGATTTAAAGAAATTATAAACAAGGGTGTGCCTATTGAGAAGGTGCTTATTACCAAGGGACTTGTCAATGTTTATTCACAAGGTCAAACATAAAATCAAACCTAATCTCCCAGTCAAACTATTATAATAAAAACACCTAAAGGATTTAATAAGAACAAATACATGGTCAAGAATGGAGTAACTGAATCAAGACATGTAAAAATGGTGTAGGAATTACCAAATCCAAATTTATAATTAACTCCACCTAATCCACCAAACACTTTGCAAAGAGTACCTCCACAAAGGGTATTTAATAACAAATTTAGAGTCTTTAGTAAACTTGGAGAGCTTAGTGAGGTATTTTTACAAATTCTCATAGCATCTAATTTGATTGTATGGCCGATACCAAGGCCATTTCCTAAAGATCAATCCAAATTGGATTTTTATCGAGTAAATGAAATTTTCAACTTCCATTATGTTATTTGTCATGGTGCTTATCATTATGTTCAATTGAGGTACCTTATTAAATATTTTATTGAAAATGATGAATTTCATATCAAAATTGATCCATAAGATACTAATTAGGATATGGGCATCTACAAGGATCCCTTTCCTTGACATAATTAACAACTACCAAGGAATAATTAGAACCAATGATAGAATCAAAGGCAACTTCAGAATAAAGTCAATAATCATAATAAGAATGAGCATAATCATGATAATAATACCCATGCTAATAACCTAGGTTAAAACAATATGCCTTACAACTACAATAATACTATGGGATGTATTTATATAAACCACATTACCACTACCAATATTAAATTCCATGAACCATCCTATGCTTCTCAAAGTACTAGACCCATTCCTATATGTTCAATGCCCTCTCCCTCAAGTAACTTCACATCGAGTTCATGAAATTATGTTATTCCTTAGTTTACATGGGTTGTTATTTCTTGACCTCATCCTTCCTCTAATTATAATGGCTCTTTATCAACTCAAAATTGGTCCAATGCAACTAGATACCTGTGAGTCACCCTCCAAGGCCCTTTGCCTTCATTTTATAATTATAGAGGATCCTTTCTACCTCTAGATTTCATAATCATAACTAGATGTTCGTGAGTTACTCTTCATGGTGTTTCACCTTCTTCTCCTACCACTGAACCCAATGTGAACATTATGCCTTTGGATCCAAAGGTGAACATTGTGCCATCTCTAGATAAAATGTCTTGTCCTACTATTAAAAATACTTATAGTCTATTAGACTAATTGAGTAAAATGCATGTGTATATTTCTACTTTAGATCTTTTACATATTTTTGATGTTCATATAACTATTCTGAATGATGGTTTACAATAATTAACTATTCCCCAAGATATTAATCATGAATAGTTCCAAACATTAGTAAGGCATTTGTATTCATTTTGATATGTTAACTTTGATAAAAAATACATGTCTACCTTAGGTCTTAGCCATAATAACCCCTTGTATATTGAGGTCATCATTGAAAACCATAAAATCAAGTAAGTTATTATAGATAATGGTTTGAGGCTGGACATAGTGTCCCTCAGAATATTATAGAGATTGGGATACGCTATGAAGGATATTTAGCTAGAAATGATCACCATAAACACTTATGATAATGCCAAAAGGAAATATTCTAGTACCATTTATTTTCTAATCATTATTGGGTATGTGTCTCATTACACTTTATTACATGTTATGGATATTGAGTTACATTATAACATACTTCTTCATCATCCTTAGTTTCACAAAGTACATGCCATTCCATCCACATTGCATTAGTTCCTTAAGTTTCCCCATGATGGAATTGAGGTCACTATTCCTACTGATCTACAACCTTATCAATATTAGAAACATCTAGAGGTTGAATATCATAATTATAATTATTATCCTAGTTCTAAATTCATTATAAAGAAGAATAAGGAAATAGTTTCACATCCACAAAAATCCAATTATATCAAACCTAGTGACCTTGATTCTAGTTTAGTTGATCCATTTCCTGCAACTCTTAAAAAATAGGTTGTTATAGAAGGCATGGGCATTTGTATGTACTATCTTAAGGATGCCTTATATGTTTCTAAGTTGCCAACATCTCCAAAATTATTTGGGCAACCTGACCCTTCCAAAATCCCTAACAAAACCAATATGATTTGGCAAAAGAAGAAAGAAATAAATAAACCACTGATGATATTTTTACTTGCTACTTCACCAAAATAGGATCAAGAGGATTTCATTGAAGGAGATTGGTTATATTCTGATAGCATTGCTGATTGTTTTCAAAATCCAAAATATCCTATCCCTAATTGGATCATGAAAAATCTTGATTATTAGGGAGAGGCCTTATCCCATGAGTGTAAGGAATCCTAGAACCTTTATCATCTAGAAAACCTAATTTAAATCAAGGACTCAGATTTATACTACCTAGGGGTGACCTCATGACTTTTGATAATGATTCTTATGAATTAATTAATGATGAGACTCTTAGTAGTTATGTAGCATCCCATTATAGCCTTTTTGATGAGCTTTCTAACATGGAATTATTTGATTCAAATATCATTATGGCCTTAACACCCCATAATTACCTATGCCTTTATCAGCCTAAACCCATTAATTGGGACCAAAAAAATTTGGTCATATGCCTTGATGAATTCTAGAATGAAGAATTAATTATGGAGTATATGGGACTCAGAGATGGATTACCCATTAGTGATCATAAATAAGGCTTTGATTTTTCATTAGATCCTTCTACCTACTTTGAAGAGCATACAAACTTGCTTGGTCATGAAAAAGATAAAACATCAAGATCTTCAGGTGAAAACCTCTTTGAGGCACTTGTTGATTAGGGAAAAACTAAATAAAAATACCATCCCATGAGTGAAAACCTTTCTCAAGCACTCTGATATGGGAAATTTTGTTCATCCCCAAAGGATGCATAAGGTCCATAAAGTCATAGCTCTATACTCAGTACCAACATTACATCAAAAAAATAATAAATCTTTGAGCATCTCGCTCTTGACTTTCTTGAGATTTTTTCTAGTTGGCCATTACCTAAATTAGTGGCTTTAGATTCATTACATTATCTAGAGCTTTGGTAATAAAATAAATTGTAGTATAATAAGATGATCATGATCACACATTGCCTACTATTCTTGAAGATGGTTCTACACTCCTTATATAAAACACTATTGAAGTGAACTTAAGAATGTATGATGATCCCAAAATTGTTTACCTTGGAGATTCTCTCATTAATGAGGAGTGAGATCAAATTATATCCACTTTGAAAGATTTTATTGATATTTTTGCATGGGCATATTATGACATGCTAGTCTTAGAACCTCACTTGGTTGTGCATCACCTTCTTTCATCCAGATCATAATCCATTCAAATAGAATTGAGGAAGATGAATTTATGCATCTATCTTTTGGTAAAAGCTAAATTAGAAAAGTTATTAGGAGAAATATTCATCATACCACTAGACTATTTTGAATGGATATCAAACATAGTTCCAGTTAGTAAAAAGTCATAGGGTATATGTCTTTGTACTGATTCCAAAGATATAAAAAAGGCATGCCACAAAGATGATTTTGCTTTTCCAAATAGTTAGATGATTATCGATTCCACTACTAGGTATGAGTTTCTATCCCTCATGGAAGGATTTTATGGATATAATCAGATCAAGATAGCTTAAGAATACTGGCACAAAACTATGTTTACCACACCATGGGGAACATTTTGTTATCAATTAATGTGATTTGGCTTGAATAACACTGGATCCACTTATCAATGTGCTATTAATTTCATCTTCTATGACATGATGCATGATATTGTTGAAGACTATGTTGATGACATCCTAGCTAAATCAAGAACATGTACTAGACATCCTAGTTTTCTATGAATAACCTCTGAGACTTCATGAATATAAAGTTAGCCTAAATCTTAAAAAGTGTCTTTGAAATCAATTCAATTAAATTATTAGGGTTTATTACATAATAAATAGGTATTGAAGTTGACCCTATTAAGGTCAAAGCCATTGTTAAATTGCCTCCACCTTTGAATCTTAAACAACTCTAAAGCCTATAAGGAAAGATTCAATCTATCTGTAATTTTAGTTCTCAACTGGAAGATAAGTGCTACACATTTACTCATCTCTTGAAGAAAGGGATCATTTTTTATTGGATCAATAATGTCAATTAGCATTTTTTAAGCTCATAACATATTTGGGCAACCCACTAGTTTTGAGACCACCAACACCTAGACAACCATTGCTTCTTTACATTTTAGTAACAAAGTGTGTACTAGGGAAGCTTTTGGCCCAACATGATGATCAAGGTGAGGAATATTTAATGTATTATTTGAGATTCACACTAGTGGCTTATGAATATAATTATATGCCTATTGAGAAGGTGTGTTTAGCTATGGTGTTCACTTCCCAAAAGTTGTGACTTTATATGCTAAATAATAAAATAATTGTTATTGATAAAGTGGATCCTATAAAACTTTTACTATCTAAATAAGCTCTCACTGGCCACATGGCCAAATGGGATGTGTTTCTAAGTGAGTTTGATGTTGAGTATCAAAATAAGAAAAAGCTATTTAGGGGCTGGTTATTACTGATCAACTTGTAGAGACACCTATTATAGACACTCAACCACTTGGATTCAACTTTTTTGACGATTCTATTATGAAAATAGAGGAATTAAAGCATGAAATTGAATAATAAAAAATATATTTTGATGGTTCCTTCACTTATCATGGATATATACATGGCATATTATTGATTACACCACAAGGGGGTATGATTCCCAAAGTGTTTCATATCAATTTTCATTATACCAATAATATGGTTGAGTATGTGGCACTTATTATAGGACTACATCTTATAGTGAAGAGGGATATCCATTACTTAGTGGTCTATGGTGATTCTTAATTGATTATCAATCAAACCACTAATTATTAATAGAATAGAGATGAAAAGCTTGTACCTTACAAGTAGATTATGGATAATCTCAAAGCTCATTTTAAATATCTATAGTTTGAACAAGTACCATGGGCCAAAAATAGATCTATCAATGCAATGGAAATTAATAGGTCCATGATACATATTGATAGTAATGTTAAAGAGTATCAGTTTGTCATTGAAAATATTATACAATATGTTCATGTCTTACCAAATTCAAAAAGGGTATGTGCCATTGCTGGTCTAAATCCCTCACCTGAACTACCTTAGTTTCAAGACTTTTATAATTATATCCATGATCACGTTTTTCCACCTAAACTTTCTAATAACCATCATAAATTTTTTCTCCATTACATGTCTCATTATACCCTCCTTAAAAACACACTTTATCATAAAGGCTATGATGGAACACTTCTTCATTGTTTATCTTTGGGAGAATCCAAGTTAGTATTTAAGGAGCTTCATGAACACCAACAGTGTAGTCTTAGCTAAAAATCTCCTCAGAATAGGTTACTATTGGCCCAAAATGGAGATAGATGCTTTTAATTATGTAAGGAAATGTATTCCTTATCAACAACATAGAAGTTTGAGACATGCACCTTCCTTAACACTAAGATCAATCACTACACCATGGCCATTTTCTACTTGGGGCCTCAATCTCATCGAGAAAATAAACCCATCTTTTGATGGCCACAAATATATTTTAACTGATACCAAGTATTTTACTAAGTGGATTGAGGCCATTTCTCTCACTTAAATCATCGATACACTTATTTATAATTTTATACATTACCATATAATCTATCAATATGACATCCCATCATGTATTATATCTGGTAATGGATATCATTTATAAATAGAGATGTTAAAGAGCTTTGTGCAAAATTTAGAATCAAGTAAAAGAAATCTGCATCACTTAACCCACAAGGCAAAAAATAAGCCAAGGCATCAAATAAAACCATTGTTGCCATACTCAATAAGATTGTCAATGATGCTGGCCATAATTGGCACTTACAAAATTTTCCTTTCCTTTGAGATTATCAAACTAGTCATTGAACCCCCATAAGAGCCACTCCATACTCCCTTATTTATGGCCATAATATCTTTGGAGAATATTGAAGATGATGAAGATTATAAAGTCTTAAGGTTTTAAGAGCTATAACTCTTTGATGGTAAGTGTTTGGATTCCCTAAAACACTTGCAAGCCTATTAAAACATATTATGGATAAGATACAATAAGCACATTCTCCTTCGAGATTTTGAGATCGATGATTTATTCTTAAAATAAAACCATAAGAACACAAACTTTGAATGTAAGAAGGGTATGTTCCAACCCAATTATCTTGGCCCATATATTATTATAGTGAGTTATGGATTGGGGGCATACCAAATAGCTACCCTAGGTGGTAAATAACTTCAAAATCCCATGAACATTATGTATCTCAAGTGGTTGTATGTTTGACAGCCATTTCAACCATTACATATAAAACCCTTTACTTGAGGGAAACTTGTGCTGAAGTTATTTTATCCTACCATTATCATATCCTAGACCATCCTCTTTTGGACCATATTATTTATGTTTTGACCTATCCTAGAACATTCTCATGAGAACGATATTCTTTTATGACTCTGAATAGTTGAATTTTTCTACCATTGGCACTTTGGATCATTTATATTCTATATTGAATCATTTTATATTACTCTGGACCATCCTCTTATAGACCCTATTCATTCTAGACCATTCTATTTAGAACCACATTTTTTTCATATCATAGGTTATTATAACCTAGACATATTTTAACCATTAACCAATTATGATTTTGATTATTAATCATATGGCATTCTAGACCCATTCAAATCCTAGTTCTACACAATAGTTTAGCATGGATATCATTTTGTAGCTTCCTCTTATAGACAAGTGAACACATTTACATCACCTCATGGTTTTTGCCTGTTGAATGGTTCTTCAAATTTATCTAGCATTGCATACTATTCTATTGTTATTTTCTTACTATTTGGTATGAAATATTGCCTTAATAGGATCTTACTCTCACTGATTTATGAACATGGTCGATTATAGCCAGTTTGGCTATTATTTTAACTCTTACCTATGGATGTGCATCTCCTCAACTAGGTAGTTACCTAGACCTTTTATAAATACTTCATTTATATTGATTATTCCAAAAACCCAAAAATATTAGAAATGATCAATAAAACAAGAAAAAACATTGTCTTACACTTTTATTTATTTTGATCTCCATGCTTTTGCCATTTTTCAAGCACTATTTTGAATGTTGTTGCTATTTTATGAACCCATTTCCTTTTTCATATACAACATAAATCATGTTTTATTATCATCACTTTCCCTCTATCCTGTTTCCTAGGAGAACTACATTTGACTTGAAGTTCATGTTGTATCTTGGATTCATGGAACCATGTAGGTGGCATCCACTTATCTTGTACATCAGAAGTTAGCTCAGCCACCCCCTTTTCTTCTTTTCCCCCATTTTATTATGTGTTGTTTCCCTATCACTTAGGGGCAACTTTCTGACATTTTTTCTTGTTATGTTGTAGTGGCAAGTAATGCCCCTACTTGATATGCGCATAAATAAATGTTTTCTACTTGAATTGAAATTGATACTAAATCTTGTTTGTGTGTTTTTGTTTGATTTTTATTGGTGTTTATTGTGTTTTCTAGCATCTTCATTTATTTCTTTCTTTTCCTTTGTTATTTATTCTTGTTTGTTCTTGGTCTTTTATGTTGTTGTTTGATCTTGTTCTATTTTTTTGTTTTCCAATTTCATCTTGATAGTACACATGGATCTTGATTATTCATATCTTTCTTTCATGATTTTTATTATTTTTTTCTTGGTTGGCTTTTATACATTCTTGTTCCTACTTAAGTCTTGATTTTTCATATCTAGATTTTAAGTTAGGTTACATTTGTGTATTATTTTTCTCTTTGTTTTTGTTTATTTTTATTTAAATGTGAATAGTTGTAACTTTGATATTGGTAGTTATTATCATTATACTAAATTGTAAAGATTCACATTTGAACCTGCTCATCGCAATTAAAATTCCATGTCATTATAAGTCACTCATACTTATGATGCATAATTTTATTTTTCTATAGTAAGAAGCAAGTGCTTTGAATCCAATTCTTAAAAGTTAATGTAGCTCTAAAGATCAGCTCTCAAGTGTACCAATGAAACTAAATATCAATGGTTTATGCACCTGACTCTATGAAAAATGTGCATCTCTTAACATACATTATGAGTCTAATCGAATAGTGGTCTATTTTTCTTCTATTCTTCATTCCTCATTCTATGTTTTCCCATTTCTAGGTGAACTACATTAACTTGAGGTCTATCTAGACTATGTAGGTAGAGATTAGATACATGGCCTATCTCAAGTCATCTCGACCACCTTCATTATTATTTTCATCTCTTTCATTGCTTTTTACATCCTTGTATACCTAGTTGTTTGTGGGATTTACAATCATTAGACCATCACATCTATGTTTGCACCCACTCATATTTTAATCTATGAAATAGGTTATATCCTTGAGATATGATTACTAATTTTCCCTATTGAGGCACAATATTTAGACCAATCACCGAATCAAAACAACCTTATAGGTGTAAATAATTACTTATCAGTGATCAAAATTCAAGCCTATAGGGGTGAAATTGCTTTATCACTCAATCAAATATAATCTATTTGTACAAACTATTATTTCTCTTTTTTGGAGAAAATATCTCCTATTTATTCTAATTCTAAGCTCTATGGACTTTTTTCCTTGTTATGGAAATAATTTAGTATGTAACTTGTCTTGGGATTGATCATTACCTAAGTGTACAACTTATACCCTAGCTTTGAGTGTGTTCAAATTTTGTCACTTATGTTTTTGGATTGTATCTTTCTCCTTCCCACAATATTTGGGGCCCATTGTATTCTAATTATATTTTGATCACTAAGAATTAATGCATTTAAGTGTTAGCTTGTCTTTATTTAATCTTATCCATGGGTTAATTTCACTTTCTCTCTCTTTTAAAAAGTCCATCCTTCTCTTTCATCCACATATGCTCCCTCGAGGGGGCATCATAGGTCATTTAGTTCCAAATTATTCTTGAAAACTCTTTTCTTTGAAAATATGTTACTTCACTTGGATGTCTCACTATGCCTTCTCAAACAGGGGCAAAAGTAGACATGCAATTCCTAACACCAATGTGTTAAAATTTTCAATCTTACATAAAATTTGTAAAATTGCACAATTTGGGGTAAAATCACTTAAACTTGATAAATATTTCAATATTTTTGTATACAGTCACTAATTTAAGATAATGTATCCCTAAATGGGGAAATGCATTTTATGTGATTATTAACTTTTCTTAAATCATTTTGAGTCAAAATGATGAAAATATAATTTGACCCTCTAAACCATTGAATTATTCTAATTAAAAAGAACACGACACATGCACATGTTATTTTGTTGTGATAATGTCTTAAATGGGATATTGGTTCATACATAACTAATACCTTCTTCTAATTACACTCTAGTTAAATTATGACCTAGTAATATGACATTTTGACTAGTTTGATTAATAGTGTGCAACTAATTTCCATAGAATTGCATAAAATTTGATTAATCTCACTTAGGCAAATTAATCAAAATTAAGATCTTAATTTTAAAATCCATGGAAGTTATTCAATATTTTTTAATTGAAAATTGATTCCTATTATCTGCATCATCAAATGATATCATTTGTGGGGTGGCATCCATAAGCCATAAATTCAACAAATATTAGGTTTAAGGCCTCTTATTCCTCTTATTTCAAATATTTATGAAGGAATTTATGGATTAAACCCCCATAATTTAATTAATTTATGACCACACATCTTGATCTCAAGATTGATGGTCATGGTTGATTCTGATCAAATTCAAAAATCTATAAATAGGAGGGCCAAGACCACCATTTTTAAGCTTCATTTATGTAAGCTTATTATTCATAATTCTCTCCACAAGTCAATTTTGTGTAGTGTTATTATGCTTAATTTTAAATAAGATAGCTTCAAGATAGGTATGACATTGACTCAAATATCATGAGCCTACTTTCATTGGTGCACTCAAGATGATGGAGGAGTTTTGTTTTGCATCATTGCTAAAGATTTGAGAACTAAATCAAAATAAAAATCACACTTTGAGCCACATTTCAGTGATGTGATGATCCTAGGAAGGTATTATGTATGTTCTTTCTTTCATTAGCTCTTTAATTATCATTTTCAAAACCTCATCAAAGGAGTTGGCTTAGCTAGTTATATTCTTATGCATTTTCTTGAGTTTTCTTCACTAATACTTGATCTAACTCACTTTGGATTCCATATTTACAACTATTACATGGTTAATGCTTACTTATGAGTTATAGATGTGATATTAAAATACTATGACATAAAATTAATTCATTCAGTTATAAAAACTAATATAAATGGAAAATGTCAAGGATAATATTCAACAATTCTAGGACCTATCTTTATGTGTGGATGACATCATAAATGGAAACCTAAATGACATGTTCTTGAATGGGAGCAAGGATAACATACAACTCAATGTTCTCATGTTTAATCCAAGTTCAATATCAAAGTCAATGGTGTTTTAATGTAGGGTTGAGGAAATATATTTAGTCAAATGGAAGACATTCACTATTAACATAATGTGCATTATTATAAAAAATAATTACCTCAACCTACAAAATTTACTCTTCAGTAGATTAAATAGAAATAAGTAAAAGGGTTATGTTTATAATATTATATAAACTACATCAAAGGACATAGATGTGTTGGGAGAAATTATTTTACATTGAAAGGGTAATAAAGATGAAGATTATGATGATGTAGTAGGTGAGAGTGAGGATGCATTATAGTAGGAATTTTAAGTCACACAACCAATGATATTATACCTTAAATTTATAGGTATTATAATGGAAAAAACCTCAAGGTTATGAGTTTCATCAATAAATAGAAGGTGATGGTATTGATTGACTTAGGGAGTACACATAATTTCATAAAAAATAAGTTGGTACCATGCATAATTTTTTTTAATCTACATCCATAATTTTAGTTCATGGTTTTATATGGTGGCACACTAAGTTGTTCATTTCCAACTTATAGAGTCTATGTTTTCTATTCCAAAGGAGATTATAGAGTCTATGTTTTCTATTCCCATGGGTGTCATTGAAATATTTTTGGTAGTCAAATCGATCACAACCTTGGGAATGATATAGATTAATTTACAAGATTTTTTTATGCATTTTCATTTTAAACAAAATATTTTTGAATTAGGTGGATTACAGGCAAAGTATCCATAGGTGGTTATTTTCATTATATTTAGAATATTCTTAGAAAGGGTATTTTTTTAGCACATTTTTTTTTTTTAGAATTAAAATAAAAAACTATGTCTACAAAAATTAATCTACATAAATATTTTGATATTCACTAATTGATTTTTAGAAACATACAAAAAGTACTACCACAAAAAATGAATCATGATCATGCCATTAGATTGCTACTAGGGAGTCAACTATCAAAAATTAAACCATACATGTACTTATATGTCCATAAATTTAAGATTTAAATGATAGTACAAGAGATGCTAAGGATTATATTATCATCCATAATGAAATTCCATATTCATGCCATGTGGTAATGGTGCATAAGAAGGATACTAGTTAGACGAATTGCCTAGATTAAAGAGAACTCAAAAATTACACCATCAAAGATAAGTTACCTATTAAGGTAATTGATGATTTTATATATGATTTACATGGTGTTATCTACCTTACAAGACTAGACCTTCATTCAAGTTGACATCAAATTTAGATTAGGGATGATGATATATAGGACAAATTTTATAAATCATGAAGGCCATTATGATTTTTTAGTAATGTCATTTGGTCTTATAAATGTATCATCTACATTCTAGAGTTTTATGAACACTATATTTATTAATTTTTTAACAAAAATGTATCTTGGTATTTTTTGATGACGTACTAATATACAATAAGATGTGAAGAAACATCTAAAAATGTGAATTAGTTGTTGATAATATAAGAATAACATCAACTTTACATAATGCCTTATAAATGTGATTTTAGAGTAAAATAGATTGAATATTTGGGTCACATTATTTCAGATGGAGGAGATAAATTAGACCCTCATAAGACCAAGTCCATTGATTAAATAAAATGTTCTAAAATACCTCAAAAACTATCTTCAATTTGTCAAAAATTATGGTAACACAGTAGTAGAACTCACAATGTTGTTGAACAAGGACTAATTGCACTATAATTAAGCTACTACCATGGCATGTTAGAAACTAAAGGATGCCATGTGCACCACTTCATTATGGTCTACCCATTTTTTCAAATACCTTAACTATTAAATTTGACACATCAGAATATGAAAAGGGGTAGTACTCACATAGAAAGAGTGACCTATTACATCTGAGAGTTGTTATATTAAGGATAATAATTTTATTAATTCTATCTATGAGAAAGATATAATGACTATTATTCATGCTTTTCAGACAATGAAAACCTTATCTGATGGATAGACATTTAAAGGTGAATATTAATCATGATAGTCTAACTTATTTCTTGGAACATATATTATCATCTGAAGAGAAATAAAAAGTGTGACTAAAATGTTGGGATATGAATTATAAATAATATATAAGAAAGGATAATTTAACACCAAATATAATTTCATGGAGGGATGACTCCATATATTCATTATTATGCATAATGTCCATATGGAAGGTAGATTGGGTAGATCCGGAAATATTATAATCTAATAAATAAATTGATAGATAGGTTTTGATTAAAAATTTACATTGATATTTTATGGTCTCAAAAAAAATTGATTGTAAAGGGAATGCCTTATGGTATAGAGACATATTATACCTATGTAAGAATTAAGAACTTATGCATAAGATCCCTATAGATATACATGCATCTATAGTAGGGGGCATTAAATATTTTTGAAAAATTATCATAGAACCAATAAAAAAATATTTTGGGAAGGAATCAAAGGGGATATCTAGAATTTTTTGGCTATATGCATGGTGTGTCAAAAAAATATGGGTGAGACAATCAAGACACTAGGTACTTATCAACCTTTATTCCTAAGTAAGGGTGAGAGGAGGTCTCCAAGGATTCCATAATAACATTTCCTAGGTCATAAGGTAAAAATGTTATCATGGTAATATTATAAAGGCTAAAATTTGTGAAAACCATTTATAGCTAGTATAATATCAACTATTTTTTTAGCTACAATTCAAAAGCTACATGATACCCCTAAGATCATTGTAAGTTATCATGATCCTATATTTATAATAATTTATTATCATTTTTGGGTACTCAATTGTCTCATTTCTCATAACATCATCCAAAATTTGATTGGAAAGTAGAAGTAGTCAACAAATTCCTAGAGGATTATCTCCATTGTTTTGAATTTAATAAATAGGAAACATGGGTTTATTGGTTACCATTAGAAGAAATTTGGTATAACACTTAGTTACATAGTACATACAAAATGTATCCATTTATGGAATTTTATGGGTATTGTCCATAATCCATAATTTAATCCTTGAGGGTTAAATCAAGGGTTTGAGATATTGAAGAACACATTCAACACCAACATGAGGGATTAGTTAGTTAATAAGAAAGTTTGGAAATGGTGTAGAACCATATGAAACACTAAGAAAAAAAACACCATAACAATAAGAATTTTGAATAAGTTCATTAGGTATTTTTTGGCTTACATCCATATAAGAAAATGTACTTGAAGACTAAAAAAGGACAATAAGCTTTCTCTCAAATTTTATGACCCTTATAATATCCTGCAAAAAATGGTAATGACACATATAAGTTATAACTACCTTAGTATACATAGATAAATTTAGTATTTCATATCTACTACTTGAAGAAGATAGTTGTATAGAGATTATCCACATATATTGAGTTACCAACGTTGGATGAGGAAGGTAGAGCTATTATAGAACCTAAGAATATCCTTTAGACATGGACAAAAAGGTTGTGAATAAAGGAGTTAAATGTTATTTTTATCAAGTGGAAGAATATAATTAGAGAGGATGAAAAATATGAATATAAATATTTCCTTTAGAAACATCTTGACTTATTAAATGTTGAGGGAAACATTATTTTGAACGGGAAGGTCCCTTAACCAATAATGTGTATAGGGATATGTGTGACCAATCTGTGTCCTATATAACCTTTTATCTTATTTAGTCACATTTATCTATAGAGTAACTATAGCCTAATAGGAAATATATAAGAGGTAGAGGTTAATAATTAATCATTATATTACAATTTTTTTCTTATTGCATGGCTAAGGAGGTTGCCTCCTAAAAGTGGCTTATCATTATTTATCAAGTATTCTACTATACTATTAACTATTGGTGTGAATCTACATATTCTTATTTTATTATTATGATATTTTATTGTTGATATAATCTTTATATTTATATTTACTTTCATTATTATGATATATCTAAAACAAATAATTTCACACAAGAGACACCAATGCCTGATGTACATGTCCTAGACTTTTGAAAAGTGATTGAAACATAGAAAAGACACTATCATAGGAGTCACCAACACCCAATCCAATTCTTGGTTAAGGAAATATAAAAATTACCTCATAATTATTATGTTCCATCTTAAATTTTAAAAATGCATTTATATATTCCTCCATTTTTAGGTGATGGATGAAGATCTTGTTGATGTAATCACCCATATGGAAAGAATCATGCCAAAAGAACTTTATTCTAAGAAAAAATAATCTATACATCACATGTTATTATCCAAAACATATGTACTTGAAATCTGATCATCATATTATATAAAAACTAATTATAAAATCATGTTTTCATCTACACATGGAAATTGATTTATATTTTTTTATGTAATAATAGATAATGTAAAGTTCAATTTGAAAAAGGGATAAACTAGTATATTGAATGTTGAAAACATGTCACTAGATGGTATGTGATAAAAAATGAGAACATAATCAAGAAATACACATCCATATATGCATGTTAACCACCATGCCAATATAGACACCAAACATGGACATGATAATGTATATAATGTACTTAGAATAAGACCATATAATGCTAGTGACCATACCCAAGTTCGTAATGTGACTCATGACATATCTCAAAAAACATGATGACAAGAGGATACTTTATGGACAAGATGCACATGCATACAAACACATGCAATAATAAGTAAGCATTCATACATAAATATTCAATGTAAAAATGTAACCATCAAAATATGTAATATAAATGGGATACAATATTATAAATTTCTATCAGAATATGTAGTAATATACCTTAATATAATAAAGGACAAACATGGATAGATATAAATGTTCAAGGATCCTATGAAATGGAAATCACCCCAATATATAACATTATATATAATACATTTCCCCATCCAATATGTGGGTGCATAATGTTAAATATAGTATGTGTAACATGTGAATCTCCATAACACTCACTCAATAAATACAATGAAAAACACATATGTATAAACATGGATAATGAAAATAAATAGAATGGGTGAAAATGTAACGTGTAGATTTTTTTTTTTGAATTTTTAAATGTTTTTAAATTAAAACTAAATCCAATGTTTTGAATTTTTCTAATGTTTTTGGAAAATTTTCAATCTTTTTCAAATTTTGAAAAATTTCCAATGCTTTAATGTTTCTAATTCTTGATGGGAAATACATTAGCTAAGTAATCATCAAGAATGATAATATTATAATAATAAATCACATGAATATTGTATTGGGTATCAATATCCATGTAATAGTGAAAGTCAAATATGTATTGTAAGTCCAAAAGTGTAGCATCAAATTAAAATTTCATGACATATGATAAGCTAGATATAACAATGATAACCATCATATGTCAATCATATAATCTGAATTTAGTAATATGTAGTGGTAATTGTATATATAAAACATGCATGGGAATAATTTACCCATAGGCCATGTGTCATGTAAACTTTTTTATCATATATGTTCAAGTGAATAATATTTATGACAATTAATCCATGACAATGTAAATGGTGCTAAGGATATGAAAGTTATGACTAATGAATAAATCAAGGCATTAAAGTAATATGGAATATTAAAGTGATATATTTATAATCATTATACTATGAATAATAAAATAAAAATACCATGAACCCATAGGTAGATTATTTTAGAGTAACACTCAAATAAACTGGTAATATGCCAATTGAAAAATGTGAGTGTATAATTCCTCCAAAGGCAAAAACATTATACATAGATGTGGTCAATAAATATCATACTTAGGTATGTTTACCTCATAGGAAAATATATATGATCATGTATGAAACCATGTTTTTAATTTTCTTAGTTATATAAGCATAAGAAATATAGAAACTAGCAAAATAAAGCATTGGGCTGCACATGCAAGAAAAAATTTCTATACTATAAGAATGGGATGAGGAGGATTCTAAACATTTATATAATTTTTATCATAAGTCAATCCATGATATGAAATAATACCCCAATAAGTATGATGTCATCATTGGTAGGGATAGTGTAAATGCTTAAAATGGGACTAATAGCCAAATGGCTAAGGCCAATGAAACAAAATAAGAAACATGAAACAAGTGGCTAGAAGAATGTTAATGAAAACAAAAGGAAAGTGTTAGGTGAAAAAAATAATAAGAATGAAATAAAATTGAGGGTCCCTAGACAAAAGCCATAGATTTATGTATGATGATGTATCAAATGTACTTTTCCTATATAATAAATTTGTTAAAAATAACACAAATAAATACATTTACATAATCGAGATATGTATACCTCATGGAAATAATAAGTAAGAATCATGAGGCATGTAAAGGTAGGTCTATACAAAAAATGTTATTGTTTAAAAAATTAATAAATACCCCCCACTCCCTTAGGGATATATCTATAAATGTAATCATAAGTGTACATATATATATTATCCTACCTATTACCTAAGTTAAGTTATATCATTAAAGAGCAGGTATGAAAACAAAGATGTGTAAAATATGTAGTGATACATGTGTTGTGTTTCCTATTACCAAGTTAAAGTATTTTTTTAATATTTTAATTTTAAAAATGTTTTTAATTATTTAAAATAATATGGTACAATAAATATGCATAGATGATGGTCACCAAATAAATTATATATTTTATCCATGATATTTTGTTTTACAATTTAACTGAACCAAAATATAAAGCATGTATAAAATTAAGCAAGAAGACTATATAATATAAGAAGGGTTCACACTATGTATGATTATAAGCCCTAAATGTGGGTAGCTACGCTACCCTATAGTTTTTTAAATTCCCAAATGAGAAGTAAATGAATCATAAGAATTATTGACATAATATAAAATTATTTAGTGGATGTGAAATAAATGTCAAATTCTTAAAGTGAAATGTTTTCATGAATCAATATAGGTGGGACCAAATATTATACATGAATATTTTTTGTCATATGGATTGACCTAGGTTGAAAGTAAACCTTAGGACTCATAATCCAAGGTTTTACCTATATTGGAGGAGAAACTATGAGATTTATGGTTTGAAAAGCTTACCAAATTGAAGGGGAATCCTTTGTATAAAATGTTCTAGGTACATAACAATACCTTATTTATGGATAAAATGTAAGTTATTATTATGATAAATGATATTTACATTTTAATGTGTAGTATTTAGTTAATGAATAGGCCTTTTGTAAGATAAGCCATAAACAATGTAAATATTTTTTTATGGAAAAATTTAAGGGAATTGTGTACTATTTAAGGAATTGATTTTAGTTTTTTTATCTAAGGATGTACAAGAAATATATTCTATGATATTCAAGTTGGTATAAAATGGAAGAAAACTAAACATGTTTCATGGAATATTGTGAGAAGAATGTCTATCATAACTACTTATAGTTGTGGTTACACTGCATAAGTATATATAAGTGAATCCTCTATTAGATAATAATAATATTAAAGTATGATTTTTTCTAGAACCATTATCAATCATAAAACCATGCGTGATTTAAGGATTAATGCCAAAAATGTATGTATAAAGGACCATTATTTAACCCATAAATAGGAATCTCATGATCATGGAATGTAATGGAATATGGTTAATTTTTAGAACCTTATACCATTCCAATGATGTTATCAAGTCCATTGTCATGTTTCATAGTTAATTCCATATGCACATTATCATTATTTTGAGTATCATGGTTTGTAAATGGTTTTATAAATATATTAAAACACTTATTAAGTTCTTCCATTGACTCATTCAATCTATAGGAATGACCATCTATTGCAATAATGTTATCATCAATTATATCTTCAACTTTATGGTGTGATTTAAAATAATTTTTAATTGAGTGTCTTGATCCTTGATGATAATCACAAAATTCATTGGGATCATAGTGTTTATGTGGTGGTTTTTTAGATCCCATATAAGTAGTTTAGACAAAGAAATAACATTACATTATAAAATTTTCTTTAGTAATTGAGTAGTGGATTAGGTAACATTGTGCACTCTCCCCTTGCTCTAGTGGTTGTAAATGTAATTTTATCTTGTGTTTTTGATACTATGTTAATAGTCTTAGCATTATTATTATCTTGAGAACTAGATATGCCATTAACCATAGTTTTGATTGTCATTTTTCCTTGATATTTGGGATCATTAGATGTTGAAGTAATTAGTATATATTTTAACATATTTGCATGTATAAGCTTAGACTTTAACTTTCATAAATCATGACAAAGGTTATCAAGTGAATCATAGTCAATGAAAATTAGCTTGTCCTTAAGAGCGTTAACTAGGATATTTAATAATATTCTTAATTATTAACTATTAAGAAGTTTCTGAAATAACCTATGCAAAATTATTTGAATTTAAGGAGATATTTGTAATGTGTTCATGGGTACCTTACTTGATTTAATAAATTTTCATGAAAATAACACTTTGGATAATGTTAATTAAAAATAGAGATAATAATATGTCTTCTGGCTCATAAAATGCAATTATTAAATGCTTATATAAATAACAAAACTCATTTAAAACATAGTTACTGATGATTTTAGGAAACATTTTGGCAATGAAAATCTTGTCATGCTAATAACCTAGATAAGATGTGTTGAAAAATTATGTATAAAGAGCAGTCTCATTTTTTTTGTTAAATGCCATAAAATTGGGCATATTAAATATGAAGTTAAATGGTACATTAGTATCTCATAAACTAAATGATAATTCAATATGTCATTAAATGATAGCACATGATTAGGTTTATTGGATGCTTTTGATGTTTATGAAATTCTTGCATTCATGTCATCAAGTTTTTGTTTTATTACCAAATCAATATATGTACCATAAGATGTGTGATTCCTAGTAGTATATGAATTATTATGTCCTAGAGATTATATGTATGGATATTTTGGTGGTGTTTTTTTGTTATTTTTTCTCTCATAATTTGGAGGATTTACCTCAACACTTGACATTGAAGGGTCAATTTTATTAACTAAAGGTTGTTTGTGTATAATATTTTTATTTTTTAAGATATTTTTGTGTGGTTATTAAGTGTTTAATAATTTATCTCTAATTTATATATTTTTAATAATTACTTATTTACCTTTTTATAAGGTTTCTTTCCTATAGGGATCAATTTAGAGTACATGATTGGGATATTCAATAATTTGATCATCACGTTGATTGTTTAGATCCACACCGTATATGTTTAGACAATAATATTTGGTATTGAAAACTTGAAAATGTGTAATTTGAACCAAAATTAACCCAATTCACTTATTATCACATAGATGAATCGTAATCACCTTTCGTCATAGCCAATTGTGTGTGTGTGTGTGTGTGTGTGTGTGTGTGTGTGTGTGTGTGTGTGTGTTCAACCTTCCAAATTTCCATTATTGTTATACAAGATCTTCATAGTCTTTAGACAAATAGTTAATTATCATTATTATATTATATATTGGAATCAATCCATTGTTATTATTTTTTGGATAGGTTTTGTGCCTCTTAGATAGGTCCATCACCATAGAATTTTCCACTTAGGTTAAACTTATCCTGTCACCATTTAATGAATAATTTCAAAAACTCAAATTATTGAAAAGGATCAACCCATATATTTAGCATGTAATTTTGGAGTAAATTAATCAAAGAATAAAATATAAACATACTAAGCCTAAGCATTTAACTATATATCATATATATAACACATATATAGGTATCAATAGAAATCAATCTACACATTGAGAGGAACTATCCTAAATCTCCCTAATTTGAAATACCTAAAATGAGAAATAATAAATGTAAGTATGATCACCATTTTAAAGGTTAGTGTACATGTTTTCAAGTTTTCAAATCCATACCAAATATTCCACCACATACTATCCTTACACAATATTGCACACACTCAACTAGGTGGGATAAATATGTTTAGTTTGAATTCCCTCTTCAGAGTATAGGGTACATAGGAAAAATTTAGTAGTATGGGGTGTCTAAGATTATATAAAACCTTCCCTTTCACCATTTTTCATATTTTTATAGATGTATAAAAATTCACAAATAGGGTTCAAAGCAAGGAGAAGATAAACAAATATTTATGCAGATTTGTAGACATCAAGACACATATTAATACTAATTAGACATAGGAATAACTGGTGACACTATCACAAACCATAAAAAATATTTATGATAAATAAAAAATTTAGAGAATTTTCCTAAAAAAATAAAGAAGTGTGAACTTTTCCAAGCAGACACATACTTTGTTTCTAGATATGAGTAGTCTCAAGCACTTTTCTGATCATTATTGATGACTGTACCCAATCATAGAGATACATAGACGAAAAACATCTAATTTATTATTTATTATAATGTTTTTTCATAAATAACAAGTTACTATAGTTATCTAGGTAACTCATATTTAATTATAAATTTTAAATCTTAAGAAATCTTGATGTTCAATCAGTATTAATGTAACTAGATTCAAATTAATCATAAAATAGATAAAACATATTGGTAAACCCATTGTAATATCTTGAACATAGATTTATCTAGTTTTACTTAGGGTTTAATTTTATTTTCCTATGGTTTAGGTTTTGTTATTAATTACTAGTTTATAAACCTAATTTTTTAATCTTTATTCATTAAAATTTAATCATAATGAAAGTAATAATCAATGTTATCAGTATATTTCATGAATTTAATAAAGAGAAATAAATTTAATATATTTGTATGAATACATGCTTTTATGATGCATTGTTACATGTGACTTGATATAAAATTAAAAATAATACTAATTTTTTTACACCTGAGGAATAACATGAGCTTTTCATTGACACTAATGCACCTTTTATAAGTATTAGTTCTACAAATGTGGTGAGACTATTAATACTTATACTCTCCCCATGAAAACACATTTTGTTACTCATATAATCTCCACCAATGGTTTGGGTGTTGCATGTTTTTATCCTTAGATTACTATGACTATCCATACACAATTGAATTTCACACCTTCCAAGGTTACTACTCATGTCACATCATTTCAAAATACACATTTTCTATGCCTAATGATCAATTTTTTTTGAAAATAATTATTGACATATAGAATAAGGCTAAAAAGTTATAGAAAATTTATTCTAGAGTAGGTCATACCAATAATTCTCATACACTATTACAAAATCCTTTAGCTCTTGATATTTTATCCTATCCTTTACGAATAGATTATGTTTCACCTAAGCCTACATTTTATGATGGCAAGAGTGATTCATAATATCATATTCAATCATTTCAAATATAATTTTTAGACTATGTGTCTAATGATAAGTTATTGAATAGGTTTTTTCCATGGAGTCTTAAGGAATGTAATTTCTTTCACTTTATTTCCAATTACCTCATTCCTTCAATCCTGTGGGTGATAAATTTATAGCACATTTTAAAAATAACATCAGTGAAAAGATATATCATATTATAAACATAAATAAAGGGTAAAATGAGCCTCTAATTGATTCTATGCTTGATTACAATAATATTCTCTCTAATATGAAATTTCAAATGACAAACAAGGAATTAAAATGTATATTCAAGAAAATATTTCTTATACCATTTCATGAGGCTATTGTGTTTAATAAATTCCAATAATTTGATGACCTATGCCCAATAATTAAGATTAAATAATTTAAAATTTTTGTAATAAATAAACTAAAGTATGGGTATAATCCTCCACCCACATTTGGTGAAAATTTTCCAAGTAAACAAAAATTAAAATCAAAATCAAATGATAATATTAATGATGTAAAAAAACAACTAGCATTCTTTCATAGCTAACTTATCAACTTGTCATCTTAGCTCCAATAAGTAGTTAATTTACACACTTACAAGAAACTCATCACAAGGTATTACACAAGTTAATTTAGTGAAATATTATATCTATCCATCCAAATAAATAGGTTGATATGAGTAATCCTCAAGCTAAGGGATTCAATAGTAATGAATATTGTTACTATCATCAAGGTACATGACATTAGAATAATATATACATAATATTATGACATAATATACATTATTTGATAGATGACAACATAATTGATCTTAAAATTTTTATAATGAGTCACAAATATAGCCTAATGGGAAACCTGATTTAAATATTTATAATCACCCATTTACCAACCATGTAGTAAAAGAGACTACTTATTAACCTTATGTGCATATGAATTACAATTCACATTCTCATATAGATTATTATATTTATATAACTGAGGAATAAAATATTATAGATGTTATTATTGGAACACTACAAACTACAAATTAATAAATTCATACTATTACATTTGATGAGCATGAGATTATTGATGATGAGTATTTCAATGACACAATTTTTTATGAGCATAAAAATATTTGTAACCTATACATAGTGTCATGGTAGATAACAGATCAAGTGAAAATATTTGCACCATGATAAAACTTAATAATCTTAGATACATCCAATCATATTTTATGGATACAAAAAATATTATTAAATTATTTAGTGGAAATAAATAAATACCTATTAGAAGGATTGAATTACCACTCAAAGTGGGTCTAACTATGTTTGCAACTTTAATCCTAGTTTTACTTAATACATGGGCATTTGAAATTTTTTTAGGACATCCATGGGTATGACATATTCATAAATTACCATCTAAATTACACAAATGTGTGAAGTATATACACTCCAATAGAGTGGTGATAGTTATAAGTATTGCATATGAATACCCTATTTAATAGGATATTATTTCTCCTCCATCCCACCATCATCACAATCACTTGAAAAACCTAATAAGGACCATTTTAATTATAAACATTAGATTAATATAGTGTAATTCATATATGACCAATAATATATCATCCATTAGATTAAAGGTTTATTCAAGACTCATGAGAACCCTTATCTACTCTCTTATGTCCTATAACTATGTTACAAACTCCTCAAGTGTTCCATAGAGAACACATGAACATTATAATACAATTCAAAAAAATTAACTTAATATTATGTTTTATAGAGTTAAATAGTATACACATGATCATGTGGTTGATGATGGCCATGATGGATATGATACATCATAAGATTTCAATTCAGATTTTTATATAGACACACATGTTACCACTTGATCATAACAAGTAAAATTATTCATATTTATTACAATATTTACATGTGATCATCCCAAAGATAGGTTTGTTTTAGCATTACATCACATTAAAAAAACTCATAAATATACAAAAAACTTAAAATATTTACAATTTAAAAACCATGACCTATGCATGACATGTATCAATTGTTTAAATGTTTACTTTATGATTTATATATAATACATTATATGCCTAGTTTGTTATGAACATGAATTTCATGGTATACATGATGATATACAATAAATACACATTTCATATGAATTAAACACATGAATAGAGGGATATTCATACACACATGAGCTACCTTGTGACACTGGGGGCATGTTTGTACTAAGGTCATATTATTACTTTACATAGGTTTTATCACTTTATGACTATTTACATTAATCATATTGAGACACTTTACACTGATTATACATGACTTTATCTATCTCATACTACTTATATTACTATTTCAATGGATATTGTATTTGTATATATGTGATGTTGATATAAATTAATTGTGTAGATTAACCTTGAATTTTATTTGCATGATTGATGTTGTTACTTATTCTCTATTTGAATTTGTTTATTATGTGAACTTAGGTTTTCTATTGTGTGTGAGAAATTAGGTTGTACATTGGGTGTGTGAGATTTGATTTTCCATTGGGTGTGGCATTTGGCCTTACCTATGACATTTTATTATCTATTTTGTGTGACTATTAGTCTCTTTTATGTATGGATAAAGATAGTACTATTTGTTGATCTAGTGATAAAATGATACATCTTAAACACTCTTATTCTAGTTTAGGTGTCATGCCACATCATGCTCCTTTCATGTATTTTTTACTTAGTTTATGTGTGTTCATTATTATATTGACTATTCATGAGGTTTCTCATTTATATATTTATCTTGATATGACACTTGTATATTTAGAATGCATGTGTCATATATAATCAGATGCTTTATTATTACTAACATGACATGTTTTTCAAATGTTAGTATATGGTTTATAATCACTATATCCTTTTAAATATAACATAATGCATTTAACTCATTTTGATAAGAGTAATTTTTAGGCTTAATTTCCTCACCTCAAAACGGGGGCATACAAAGTGGCTTGTCATAGAGACTAAGCCTTCATAATCATAACAAAATTATATTTCAAGCACATATTTATTTAGAATGGTATACATTTACATAGATAATTACATGTATGATTTAAATTACTCAGTTTACCAGATGGAATGGAAATTCATGTCATTATCTACTTAATATTACTTAAAATTATAAAAAGTGATAAAAAAATATGTAGGAATTATTTGGTTTTAATCATATAATATATCTACAATAGATGATTCAAAATTTTATGTAGAATATTAAGAATTATTGAGGCATTTATGATATTTATTGGAACCCACATTAGATTCCATTTTACTTAGATAAAGGAGTTATGTAGAGTTGAATGTATTCATGACTTAACTTCTAAGAACTTCTATACATAAAATGAGGTTTGGGGCACATTAATCTCAACCTAGCTTCTCAAAAAGCATCTCCAAGGGGCATGATCACTCCATTATCTATTATCTCTAAAATACAATTAGTTTGCATACACATATGTGTATTTATTCCATTATATTTTATTTCATATATAATCAATGTTGTTAATTTTTTTATTTTACATCATTAGTTATAAATGATTTATACATGTTTCATTATAGGTTTTCATGGAGCAATGCATAAAAAATAGTCAATACATGAGCACACCTATCTTGGTTAGCCTTAGGTATCTATCACCTTTTACCCTTTTACTCTAACATTACTAGATTTGGTGGAAGGGGGGGTTTTAGACTCTCATATTTTGTATTCGACACTTGAAAATGTGTAATTTTATAAAACCTTAAATATAATTGACTTATGATCACATACATGACTCTTATTTACCTCTCCTTATAGTTATTTATCCATATATGGGATTGACATTCCAAATTTCCATTACTTTTACATGTTATCTTCATAAGAATTTCCCAAATAGTTGAATATGATTATTATAATATTTCATAGCATTAGTTTATTTTTCCTATTTTTTTGATGCATCCATGCCTCTTATACATTCCATCATAGTGAACTTGTCCACTTAGGTAGAATCAATACATGCATATTTTAATGTATAGTTTATAAGTGTAAAATTGTTTAAAATGGAATATTTGTATATTTTTCATGTTATTTTAGAGGAAAATACCCAAATATTCATCTATTTAAACATGTAAATCCTAAGAAACTACCTATCTAACACCTATCTTGCACATATACAACTATCACTGGAAATCGCTTTGAAAATTAAGATGAACTATCCTAAATCTACAAAAATTGAAATATTTCAAAGGAGAGATCCTTGAGATAAGTATTAATACCATTTTAAATGTCAAGGAATAGGTTTTATAGTGTTGAAATCAATACATAGGATTTCATTTCATACTAGTATTACACATGATTTCACATACTTGTCTAGGTGGGAGAGCTATGTTTAGTTTGGCTTTCCTCTTTAGAGTATTGGACATGTAGGAAAAACTTAGTAATATGAGTGGATAGGGTTAGATAAACCCTTCATTTCTCCATTTTAACTAATTATATAGTTAAATTATAGTGCATAACTAGGTTTTGAAGCAAGGAGAAGATAAATAAATATATTTTCATTGATTTAGAGACATCATATTACACAGGGATGCTCATTAGACATAGGTGTGCTAGGTGACACTATCACAAATCATAAACATACATAGGATAGACCCATACTCTAGTAGATAATTTTTCATTAGCTGAACCTTACAAGAAGTGTAATTTTTTCAAAAAATATAGAAACTTTATTTTCATATATGATCACTCATAATGCCTTTTCTAATTATTTCTTACAATTGAATCACATCATAAAATTTCATAGACCTAAAATAAGATAAATTATTCATTATCATATTGTTTTATATTAATAATAAGTAACAATATTTAGTTAGTTACACTCATATTTGTTTATTAAACATCTTAATCCATATTAATTTTCAATTAGTTTTTATGTTATTAAGGTCATACTAATCTTGTAATATATACAACGTTATGAAAGGTTCATGATGGGAGGAAATTATGGTTATTGAGTGGATATGTGTGATGAGAAAACATGAAAATAACATTTTGAAATAATTGGCTAAATACTAAGAGGATGATGGTTTATAAAATCCTAGGTTTTAGGAAAATAATGATCAAACCCTAAGTCTAATTCTATATAGCATATGTACCTGAATATACATTAAGGTTTGAAAGAGAATGCATGCAAAGAATATAATATCTAAAAATCATTTATTAAATTAACCTTAAAAGTGCAGGGACATAGGGTTGTATGAAAATTAAAATTGAGTGTTGGAAAGATTTGGGGTTCACCATTTATGTTTACCCTAATTCTAGTTTTAATAAAAATAAGGAATAAAAAGACTATAATAAAAAAATTTAAGCATATACAATTGAAATAAACAATTCAAAACTATATAATAGGCCAAGTAGTATAAACAAGGCCAAAAGTCATAAAAGAAAGCTAAATAAAAGAAATGAATTGAGAAAAAAGCTAGGAAATGATCAAATATTTAATTTTATATAACTATGAAACTATATTATAACTATGTTTAATGTATATAACTGAATTCTAAGTTTATAGACTTGTGCACTACTTTGGGACAAAGTTGTATCGATATGAGCCTATTCTAAGAAACCTTGAATGTAATTATCTTGGTCACTTCATTCTTATCCCATGCCATTAGGTGTGTCTTTTTAAGGTTTCAAAGTATAGGGTTTATTATGCCTATGTTATATGTATTCTTAATTATAATTATACATTTTCTATTAAAATATTCAAGGAAGAAAATGTTGTATGGCTAAATATTCACTTTGGCCTAGCTTACACACACACCAAAATAAGAAAATTAATGGAGTTAGGAAATTGATGAGATAACATTGAAAAATATATATCACATATGATTAGAATTATACAACCATGTAGTTCTTGTGGTGTGTGAATAGATTAGATCAAGTAAGTGTTTAGACCTCATCTTCCTTAGAAGTGATAAATGCAACTATTGAAGTTTAATTGTTCTCCATTGGCATAAGATGGAAAAGTGTTACAAGTGTGTAATATTTTATTCAATTAAGCACCAATTTAATATACAAGCTTGGATATGGGTCTGGTCCTTGGTGTAGTGAAGTGTCAAATTTTCTCCTTTCTCTTTTGGTTCTTTTTTGTTCTAGTTGTCAAATGTCTTTCAAAATATATTGTATATATAAGATGTTCTAGGATAATTAAAGTGTGTCATCTAAGTTTATAAATAAAAATGGGATGAATTAAGGTTCATGATAAATGGAAATAAAGATATGGACCCATAAATCTAAAGGATACAAACCTTGTATGGGTATGTGTTTTTTTAGGATATGCCTATATAACATGAGTTTTTCTAAGGGAAAAGACAAGCTCTATTTTTTAGGCATGTGAATGGAATAAGATGTATAAATTGATATATTTTGGATATGCCATTTTAAGATATACAAACTAAATTCAACATGGTTATAATTATACATCCATGTATTTCATATGGTGTGTGAATGGAATATATCAATTAAGGGTCTCAACTTCCTTTTCCTTATAAGTGATCAATACAAATTCAGAAATCTAATTAATCTCCATTAGCACATGGGAAATTTTAAATAGATAAATATAATCAAGTTTTGAAAGTGTGTAATATTTAAATAAATTACGAACCAACTTGATGGATAAGCTTAGCCCTATGTTTAACTCTTATTGTAGTGAAGTTTCAAATGTTCTCCTATCTATTTTGATTATTATTTATTCTAATTGTAAATGTATTGGAAAGACATTGTATTTATAATATGTTATAGGATAAGTAAAGTTTATTAGATACATTTATAAATAAACATTATAATAGTTAAGGCTCATGACCAATGGTAATAAATATATAGAACCACAAAGCTAAAATAGACAAAAGTGTATGGGTACAAGGTTTGCCTAGGACATATATATACAACATGGGCTTTTCCAGGAGATATGTTAGGCTTTTATTTTGAGATAGTTTTAGGTAATGGATAATAGGTATAAATTGATACATTTTAGATAAACGTTGAGGTCCTTTTAATCCCTATGGAAAAAATATAGACTTATCTAGGGTTGGAACCATCCTAGAAATGGGTTAAAATGTAAAATATTTCCAAATAAGTAAACTTAGGAATAAAACATAAGAAAAAGGAAATTTTTTCCAATTTTTTGTGATTATTAGACCCATGACCATTCTAAAAACTCTTGACATACGCAAGAGTGTGAATCATTCCTTTGGAATAACTCTTAAGGTAATGGAAATGAAGAAATTAGTGAAAACAAACTAGAGGGAGATATGTAGAGAGATAAGGAGCATTAGTATTTTACAAACACACTAATAATGAATAATTTTGATGATTAATTTATAATTACAATAATATCCTTAAATTTTTCACTTTAATGATTAATAAATGGATAAGGATCATTTTTAGGTTCTTTTATTTTTCCCACTTTGGTGTGTGCACACCCATACATATCTATCAAAGTAAAAAATAATACTTGGTATGGATAGAAAACTTTGTATGCTTGGATATATATAACAAAACCTAATACACCTAGTAATATACAAAAAAATTAAAAAACCTTCTTTAGTTTTGTACATATAGATGGGTGAGTGCCAAATAATAATAATTTGTTAAAATTTGGATAAAATAAAAAAAGTATGCCCCATTTTGTTGGGAAAATATAAGATGACCACATGGAGATAATTATATTTAAATATGAATGATTTTTTAATCAAAATTTAAAAAATAGTGAATGGGATTTAAAGTAAAGATAAATAAAATATTGAGAAAAATTCTAAGTATACCTAAATAACATTTTTGGTGTGTTTTCATGATGAAATCCATCTAAATAAAACTAACTATAATCATAATTTAATAATGATTAGTGTAATTACTCAAAATAAATTGGATAATATTCTGGTTAAATAATCTACATATATCTAACATCCTGATGTAGTCATCCTAGTGAAACCATCTAAAAAATAATTGAAATAAAGTTTGAGTTACAAATTTTTTAATGTGGTACTATTGGTACCCCATAGTCATGTTTTTAGCTATATCATGGGTGGGACATATGCCACCATTTTGATAATTGAAATAAAATTATGTAGCTTACATCTCAAAATAAATGTATAATATGTGTTATGTGTTGTTTGAGTAGATTTCACCTTGGTTATGTTTTTTCAAGGCTAGGTAACTTAGAAAAATTTAACCACATGCACTTTTATAATGTCTAAGTTGGACAAAAAATGTTAATTTTTATCTTCATATGTTTTGTCCAACCTAAAATTATACTATTTAATCCATGTATATTACATTATTAGATGGATATTATATATCCAAAGAACCTCCTACATCTAATAAATAATTCTTATCTATAGAAATTTATGAGTTAAAAATACGCCATGAAACTACCAAACTAGAAACCAAAAAATGTCCATGAATTAGTATTTATTTTTTATTGAAAAGTTATTTAGATTAATACTATAACTAATCTAATGACCTAATAAATAACTTATGTTTCTAACTTATTCTAATACACTCATATAATGTCTAAACTAAGTACAAGTGTTCAAGTAATTATTAAAATAATATGATTAAGTATAGGCATGATCTTCATTTAAGTGTAATCATACTACAAATGTATAAAATATCACCAAATTTACCTATGGTTTTTAATACATATAAATAGAGTATATGGGTAATTAGCTATTGTAGCTACTAAGTAATATAAGAAGAGGTGATAAATCTAGGTTCACTAGATTTTATTTGATATTTACAATTTTGTCTTGTTTTGAAAATTTCATGTTTCACATTTTTTTGTTAGAGTGATCAATTCAAAAAAAAAATAATATATCAAAGACTAAATATCATAGTATATCCCTTGAGGTTATTATTGTTTGTCTCCTACATGGTTGATGCTTAATACTATCCACATTTGAATAATTTTAGTACATACATTTGATACATAACTATTGTTTATTATCTTCTATTTCATCATATATCATCACCAAAAATATAAAATATTCAACAATCCTTTGCAATAACATTCTAAGTAGGAAACATAAGGCCAAATGGCATATAATGCACATCCTCATCCATCACATTATGGAGACCCAATAGATAGGGTCATTGATAATTAAACATAATATATAACTCCTCTAATTTAGAAACCTTTTATTTCCTTTGATGATAGTGAAATTAAAGATTATGAATCTGATATTAATCCTCTATTAATTCAATCATACCTTGATAAACACTCCATGAAAAGTGTTATGATTGATAATGGTGCAAGATATAACATTTATACCATGACATTACTTACACATTTGGGTTATACTCATCATAATTTACACCCATATACTAGATCATTTAGATGATTTTATGGGACCTCATAAAAGGTTCTTGGTGACATTGACCTACCTTTAAAGGTTAGTCCTATACATATGGTTACTGACTTTTTAATTATCCATTCTACATGTATCTTTGATATGTTATTAGGAAAATATTATATACACACTCTTCAAGTAGTACCTTCTAAATTACATGGGTGTTTTAAATACATTAGTTATAATCAGTTAATTATAGTTTATGAAATTCTATATGATCATCCTCTTGAATAAAAATATATACCCAAACAACTAGCTATCAAGATTACTAAGGCTAATTCACAACAAAATGTTAAATAACAAGTAATCACCTTTTCTAGGTAGGTAGTACTTGAGATACCATTACATTAGAGATATATAGTGGAATACATATGATCCCCATCTTATACTACACACCATGATTAGATATCTAGAGCATCTCAAAATGATCATATTAATGCTATGCTAAATAAAACATAAAGCACTCAATGATGGGTTCTAATAATCCATACTCATGTTACTACTATTATTGATTCATGACTATAGAGTCCTATTTTACATATGTAAAACACCATTGATACCATAGTGATAAATATTACACCTATATATATTCCTCAGTAGTATAACCTAGGTATTACATGAGATTCATAGTGGGAAGATAACTATGGCCATCCATTGGATTGAATTATAGGATGATATTTACTATTCAAAAATTCCAAAAATATAAAAAAAGTTAAAAAACATTCAAAAATCTATAAATACTTCTAGTACTCACATGTTTTATTAGATCCATGGAATCCATTTGTTACTTCCATATTGATGGATGACATACTCATATTCCTACATATGCATATGTATCAAACTTCTACCTGAGTATGATACATGCATAAATAGATACATGATACATTCCTATTTCAAATATTAGGCTTTCCCTTTACTCATGTCATATGAACATTGGGGGCATCTTCTTCTTTGGTCTTGATACACATAGGTTATATTATTTTATGATCACTCTACATTATCATATTTGAGCTCACATATGTACTTACACATGCCTATTTTAGATAATTATATCTTACACATGGTACTTGATATGATATACACTTGAAATAATTTTCATAACAAATTCAATCCATGGGATACTATGACATGTTTATTCTTTTTTTATGCACTTCCTTGAGTGTCTTCTATTCCTTTTTTGACCATTTGAATATGCTCATTTGATCCATGTCCCCTATTACTATATATGGTTTCATTGACATGTTCATGTATCATTTTTTTATATGGAAATTGAATATGTCATTCATTATTTTATGGGCATTTGACTAAGTCATGTCCCTTATATTGTGTGGCATTTGAACATGCCCCTTATTTATGGTCTCCTTGGACCATTACATTTTGAATTAATTTTGAGTGCTCTTATGTGTGTGATTTTTTTGCTTTTTTATCTTGTATTTTTACTATCTATATGTTTCCATGATCTTTATCATGCATCTTAGGTCTACATGTGATCACATTGGTCCTATGTAATTTAATGTTATATCTACCTAGACATGTTCCTTCTATATGCTACATGGTTGCAATCAAAAAGTATACAATTATATTATCCTTAATTTATATTAATATTATTTACTTTTATCAAAGGTTCATTACCAATGGTAATAAATATATGGAACCACAAAGCTAATATAGACAAACATGTATGGATACACGATTTGTCTAGGATAGATATACAACATGGGTTTTTCCAAGAGATAAGTTAGGCCCTAATTTTGAGATAGGTTTATATAATGGATAATATGTATAAATTGATACATTTTAAATAAAATTGAGGTCCTTTTAATCCCTATGGAAAAAATATATATTTATGTGGGGTTGAAGCCATCCTAAAAATGGGTTAAAATGTAAAAGCCTACCAAATAAGTAAAATTAGGAATAAAACATAGAAAAAGGGTTTTTATTCAATTTTTTTTTGTTTATTAGACCTATGACCATGTTTAACACTCTTGACATACCCAAGAGTGTGAATCATTATTTTGACATAATGATCAAGGAAATGGAAATGCATAAATTATTGAAAGGGAAAACTAAAGGGAGATAAGTAGAGAGATGAGGACCATTAGTATTTTACAAACACACCAATAATTACTAATTTGGATGAATAATTGAAAATTACAAGAATATCCTTAGATTGTGCACTTCAATGATTAATAAATGGATAGGGATCATTTTAAGGTTCTTATAATTCTTCCCACTTTAGTGTGTGCATGCCCATACATATATATCAAAGTAAAAAATAAGACATGATATGGAAAAAAAATTGTATCCTTGTGATGTATATGTGTATGTATATATATATATATATATATATATATACATATGTATATATATACATATATATATATACATATGTATATGTATATATATGTATATGTATATATATATATATTATATACATATGTATATATATATATATATATATGTATATATATATGTATATGTATATATATATACATGTATATGTATATATATATATATGTATGTATGTATATATATATGTATGTATGTATATATATATGTATATATGTATATACACACATATATATATGTATATATATATATACACATGTGTGTGTATGTATATATATATATATATATACATATATGTATGTATACATATACATATATGTATGTATATATATATATATATGTATACACACACATATATATGTATGTATATACATATATGTATATATACATATATATGTATATATATATACATATATATATATACACATATATATACACATATATACATACACACACACACATACACATATACATACACACACACACACACATATATACATATACACTGTGTGTGTGTGTGTGTATAATATACAAACCCAATGCACATGGGAAAATTTTAAAAACTTAAAAAACCTTCTTTAGTTTTCTACATATGGATGGGTGAGTGCCAAATAATAATAATTTGTTAATGTTTGAAAAAAATGAAAAACATATGCCTCATTTTATTTGGAAAAATATGGGATTACGACATGGAGATAATTATATTTAAATATGAATGAATTATTGAACAAAATTTGAAAAATATCAAATGGTATTTAAAGTAAAGCTAAATAAAATCTTGAGAAAAATTCTAAGTATATCTAAATAATATATTTCGTGTGTTATTAAATTAAATATCTCAAAATAAAACTAACTATAATCATAATTAATAATGATTAGTGTCATTACTCAAAATAAACTAGACAACATTCTAGTGAAAATAATGTACATATAACTAACTAACATCCTAATGTTATCATCTTAGTGAAACCATCTAAAAAATAGTTGAAATAAAGTCTAAGTTACAAAATTTTAAATGTGGTATTTTTTGTGCCCCATAATCATGTTTCTAAATATATTATGGGTGGGACATATTCCTTAATTTTTATCTTTGAGATAAAATTGTAAATCTTACGTCTCAAAATAAATGAATTATATGCACCATGTGTTGTTTGAGTAGATTTCACTTGGGTTAAGTTTTTTCAAGGCTAGGTAAGATGACAAAATTTACCCACATGAACTTTTATAAAGTCTAAGTTACACCACATATGTTTTTTCCAACCTAAAACTATATTATTGAATCCATGTATATTACATTATTGAATGGATATTATATAGTGAAAGAACCTCCTACATCTAAGGAATAATTTTTATTTATAACAACTAATGAGTTCAAAATGCCTCATGCAACTACCAAACTATAAATGAACAAATGTCCATGAATTAGTATTTATTTTTTATTAAAAATTTGTATATATTAATACTATAACTAATATAATGACCTCATAAATTAATTATATTACTAATTCATTCTAATACACCCATGTAATGACTAAACTAAGTACAAGTGATTTAGTAATTATTAAGATAATATGATTACGTATAGACATAATCTTATATTAAAGTGTAATACTAATAAAAATTTATAAAAAATCACCAAGTGTCCCTATGGTCGATAATACATATCACCAAATTATATGGGTAATTAACTATTACAACTATTGAGTAATATAAGAAGTGGTGAGAAAGCTAGGTTCACTAGATTCTATTTGATATATTGTAGTTTTGTATTGTCTTGAAAATTTCATGTTTCACATTTTTTTAGAGTGATTAATTCAAAAAAAATTATATTTCAAAGACTAAACAACATAATATATCCCATAAGGTTATTATTGATTCGGTCTCCTACATGGTTTATGATTAATACTATCTACCTTAAAAAAAATTTAGTACATATGTTTCATAAATAACTATTGTTTATTATATTTTATTTCATCATATGTCATCACCAAAAATAGAAAATATTTAACAATATTTTTAAATACCATTCTAAGAAGGGACCAGAAGTCCAAATGTCATATAATGCACATCCTTCATCACATTATGGACAACTACTAGATGGGGTTATTGGTACATAAGTATGATATATACTTCATTTGGTTCAAAAACCTTTTATTTCCTTTAATATAGTGAAATTAAGGATTATGACTCTGATCTTCATTCTCTATTCATTTAAGCATAACTTGATAAACACTCCATAAATAGTGTTAGGATTGATAATGGTGTAAGTGAGAACATTTGTACCATGACATTACTTACACATTTGGGTTATAGTCATCATTATTTACACCCATCTACTAGATCGGTTAGAGGATTTGATGTGACCTCATAGAAGGTTCTTGATGAGATTGACCTACCTTTATAGGTCAATTCCATACATGTGGTTACTAACTTTTTAATTATCCCTTCCACATGCAATTTTTTATGTTACTGGGAAAATATTAGATACACACTCTTCAAGTAGTAACTTATATAGTACATGGGTGTGCTAAATACATTCATGCTAATTTATTAATTACAATTTATGAAATTACATATGATCATCCTCTTGAAAAAAAGTAACTTATACCTAAACAACTAGCTATCAATATTACTAAGGCTAACTGACTACAAAAGGGTAAGAAAAAATCAATCCCCTTTACTAGGTAGCTAGTACTTGAAAGACAATTACATTATATATATATAATACCATATATATTATATATATATATACAGTGGAATCCATAGAATCCCCCATATTTTACTACACACTCTAATTAGATATCTAAAGCATCTCAAAATGAACATATTATTGATATGCCAATTAAAACATAGAAAACTCAATGATGGGTTCCTAGAACCCATACCCATGTTACTACTATTATTATTTCATGACCATAGAGTCATATTTTACATATGTAGAGCACCATTGATACCATAGTGATAGATATTACACCTATACATATTCTTCGATATCATAACCTAGGTATTACACAAGATTCATAATGGGGAGATATATATGGCCATCCATTGGATGGAATCATAAGATGATATTTCCTATTCAAAAATTCCAAACACACCAAAAAAATGAAAAACATTCAAAATTATAGAAATAATTTTAGCACTTATAAGTTTTATTGGCTCTATGGCATCCATATGTTACTTCCATATTGATGGATGACATACTCAATTATTAATACATATGCGTATGTTTCAAAATTCTACCTGAGTGTGATACATTCATACATAGATACATGATATATTCCCTTTACTCATTCCATATGGACATTAGGTTCATCTTCTTCTTTGGTCTTGATACACATAATGTATATGATTTTATGATCACTCTACATTATCATGTTTTAGCTCACACATGTAATTACACATGCCTATTATACATAATTATATCTTACACATGGTACTTGATATGTTATACACTTGACATACATTTCCCAACAAATTGGATCCATGGGATAATATGACATATTTATGTCGATTGTTTATGCTTTATTTATATACATCCTTGAGTGTCTTGTATTAATTTTTTGAGCATTTGAATATGCTCTTTTGCTTGTGGCCCCAATTCCTATATATGGTTTCATTGACATTTTCATATATCATTTTTTATTTTATAGACATTTTAATATGTCATTCAATCTTTTATGGACATTTGAATAAGTCATGTCCCTTAGATTGTATGACATTTGAACATGTACCTTATTTTTGATCAACTTAGACCATTGCCTTTTGACTTGATTTTGAGTGATCTTGTGTGTGTGATTGTTTGCTTGGTGATCTTGTATTTTTACTATCTAGATGTTTCCATGATATTTATCTTGCATCTTAGGTCTACATGTGATCACATTATTCCTATGCACTTCAATGTTATATCTACCTAGACATGTTCCTTCTATATGCTACATGGTTACAATCATAAAGTATACAATTACCTTATCCTTAATTTAATTAATATTATTTACTCCTATCAATGACTCATGACCAATGGTAATAAATATATGGAACCACAAGGATATAATAGACAAATGTGTATGGCTATAGGCTTCATTTAGGACATATCTATACAATATGGGTTTTTTAAGGAGATAAGTTAGGCTCTACTTTTGAGATATGGTTAGATAATGGGTAAGATTTATAAATTTATGCATTTTAGATAAAATTCGAGGTCATTTTAATCCCTATGTACAAAATATAGACTTACGTGGGGTTGGAACCATCCTATAAATGGGTTAAAATGTAAAAGCTTGTCAAATAAATAAACTTAGGAATAAAACAAAGGAATAAGTTCCTTTATTCAAAATTTTTCTGTTTATTGGACCCATGACCATGATTAACACTCTTGACATACCCACAAGTGTGAATAATGCTTTTAGCATAATTCTCAAGGTAATAAAAATAAGGAAATTAGTGAAAGGGAAAATTAAAGGGATATAAGTAAAGAGATGCAGATCATTAGTATTTAAAAACACACCAATAATGATTAATTTGGATGAATAATTTGCAATTACAATAATATCCTCAAATTGTGCACTTTAATTATTAGTAAATGGATAGGGATCATTTTTAGGTTCTTATATTTTTTCCCAGTTTGGTGGGTGTGCACCCATACATATATATCAAATTAAAAAATAAGACATGGTATGGATAAAAAACTTTGTATTCTTGGATATATATAACAAAAACCAATGCACATAGTAATATATAAAAAAAATTAAAACCTTCTTTAGATTTCTACATATGGATGGGTGAGTGAGTGCCAATTAATAATAATTTGGAAAAATTTGGAAAAAAATAAAAAACTTATGCCTCATTTTATTGGGAAAAAGATGGGATTACCACATGGAGATAATTAAATTTAAATATTAGTGAATTCATGAACAAAATTTGAAAAATATTGAATGGGATTTAAATTAAAGATAAATAAAATCTTAATAAAAATTCTAAGTATATCTAAATAACATTTTTGGTGCATTTTCTTGATGAAATCCCTCTAAATAAAAATAACTATAATCATAATGGAATAATGATTAGTGTCATTACTCAAAATAAAATGGATAAAATTTTGGTTAACCAATCTACATATAACTAACTAATATGTTGTGGTAATCATCATACTAAAACCATCTAAAAAATTATCGAAATAAAGTCTGAGTTACAAAGTTTTTAATTTGGTACCTTTGGTGACCCACAGTCATGTTTCTAAATATATCATGGGTGGGATATATGCCCCTATTTTTAGATTTGATATTAAATTGTAAATCTTACATCTCAAAATAATTGGATTATATGCGCCATGTATTGTTTGAGTAGATTTCACCTTGGTTAAGTTTTTTCAAGGCTAGGTAACTTAGCAAAATTTAACCACATGCACTTTTATAAAGTATAAATTAGACCACATATGTTAATTTTTATCTACATATGTTTTGGGCAACCTAAAATTATATTATTGAATCCATGTATATTACACTATTGGATGGATATTATATATCCAAATAACCTCCTACATCTAATAAATAATTATTATCTATAAAAAATGATGAGTTAAAAATGCCTCATAAAACTACCAAAATATAAACTAACAAATGTCCATGAATTAGTATTTATTTTTGATTGAAAAATTATATTAATTAATATTATAACTAATATAATGACCTAATAAATAACTTATATTACTAACTTATTCTAATACACCAATGTAATGACTAAATTGAGTACAAGTGATGGAGTAATTATTAAAATAATATGATTAAGTATAGACATGATCTTAATCAAAGTCTAATCATACTGCAAATGTATAAAATTTCACCAAGTGTCCCTATGGTCACTAATCCATATCACTAGAGTATATGAGTAATTAGCTATTATAACTACTAAGTAATATAAGAATTGGTGAGAAATCTAGGTTCAATAGATTCTATTTGATATATATTATAGTTTTATCTTGTATTGAAAAATTCATGTTTCACATTTTTTTGTTAGAATGATCAATTCCAAAAAAATCTAATATATCAAAGACTAAACAACATAATATATCCTAGAAGGTTGTTATTATTTTAGTTTCCTACATGTTTGATGCTTAATACTCTCCACATTTAAAGTATTTTAGTACATACATTTCATACATAATTGTTTCACTTAAAATTTTGCTTTATTTCCTTAAGAAGAAAGAGTAAAATTGAAAAGAAGGGTAAGGTTAGTATAACCTAGATTTAGTTTTCACTCCTTAATCTAGATGGTTTTGAGATTTCCTCTTTGGCTGGGAGGATGACCTATAGATAAGAAATAACTAAATAAATCCAAGAAGGGTGTGTTTCCTATCAAGATATATCCAAGAAGTACATGACTTCCTTGGATGTTGTCAATACACCTTTTAAGATAAGGTAATGATGATAAAGTTACTGATAAAAGAGGTTTCATAACATAAATGAAAGTACTAAAACAAAGGAAATAAATAATTTTCAAAATAAATGCTTAGATTAACAAGATAGCATTAAGGTGAATGCCAAACTATAAAAATATGGTTCAGGTATGGTCAGGTTATTTTTTTTTTGTCTTTATTATGATATAAGTAAAAAAAAAAGGGTTTTGGTTGAGGTTGAGAGGTGGTTTTTACTTGCAAATTTTAGGTGTCTAGTTTTACATAATGACCATCAGTGGTTAGGGTAATCATCAATGGTTACTATCAGTTTTGGTTTAGGTCAAAAAGCTTACTTGGTTGAGGTTACAAAATGGTTCTGAAAGGTGGGTTTGGGTCAAATATTAGTTACAAGATAGAGGGTAAGGTTTAGATGTGGTTGGTTTAAGGGTTAGTTATTCAGATGACTAAAAAGAGGTTATGGGTAGATGGGTATAATTTCTAAAATAAATAATTTAAACTTGAAATAAAGAATAATATACTTAGTTCATGGTTTGATAGTTGACAATTGATGGCTTGGAGATGTTTTGGAGCTTTTTGAAGATTATTATTGATGAAGAGTTACCTACACAAGAAGTTGATGATTGATCTTGATCTATATTCTCTCTCCTACTCTTTCCTCTTGATGATCTACTTACCTAATCTCTATCCCTCTATTTATCCTCCTCTATTCACCTACTCCTATTCTCTTTATATAGAGGAGAGGGAGAGATCAATCAATAGGTTCAAACAATAGGTTAAGAGGTGGCTCTAAATTTAGCTTCAACATGCATAATCATATGAGTGGTTAAGGATAAGAAGGCAAGATGGAGTTGAATTAAGTGTTTAGGTGGTGAAACCTAACTTTCAATAGTCAGGGTGACCCTCAAAAGTCATGGTGACACTCGATGATTAGGGTGAACCTCAATAGTTGATAGGGCCAAGGTAGAAAGGTTAAGAAGGTGGGCTAGTTAGTGGGTCAAAATGACTTGATTTAGGTCTATTTTGTAGTCAAAAGGTTAGGATTAGGTCCTTTATGGGTCCCAAGGTGGTCTATGGGTGTTTCAACATCTAGAACCATAATGTGTGGTTTTCTAGTGTCTACATTTTTCCCTTTTTTGTTATGTAGTTTATATCAACAAGTTGTAAAAAAAATGGATTATGGGTCGAAGGTTAGGTTACCCTGAGCATGGGAGGAGGTGTTCCCCCTCAAACTAGGAATCAATGAGTTGAAATATAATTAGGTATAGGTTTGATAAGTGGGTAAGGTGATGATAAAGGTGGATGTCAAAAAGGTGGGTGATAGGATAGGTAATGAAGTGTAAATGTGCACACAAAGTGTAACAAAAATGTGATATCCAAGATCATACATTAACTAAGTTTCCATATTTGGTAAAAATTAAGGTTAGTGCTATAAGGATAAGTGAAAAGTAGACCATATGATTCCATTTAGGCATAGTGGTTGGGTACAGTCATAAATGCTAGTCTTCTAAGCAAGGTCACTATTTCAATAGGTATCCAAGGTAGGAAGTGCTCTTGGGGAACACACAAATTGGTCAGGTGAAGTCATAGGTATCTAAGGTAGAAATTACTCCTTATAATACACCAATTTGTCAGGTGTGTGAAAGGTAACACAAGTGAAAAAGGATTTTCAACATGGTAATTATTTTCAATATGATCAAAAGTACCAGGTAATAGTCATCATAAAACATGTAAAGGCCAAGATAGAAAGACCCATGATGAGGTAATATGGTTTTTTATGTTTTTTTATGGAGAAGGGTAATCTATAATGGTTGGGGTATTGGGATAAGGTAGTAAAACAAGGTTGGTACAAGAAGGACAAGTGATAGGGTAACCATGCCACAATATTAGGCATAGCTAATATGGGTTACTCTTATAAAATCAAGTCTCCTAGGCAAGGTTGATGTATTTATAGGTATAAAAGGTAGGATGTGATCTTGAGAAGACAAATATGGTTATAGGTGTCAAGACCATAAAGGGTCATCCTCTGAAGCACCTAAATGGTCAATGCACAAAAGTAACACAAGTTCATAAAAAATGGAAATGTAAATGAGTAGAACAAAATGAATAGGGAAAAGTTGGGTCATAAAAAGTGTGAAAGGTGGGTCAAGATGACTAAGGTGAGGTTAATTGGTTTGGTTGGGTGGTGGAGAAGGTGATCTCTAATGGGTACATGGTTGGTAGGTTGGTTGGAGAAGGTTATATCTAGTGGTTTGGTAGTGGAGAAAAAGGTGCTCTCTGATAGGTGGTGTGGTTATGGAAATGTTGTTTTTTGTTTGAAAAGGTTTGGTTGGGTTTCAATGATGCTAAGAGGGGAAGACATACACTTTTGTAAGTGGTCATGAAAGTATAAGGAGGCTGAAATTTTTTAGTTAGCAAAGACCACAATGGAAAGATGGTTGGGCTTAATAACATAACCCCCTTTCATGCATCATGTTGGTTTTAGTTAATTGGTTTAAATAAGTGGTTTGATCACATAGTGTCAAGTAGGCTCAAAATAACTTGATTTAGGAGAGGATGAAAGGTGGAGATGAATGGAAGGTGGATAAATGATAATAACATTCTTGTATGGACAACTTACCCCTCATGTAGGTGACCTAAAAACCATTATAGACAAGTCCATATTCTAATTTTGGTGTAGACTGATTGATGTGGGAAGTTTATGTACACTATTTGAAAGTGGGTTGAATCTTTCTTGGGATTGATTTGTTTTTAACTTTTAACTTTGGGTCTTTTGATGTTTTTATTTGATGGGTTTAAGAAGTTTATTGATGCAAGAAGCTTCCAAGTGATTTCTTGACAAAATTTGACTTAGCCATCCTTCAAAGAAGTTGTCTAAGCTTTGGATTTGTTCATGTTGATAGATGTCCTTTTAGGGTGTATTCTAACATTTTAATCAAATTTTTGATAGTTTTGGGTAGATTTATTTCAAGGGAGCAGTTTATAATGCTAGAGATTTTTGACCCAATTGATATTTGGTATCCCAAATTGAATGTTATGCTAGTTTAGACATGGACTAGTCTATATATGCTAAAATGGTTATCTTTATAGATGCAAAACCATAACATAAGAAGGTGAATGATGGGTGAAAGAGGTTTAAGTGATAAAAACCATAGGGATTCATCCTATAAGGGATGAAAATTACCATGAAAATCATGCCATAGGTAGAGCCATGGTACCCATACTTAATATTAGGCTAAGGTTACGATGAATAATCATATGATCCTATTTTAATTAGTTTTACTTAAAATAATGAAATTAAGGTGGATGAAAATAATAGATGAGCTTAAGTGAGACAAAAGATGACAAAGAACTTGGTTTAATAAATAATGGGATGCAAATGCAAAGCATTAAGGGGTTTAGGTTATGATATGCCCTAGATCCACACTTATATGTAAATGGTTTGAGCCAATTAGGAGAGAAGAAGTTCCCCAATTACTTTCTGACACTTGATTATACATGGAAAATACTCTAGATTAGATAGAGTAAACTTTAGTTAGCATCAATGTTAGTTGGTTTTTAGTTTGGTTAGGTAGATTTAGGTGTTGGTTTGGGTTATTAATAGAAGGTTGGCCAAGGTCATGGTTTGTTTAAGTCTAAGTTTGGTTTGGTTATAGGCAAGTTTGGGTTGATGGTAGGTGTCAATGGTTGGTTTGGTCATTGGTTAATCTTAGGGTTATTATTTGGTTGAAGCTTTTAGAGAAAGAATTACCCCAGATGCTCTTTCCATGAATTTTGAGGTGAGAAAATATTCTTAGGTAAAGACATGGGTTAGTAAAGAGGGTTTAGGAAGGATCAATATGTCTTCATTTACCTCCCAAGGATTTTTAGTTATTAGTTTGGAGTTCAAGTTAGAGGTGGCAGTTTAGGTAGGATCTCTATTATGGTTCTATGGTGAGGGAAACATTATTGGGTCAGATTTGGGTAGATTTAAGGTTTAGAAATGATGTTGGAAACATTATCCTAATAGAGGTGGGGTGGACAAGAGTGTAAAATTGTCCCAATGAGGGAACTTAAGTGAGGTGTGGGTAGCTTGGATAAAAGGGTAGCCAAGATTTAATAAATCTTGAATGAAGGGTTGATGTTGGTTTGTGTTGATAGATAAGTTTCTTATGGTTGGATTAAAAGTTAGGTTGATAATGGTTGATTTATTTGGTTTAGAGGTTAGTTTTATTGGTTAGGGGAGGTAGGATGGGTGGTTGATTCTACTTGTTAGTTGGGTTTGCTTATTTGTTTGGTTTTTTTGGTAAGGTAAGGTGATAAAGATTTGACTCTATTTAAAAGGGAATTGAACCAAAGACAATATCATTAAGTAGATGAAAAATAAAAGATTATAGAGGAATTTAATGGGTATGATTTTAGTTGAGGTTGGGTTAGATTTAGTTATAGGTGAGGTTTTTTGAGTTTGGGTTGGATCCATTAAAAGGGGAAGTGGAAGAGGTGGGTTGGTTTCCTTAATTATGGTTTTAAAGGAAAGTTGAGAAGGCTCTTCTTGGTCAATAAGTGGTTTGGTTATGTTTTATTCTTCTTTAGTGATGATTTAAAAATTAAGTTGAAAGGGGTGCACTTGGTTAACAAGTGGATTGGTTGGGGTTTTGATTATGGTTTCCATAATTATAGATGCCTTGAGGACCAAATCTAATGAAGGGACCTCATTGTTTTGAGGGATTTTATCATGGTTCTACACAATAATGGGTGTAGAAAGAGGTTCAATTATTAATTTATTGATGACATTCAAGTCTAGGTTGGGGGAAAATGAAGAATATTCATTGGAACCTCTTTTTGATTGATAAGGTTTTGGATGATCATCTTAAAAAACCCACATTTGTTTACCACATGTCTTTTTGTGAGATGATATGTACAAAATGAATTCTCTATAAACTAAATGGGTTTTTGTAGATAATAATTTATGGGTTTGATTTGAGTAAGTCTAATGATAGAATCTGTTAAGAGTTTTCCAAGGATTAAGGCATATGATTCCCCTAGTGTGGTGTACTACGTAAGAAGAGGACGCACCAATGGCTCTTGAGGTTGTGAAATAATGGCTTGGTTTGGTAAAGTTGGTTGGATAAATAATTTTGGTTGATTTGATAAGTTTGAGTGATTTGATGGGTTATGAATGCTTGATAAGTTTGGTGGGTTGGAAAAATTTGGTTGATAGTTATTAATATGATTTGGTGAGTTTGGTTGGTTTAGTAAGATTGGTGGGTTCAAAAATTTTGGTTTGTTTGATAAGGTAGGTTTGTTTGATAGGTTGGTTAAGTTTGAGGTATTTGATAGATTTGACATATTTGATATAGTGGGTTGGTTTTATATGGTTGGGTAGTTTAAAAAGTTTGGTTGGTTCAATGTGGTAGGTTGATATTTATTGGTTGGATTTGATGAGGTTGATAAGGATGAAGAGGGTGAAAAGGTAGGTAAGGTAGGTTGGCTCGATAGGTTTGATAATATTGGTAAGGGTGATAAGATTGATTGGTTAGAAGATTTTTTTTTTATATAGTTTTTGGTTGAATGATTTTTGGTTTGTTTTGATGAGGTTGATAAATTAGGTTGATAGTTGTGGGTGGTGTGGCTAGGGGGATAGACCAAGTCTTGGTTTTGATATAGAGAAGGTTGCCACAAATGGGGTATAGGTGATTAATATGATGGATGAGGTAGGTAATAAAAATTTTGATACATTTGAGGTAATTTATATGATGGTTGGGATAAGTAATGAAAATATTGATGATGTTGAGATAGTTGAGGTGGGTTATGACAAGGGTCAAATAAGGGATGAAAAGTTATTAGTTGGTTAAGGTGATGATAAAGTGGTTGTTGAAAGGTTTTTAATTGGTTATATTTGAGGTTTAATTGATTATATGTAGGGTTGGGTTGGTTCTAGGTGATCTCAAGTTAGTTATAGGTGAGAGTGGGTTGATGGTGGGTAAGGTTGGGTTGGTTTTGGATGAGGCTAGGTTGCTCATAGTTGAAGTTGGGTTGATTAAGGGTAAGGTTGGGAGCACAAGTGGATATTGATGCAAGGTAACACTCTAAGGCAAGAGGGTTTTCCTCTATGAGTATAAAAAAGCTAATAATTCTAGATAAAAATATAAGAGGGCTATCTATTAAATAAGGCAATGGAGATGAGGTGGATGAAGGCAAGATGATAGAAAACAAATTCTACGAAGGTTAAATTCCTCACAACTCAAACAAATAAAAGACAAGAAAAATTCAAAGAAGATAAAGCACACACTAAATCATGTTAAATCCTAAGGTTATTTTTAGTCTCTCTTGTGGCTTATACCTTAAGTTTGAATTATGTAACTCAACTAGGTTTTAGAGTGGGTACTAGCAAAGAAGTCTATAGTTGGTTTCAGATTATGTTTAGGCTCTCAAAGGGGTCTATATTAGAAATAAATACATGGCTTGATATTGGGGCCTCCCCCCCACTTCACATACTATAGTGATAAGGTTGTTAGGTGCTTAGCCAATATATATTAATTTCTAGATTTTATACTCAACTAAAGAGCTAAAACTAAAAATAAGGGTAAGGTTGGTAGAACCTAGATTTGGTTTGCACTTTGTGATATTGATGGTTTTAAGAGGTCCTATTTGGCTTAGGAGGATGACATAAAAATAATAAAGAAGTAAAGAAATGGTTGAATAGTTGGGTAGAAAGGTGGGTTGCCTAGCAAGCTAAATCTAAGAAGCACATGACTTCCTTGGAGACTATTAATCCACATTTCAAGATAAGTTAATGCTGATAAAGTTGTTGATAAAAGAGTTTACATAACATAAATTAAAGTAGTTAAACAAAGGAAATAAATACTTTTCAAAATAGATGTTTAGATTAACATGATAACATTAAATTTAATACCAAATTGTCAAAATATGGTTTAGGTATGGTCAGGTTATTGTTTCTAGTCTATATTGTGATAGAAGTCAAGAAATTAGGGTTTTGGTTGAGGTTAAGAAGTGGTTTCTTCTTGATAATTTTGGGTGTCTGATTTTACATAGTAACCATCAATGATCAAGGTGACCCTCAATGGTTAAGGTGGCCATTGATGGTTACTATCAGTTTTGGTTCAAGTTAAGAAGGCTATTTGGTTAAGGTTGCAGAATGGTTCTAGAAGGCGGGTTTGGGTCATATATTGGTTATGAGATAGAGTGTAAGGTTTAAAGGTGGCTAGTTTAAGGGTTAATTATTTAGATGACTAAAAAGAGTTTATGGGTGGATGGGTATAATTTCTAAACTAAATAATTGAAACCTAAAATTAAAAAAATAATATACTTAGCTCATGGTTTAACAGTTGATGGTTGATGGATTGGAGAAGTTTTGGATATTGTTAAAGATCATTGTTGATGAAGAGATACCTTCAAAAGAAGTTGATGATTGTTCTTGATCTTTTTTCTCTCTCCTACTCCTACCTCCTGATGATCTACTTACATGATCTCTCTCCCTCCATTTCTCTTCCTCCTCTTCCCTTTATATAGAGGAGAGGGAGAGATCAATCAATAGGTTCAAATAATAGGTTAAGAGGTGGCTATAAATTTAGCTTCAACATGCATAATCATGTGAATGGTTAAGGATAAGAAGGCAAGGTGGATTTAATTTGAGTTAAGACTTATGGTGGTGAAAGATGACTATCAATGGTCATGTTGACCCTTGACGATTAGGGTGACCCTCGATGATTGATAGGGCCAAGGTATAAAGGTTAATGAGGTGGGATAGTCAATGGGTCAAAACTAACTTGAGTTAGGTCTACTTTATAGTTGAAAGGTCAAGGTTGGATCCCTAAGGGGTCTCGAGGTGGTCTAGGGGTGTTTTGACATCTAGAACATTAGTTTGTGGGTTCTTAGTGTTTATAATAAATATTGTTTATTATATTATATTTAATCATATGTCATCACTAAAATTATAAAATATTTAACAATACTTTATAAGACCATTCTAAGAAAGAACAAGAAGTCCAAATGGCATATAATTCTCATCCTCCATCACATTATGGACAAATAATAAATGGGGTTATTGGTAATGAAACATGACATATACCTCATTTGGTTCAATTTTTTTTTATTTACAATGATGATATTGAAATTAAGGATTATGACTCTGATCTTCATTTTGTATTCATTCTAGAATACCTTAATAGACACTCTATGCATAGTGTTATGATTGATAATGGTGCAAGTGATAATGTTTGTACTATGCTATTAGCTATGTATTTGGGTTATACTCATCATGATTTACACCCATCTACCAAATTAGTTGGAATATTTGATTATACCTCCTAAAAGGTACTTGGCAATACTAACTTACCTTTATAGGTTAGTCTTGTACATGTAGTTATTACCTTTTTAATTATCCCTTCCTAATGGATTTTTGATATGTTATTAGGAAAATATACTCTTCAAATAGTACATTTTATAGTGCATGGGTGTGTTAAATTCATTCATGCCAATTTGGTTTACAATTTATGAAATTCCATATGATCATCCTCTTGAGCAAAATAAACTTATACCCAAATAACTAGTTATCAATATTATTAAGGCTAATTCACTACAAAAAGGTAAGCAATAAACAATCCCCTTTACTCGGTGGCAAATACTTTAGAGACCATTACATTAGATATATATATTTAAATTCATAGAATCCCCATATTCTAATACACACCATGATCAGATATCTAGAGCATCTTATAAATTCACTATTACTACTATGCCAAATAAAACATAGAGCACTCAAAAATGGGTTCCAAAAACCCATACCCATGCTACAACTACTATTGATTCATGACCATAGAGTCCTATTTTACATATGTAGAGAACCATTGATACCATAGTAATACATATTACACCTATACATATTCCATTACACCTATACATATTCCTTGGTAGAATAACCTAGGTATTACACCAGATTTATAGTGGGGAGATATCTATAAGCCATCCATTAGATGGAATCATAGGATGATCTTTCCTATTCAAAAATTCCAAAAATACTATTAAAAAAACATTCAAAACTCAATAAATAATTTAAAAACTTACATGTTTTATTGGCTCTATGGCATCCATATGTTACTTCTATATTCATAGATGACATACTCAATTATTCCTATATATGCATATGTGTCACACTTCTACCTGAGTGTGATATATTCATACATAGATGCATGATATATTCCTATTTTAGATGTTGGGATTTCCCTTTACTCATGTCATATGAACATTGGAGGTATATTCTTCTTTGATCTTGATACACACAAGTTATATGATTTTATGATCACTCTATAGTATCATGTTTGAGATCACATATGTACTTATGAATGCCTATTATCCATAATTATATCTTACACATGGTACTTGATTTGACATATACTGTACATAATTTTCCTAACAATTCTATCCATGGGATACTATGAAATGTTTATTCTATTTTTCCATGCACTTTCTTGAGTGTCTTGTATTCCTTTTTTGAGAATTTGAATATGTTCCTTTGCTTGTGGTGCCTATGCCTATATATAGTTTCATTGACATTTTCATATATCATTATTTGTTATACGGACATTTGAATATGTCATTCATGATTTCATGGACATTTGACTAAGTCATGTGGTATTTGAACATGCCCCTTATTTTTGGTCTCCTTGTACCATTACCTTTTGACTTGCTTTTGAGTGCTCTAGTGTGTGTGATTATTTGCTTATTAAGCTTGTATTTTTACTATCTATATGTTTTCATGATCTTTATCATGCATCTTATGTCTACATGTGATCACATTGGTCTAATTTTATTCAATGAAATATCTACCTAGACATGTTCCTTTTATATGCTACATGGTTACAATCATAGAGTATACAAGTGTCTTATCCTTTTGAGGTGAGATAACTCCTAGTTCATATCTTTACCTCACCTAAAATGGGGGAATATTAGTGGGGTCATGTCATAGAGGCATTTTCTCCACACTTGTCATAGTTTATTAAATTAGTGGGGCATGCTTTGGAAGCATGTTCTCCAAATGCGTTTAGAATATGGTACTTATACCCATTTCTAGACTCAGTGGGGGGAATGGTTTGGAAGCATGTTCTCCACACTCATTCAATATATGGTACTTATATCATTTTTTATATTTAGTGTGGGCATGCCATATGGGCATGGATTCCACACATTGATAGTTATCATATTCAATGGGGAAATACTTTAGAAGCATGTTCTCGACACTTATTTAGTATTCAACATCTCTAGTTTATAGTGGGTGTTAGACCCAACTATTTATAACTCAAAACTACACTATTTTTTTAAAATCTTACTATTAAGATAAATATTTAAGAGTAGATCAATAAATATTATGTGGCAATGGAAAATGTAAACAATCATATCCAATTATTTTAATTATCCTCACATAGATATGTTAACAAATAAGAATGACAATCAAGAATTTATTGCTTATATTAATTACACATATTTCAATCATAATTTCCATACACATAATGTTTAACAACTTCAGTGAAATGATTTTAATCCTCATATATGAACTCAATTCATAACCAAAATGTTTATGAGTAAGTATATATTTTACTTATGCTTTCACCTAGTCATACATATTCTATTTGTTACAGACAAAATATTACATACATAAACACACAATCAACCCAAAAGTATAAGTAATAATACTTTTGTCAGCATCCAAGTCAGCATCCAAGTATAACATGTGAACAAGGTCAACTCTCATCCTAAATTTAACCTTATAATCATATCTAAACAAGTATATAATTTAGAATGAAATTTTATTCATTAAATATATAAGTTGGATTTTATTTTCATATGATTTACTCAATAACCCATTATATGGCTATACTCATATATATTTCAATCCCAAATAAAACTTATATTTATATCTCATACCAATAGTTTGTTATATGCTAATGACACATTTCCAAGATTATAATATCTAGTATTAGGGATTTATTAACTCATAAAATACATGTTTACAAAAAAAAATCCTTGCATTGGTGTACTCCTATAACCAATATTCATCTGTGTAGGTTTCATATTCCAATTCATAAGTATTTTCCTACCACTTTAGAGTTTTTATAGTGGAACCTATAGGTTCTATTGATAAGTGAATGTGATAAGACTTGTTACATATTAGAATTATGAATTGCCTCAATTCACATATAATTTTCCATATCGGTGCTCAAGGAATTGAGAAGAATGCACTTGGCATTGGTTTATAAATAAGGTCAAAACATATGCATACGAACTTTGCTTACACAATCCATTTCTTCTCACAATAATTCCATAGCTGTATACATAAATTATATCTTAACAAAATGAATCCCTCAAGATATTTAAAAAACATAACTTAATAACAAATAGTCCAATACTTCCACATAAATGTCACATGCCATGCTATATGGTTTTTTATAACAAGGGTTGACTTAATCAAAGGATTCACAGAAAACATACCCATTGCCAGGGTATTGGAATTCACCTAAGATAACAAATGTGTGTATGCAATTTATGGATCTTGATATTAAGATTCATACACAACTAGAGAAAACCTTATATAATATTTTAAACCCTAAAATAATTAAATATTTTCCAAAAAATAAATCCCCAAAAGTTGTATTATTATCATTTTCTAATAAGAACACACCTACTCTGGTCCTTCCAAATTGAAAACCAATTTAATTTATGATCTAACTCTTACAAGTGTAAGGGTTATTTATAAATAATATCCTTCACCATAAGGTCTTGAAATCCCAAATGAAAACATATTATCATAATTATAATTTATCATTTTGAGAAAAGTAAAAATCAAAATATATATTAATAGGAAAACCCATTTTAAGACAATTTTTTATCCCTCAATTTAATAGACCTACGTATGGAATTTGATTCCATATTCAGGTCTATAGAATGGAAAGTTACTAATCCATAAAATGGGGTTTTCAACAAATTAAATATTTTTCCACACATACCATATTTTTAAAAACTCAAAATAGATAAACCCTAGTTTTTTATTTTTAAGCACATCACTAAAGCAAAGAAGACCAAACTGGGTTATTGTTGAAGTATGTCATGTAGTTCCTATGGAGATTACCTTTGTTTATCCCATTTTTGTGCTTTCATTTTCCTTATCCTTCGACTGTGTAAATAAGAATGAACCAACTTATTTAATTTTTTTCTTCTTGTCTTACTTATCATCTTTTCCACCTCTACATGATCCATCGTTACTCCCTTCAACTATGAGTTTCAATTACTCTCCCTAGTTATATTTTCTTATCATTAAAAATTAATATCTCAAAATCCCTAAAATTTGGGCATGATTTCCAAATATTTCATAATCATAAAAAATAGAGTCAAATCAATGATAATGAAACCTAATTTTATTAACATATCTTTTTATTCATAATCAAAAGCCCTAATTCAAATTTCATACCATGCACAATGATGTAAGGAAATTACTTAGATGATTCATAATAGTTGAATTATATATGGTAGAATTAAGAATAGAATAATCAAATCCACAATAACAATTGATGAAAGAGAAAAATACTTGAATTTTATGATTGAGCCACTTCAAAGGGGTAACCTACATAATAATGTAATAATAATAGACTTCACAATATGATTATAAAATACTAACCAATACCTCATATATATACTCTACTTATCAATGGTTATTCTATAGGCTGACCATACTAAGAACATCAAGAAATACAATAAGCTAATATCAATATGTGTAAGCCACAAGTTGACCAAACATAGCCCTATACACACTATAGGTTAAGGGCATAGCATGACCCTTCCTTTCAAAAGAACATTGTTCTCAATATTGAATCAAACCATGATGTTTTTATAAGAATTATTTATCCTCCCATGTTGCATCTTCAAAATGCAGGGTCTTCCATTTAATCAAATGTTGTTTAATGGCTCTGGTCCACAGTTGTTTAGTGCACATGTGAAGGATCTCCTTAGGCTCTAGAATTAATATACCTTCTTCATCTAATTTAGGTAACTCAGTATGGGTAGAAACTATGTGTCCAATTAATTTCTTCATGCAAGATACATATAATACTAGATGTATGGGAGTGGTTGGGGGTAATTCTAACTTGTAATCCATATGGCCAATTTTATACAAGATCTAGTAAGGGACATAATACTTAGGTGATAGCTTGTTATCATTTTTATGTTGATTCAAAGATAACTTCTTATATGGACACAAATGCACAAAGAATGAATCACCTATGTCAAAATTTTGATCACTATGGTGTTGATATTCTTGTTTCTTCATTCAATTTTGTGTCATTACTAAATTATCTTGCAGGTTGACTAACACCTCCTATTTACGATGAATGTGTTCCTCCATAGCTCAAAACTTAGGATGCACTATCAAAACAAAAGTTATGGATGGGGATGACACCCAAACACTACCACAAAGGGAGACATCTTAGAAGAAGTTTGAAAAGAAGTGTTATACCACCATTCAACGAGTGGTAGCTAATGAACCCATTTATCCCATTTGTCAAAAATGAAACAACAAAGATATCCTTTAAGACATTTATTGACTACCTCTATTTTTCCATCAGATCAAGGATGATAAGATGAGCTATGAACTAACTAGTTACCTAGACATGCAAATAATTTAGTCCAAAAATTACTAGTAGATATAAGATCTAGGTCACTTATAATGATCTTTGGAGTGCCATGTAATTTTTGAGCTGTATTGAGAAAAACATAAGCTACTGTACTAAAAACAAATAGTTGTGATATAGAGAGAAAATAGGCATATTTGGTGAGTCAATCCACATATAACATGTTAATATTTTTACCCTCAGACCTTAGTAACCCCATAATGAAACCATGAAAACATCTTCCCAATGTTGGCCAGGAATGGATAAAGGCTACAAAAGACTTGGGAGCTTAATGGTTTCACCTTTATTTTTTTAGCATACCATGCATTCAACCACATATTTTTGAACATACCCTTTGAGACATTCTAAAAATAATATTACTTCTCTATGATATGTTTTCAAAAATCCTTCCTGTCTACCAAGTGAAGAGGCATGAAGTTCCTGAGGAATTTTATGTTTGAGGAGAGAATTCTTATAAAGGTATACTCTATCTTTATAACATAATGTGTTCCCCTTATATGTAAATTTTTCAGATTTGTTAGAACCCTATTGAAGATTGTGAATCAAATCCCTGGGAAGATTGTCATTCACCCATTTTGATCTTGCTTCCTCTAGCCAATCTACCAGTCACATGGTCATGACGCATAACAATGCCTCAAATGATTCATCCTACTAAGAGAGGGAATATGCCACCACATTCTATTTTATTTTCTTATAAACTATTTCAAAATCATATCCTAACAATTTATTCACTTATTTTTATTACTCTTTAGATGAAAATCATTTTTCCAAAAAATATTTGAGACTATCATGATTAGTCTTTACCTGAAAGTGATGACCCATCAAATATGGTTTCCATTGATTCACTACATATAAAATAACCATCATCTCTTTCTCATATATTAGTTTTAGATTATTTTTAACTTAAGCTGGTAACTTTCAAATGTTATTGGTCTAACTTATTGAATGAGTACATCTCCTAGGCCATATCTCGATATGCCACACTTCATAACAAAAGTTTTGAAAAATTAGGAGTAGCCAAAATTGGAGTTGTGCACATAACCATTTTTAAATGTTCAAATGTCTTGGTAGTTGAATCAATCCACTATAAGGAGTTTTTTTTTATCAAATAGGTGAGTGGGGATGTAATGTTACCATAATTTTTGAGAAACCTATGATAGTAACTAATTAGCCCTAGAAATCCATAGAAGTTCTTGAGGGTCTTGGGAAACTACCACTCCATCATTTCTTGGATTTTTTAAGGATAAAATTTCAGTTATTCATGTGAAAAAATATAACCCTAATACTCCATCTCTTGGAGACCAAAATAACATTTGGAATTTTTGACATAAAACTAATTTTGTTCTAGAACTAAAATCACCTATTTCACATGTTTCAAATGGTTTTACCAATTTTTGTCTTAAGTTAGGATATCATCAAAAATACTAATACAAACTCTTAAAAATGGTCTAAAAATAGTATTCATCAAAATCTAAAATGTAACTAGTAAATATTTGAGGCCAAAATACATGACCATAAATTCATAATGGTCTTCGTGAGTTCTAAAAGTTGTTTTAGGTATGTCCTCATTATAGATGTGAATATGATGATATCTAGAGTGAAGATCTAACTTGGAAAAATAAATAGCACCATGAAATTCATATATAAAATCATAAATTTCTAGTATATGAAAATTATCTTTGATGGTGTATTTTTTGAGTTCACTATAGTCTGGGTACAATCCTCCAACTATCATCCTTCTTCTACACCATGAACACTAGGGAAGAATATTCACTTTGAATATGTTAGATGATTCTTACCTCCAAAATCTCTTGTACCATATTTTAAATTTCACTCTTTTTGGAATAAGGATACCTGTAGGGTCTGGTATTGGGTGGTGTAATTCATGAAATAAGTTTGATGGTGTGATCATGTGCATGACTTAGAGGAAGTTCTTTTGGCATGTCACCAAAAATAATAGAATGGTTATCCAACACTTTTTTTAAATTAGTGTGTAGACTCCATGGTTGATTGAACCTCCATGAAAATAAGTTTTCCACAAACCTTATGCATATTTTAAAAAAATCTTCATCATCTAATGCGAACTAACCAATTGTGGAAATTTAATCTGTAATCCATATAGTTCAAAAGTCCTTCCTTCTAAATAGAACCCCATGAATAATTCCTATAAATTCATCTCAATATTTCCAAAAGTGGTGATCCATTACACTCCCAAAACAATTTCATCTCCTCCCATGGGAATAATGGACATAAGGGAATCTAATAAATAATATCTTATAGAAAGCTTAATACCATGGAATTTTCCAGAATAGTTGACTATACCACCATCTGCAATCATGACCTGAAAGTCTAAATTTAGGTAAATGAAATAATTAAAATGAGTAGAAAAATTACTATTGATGAAGTTATATTTACTCCCAGAGTCAATAAACATATTCACCTTTTATTTCTTCAAGAACCCCACCACCTTAAGAATTTGAGGAGTTATAATTCTTGAAAGTGCATGATAAGAAATAATAGGTTGAGAATCTTTAGATTCATCCTCAAGTTATTATATTCCTTCCCCTAAAGCCTCCTCATCATTGGTACTATCAATGTAAAACATATTTTCAATAGATCAATGCCCTTTTCTCTATTTTCTATTACAGCTAAAACACAAACCTTTTAAACATTTTTCTTCCACTTGTTGAGATGTCAATCTGGTAGGCTGATGAAATAATGGTGCTGGAAAGGTAAGTTCATGAATATTGGTGAAAGGTATTCATTAGATAAGATCTTTTTCCTCAACCATGTGTGAATTTTTTATGGCCTTAAATACAATACTAGGATGAAACATGCAAACCTCTAATTAGATGTTATCTTCGAGGTGACCTAAAAATAGGTCAATCAAATTTTCTTCATTATTATCTACCACACATAAGGAAAGATTCTAAAATTGATGAACGTATTCCTTGATAGTCCTAATTTAGCACAAATTGGCTAGATTATTGAATTAATTTTTAGAGATATTTTTTGTGATAGTGGATCTACAACTCCTTAGAAAATACTGACCATGAAAATAGGACATCTTTTTATATATTTTGAGCACACAACCAATGATACTAAATGAATGGATAAGGTTATAGATAAAGAGAGGTCATAACCACTTTTTTTAAACATGGATTTTGATATAAATCAAATAAGTTTTCAATTTGAGTGAGCTAATTGAGTGGAGCATTACCATCAAACTTGTGTAGGTCCACTTTTAACAACATTAGCTTAGGACTAGAATTGGTATTGGTATTGTTTGGAGTAGGAGAACTAAACTAAAGTGTTGAAGGATTATTTTTTAGTGGATAACGAAACAAGTTGGCCAATTTCCCATATATTTTTTGTAATTTATCCTTCACGCTATCCAAGTCCCCTCACAAACCTGTAATGTCCCATTGAACTGTATCAAAATCATATTTTTTTACCATGCCCTATAACTCTAGATTAAATTTATGAACTACCTATAAAATAGATGGATCATAAGTCTCATATTCCATGTCATCATTGTGAGGAGTTTTTATATTTTCTTACTCTTTCCCACATCTACAAGTGTTTGGACTAACCATGCATAAGCCTTAGGAGGGTTTTAGCTCCAAAAAAATGTACTAGTGGAATACATAATTGTGATCATCTTATTGAGATGAATCTAACTACTATAATTATACACAAGGGTGAAAAAATTTAACCCAAAAAATTGTACCATATAATACACCATTGTGATCATCTCACATAGATAAATCCAATGACTACTAATTTACACAAGTTAAAAATAATTTTATACTTCTTTTCTTTTTTTACCTAAAAAAAATGTTTTATATCTTTTTTTTTTAAAAAAAACTCATGAAAAATACTATAATGACAAAAAATTCAATTTCTCCTAGATCACAAGTTATGTTTTTTCAACCTTCTAGTGCTCAGGATGCTAGATCCAAAAAAACCTGCACTACAAAAACTTGCCCAAATTGAAGCTCTGATAACACTTTAAGGAAATTACTTATATGATTTGTAATAATATAATTATATATTGTATAATTAAGAGTAGAATAAGTAGATCCATAATAAAAATAAGTGAAAGATTAGAATACTTGAATATTATGACTAAGCCACTTAGAGGGGATAACATCTACAATAATACAATAATAACAGACTTCACAATATTATGATAAAATAATAACCACTACCTCCTATATATACTCTAATTATCCATGGTTATTCATAGGTTGACCATAATAATAAAATATATAAATACATAAAGCTAATATGAATATGTGTAGTCCACAAGTCGGTCACACATATCCGTAGATGCACTATAGTTTAAGAGTATATCATGAATGCTAAGATCTTAGTGAGTGGTTTCACTAAAAATATGATATTTTGGTGTAGTGGTTCATTACATGTGGTATTAGATTTCCCACTTATTTTTTATTCTTGGGTATCAAGTGTTAACTCCAACATGGTAGTGTCTATTTAGGGCTCCCACATGTACATGTAGGTTCACACCCATCTCAAGGATGAGATTATCAAAATCATGGTGGGGTGTTACGATACTAGTCGGTATATTCACTAACATTTTAGGATTTTGGTGTAATGGTTCATTACAAATTCATTATATAATATGTATCTAATATTTTCATGATTATAGTCTTTTCAAATCTAAAAAACCATTACAATACAAGGTTTTTATTTAACACCAAATAATTACCTTAGGGGGGTTTTTCCTAGTACTTTTGGCCAAAAATACCCCTAAGGGGTATATTAAAACATAATATTGTAATAATTAAATAAATACTCAAGACTTTTACTAAGTTATAACCTATAGATTCCTATATGCATCAAAAAATCTTACTAATATCATATTAGATCTAAATGATGGGTTTTCATGTGATCAAAACCTGGTAAGGCTGCTTTATCCAACAAGTATTATACATGTCTAAGAAATAGTTTAACTACATTTTAACTATATAGAAAAAAATATAAAATAACATCATATAAAATAATGTAAGCATTCATTACTAATGATAGTTATAAAAATCAATCATAGATGAATTCATCTAGAGATTTAAATTTTAAGGGATTTATGGAGTTTAAAACCCTAGGTTGTTAAAGAGATGGAACATAAAATTTGGGGATAAATTTTCAATAAATATAACCAATAATTTGTGTAAGAATTAACCTAATTAAAAATTATAAAAATAGCAATGAATGACATAAATAAGTAATTATCTAGAATTTGACTGAGATAGGTGATTTAGAGGTTAAAAACTGACATGGAAGTTGATTAGGGTATCATAAATATGATTCATGAAATAGAATTCCTCATGGATAGTAACACAAATATATATAGTAGTGCACTATGTTAGTGTCCTTTATTCCATGCTAGTATACTTATGTAGGGATTGATGTTAATTTATAGGATAAACTATGTCTGAGTTTGATATGCCTATTCTTATGTAATTAAAACCTAGTTAAATGTCTTTGACATGTTTTAGTCTAATTTTGTATAAAAACCCTATATCTCCCTAATGTTAGGGTATTTTAATTATATAATTAGTAGAAGTGGGATGTTAACTAGGTAGGTAGGATGTCCTCAACACCCCACTATGCTAAGAGTTGCATACATACAAATACCATGAAAGGGGATCAATCTTGATTTACTTCTCCTAATCTAAGTACTGGTGCAGGTTCCATTGATGTTAGTATGAATGTCATCTTGAGTGACTTGAGTGAGGATTAAGATTATAAATCTATGTAATGTGATCTTATTATGGTTATATATTACTGTATATAAAAGTAAAGTAGAATAGGGATCAATGACTTTGATTGTGTACACTTATTCCGAGCTTGTTTGTGTGTATTTGTATTTGATTTTCATCTAGTAGATAATGGGATACAAATGGTGTATATATACTAATATGTTGCTTATGTGAAGTGCAAAATAGGTCTAGGCCAACCCAAACTATATTAACAATTGATAATATATCCATTATGGTTAAAAAGAGGTAAGGGATACTAGTGTAAACCCATGGTCACTAGTGAAATGCATTAGTGTCCAAAGAAACATGTTAGTGTCCAAGTGGTAGAACCTGGGGCACTAGGGGTCTAGATGCCTAGGTGAAGGTATGGTACTACTATAGTAATGTATATGGATTAGCTATGTTGGGTGAATATTTTGTTATCGATAGAAAGGAATAAAAATGGTTACTTCAGCCACAGTGTGATGAGATATAATCTCTCCTCATGTAAGGGGAGGCTCCCTTCTTATTGTTGACTAACACAACAAGTAAATATTTACACTTTTTTACACTACTCTTATCAAAGTGGGTGTTACTATATCATATAATTATCTTTTATCAAAATTTATGTACACTTGTAATCTAATGCTATAAAGACTTTTATTTATTACAAATAATTATGGAAAGATGGAATTACTTGTTGGAGCAATAATAACTAATATTCAAAACATAATTAGTCGAAAGAATAACTATAAAAAATACTAGTGAATGTATCATAAAATAATATAATAAAGAGTAGCCCAAAGTCTCCACATTTTTTTCAATAAAGATCAAATCATTAAAGATAATGAATTATAGCCCAAAGTCTCCAAAATCATTTATCAATAATGAACGTAAACCCAGTAATGATATTACAGCTCAAAGATTTCAAAATCAGCTTCTTGGCACCTTTTTATTTAAATAAATTCACACCATAATTCAATAAATTACAAAATAAAATGTAATGGAAAATACATAAGAACATCTCCAATACATCACAAATTTATTTCAACTCAAATATTGAAAGGTCACTTATTTTCTCATATATTGATTGATAAAAGATTTACAATTTGAATTCAAAGTTTCAATATTGCTTCTCACTTTTGGTAGCACTTCACTTCTATAGAAATTGGTGATCCTTTTTATATATAACATCCTTCTATTTATAAAGAAGATCTATGAAGAAAAATAGGAAATACATAAATACACTGACTTATTCATTGACAAAGTCCTGTTTGACTTAGGACTATGTACTTTTCCTATGTGCAAAATACACCAAACAAAATTACACATGAAAAGCTAAAAAAATAAACTAAGTTTCCTTAGATACATGAATTTATTCCTTTTTATTATTTACTAAAAAATCCTCATATCTCTTCAATGTAGCCTAGACCTCACTGTCATCTAGACATGATGTACTCTTGGAGATGGAAAGAACCCTTAAAATGGAATCTTCTAGATTAACTGAAAAGTCTTTTCTTTTGTCCAAGATTTTTTAGAACTTATTTATTATGAATTGAAATTCAACTAGTTTGTCAATAGAGTCTAGTGTGAAAGTTTATGTCTCAATATTTGTCTGAATCAAAGATGAGAACTCCTAAATTATTGTCTCCATAGGAATAACCTTATGAGAGTCATCTCTAACTTGACAAGGAAGCTCTCCAATTTTATCTATAAGATATAACATATTATTATCACACATATCTTTATATCCTTATACATCTTTAACTAGATTATTTAGAACTTCTCTTTTATTCTTCATGGCTTCCCTATATTCAATGAATATTTTCCTATTTGGAATGACCTTTTGCTTAACTAAAAGTTCAAATTTGAATTTGTGTAGTTGAGTCCATGTATCAATATATTTTTCAATCAATTCTAAACGAGTGTCTTAATTATTTGCTGAATTTCCATTTTCACTTCACTTAGGTTCTTCAAAAATTCAATGATAGAATGCAACCATTGAGTACCTTATGTTGTCAATATCTCAATCTAGGCATTAACCATCCAACCTTGAGATCTAATTTTCTTAGCCTACTAAATTTCCATTTTAGTGTTCTCATGCTCAATAGGTGAAAAAAACTCAATAGATTGTGTGATATTTAGTAAAACAAAGGTTAGTTATTCTACTTGTACTTTGAGTTGATCCTTGATCTTCTTATCTTTATCATTTCTTTTTAACAAAGATTCCATCCATAGTTTCTTGAAAATATTATTTTTCACCATCATGCATTTGCTTTCCCAAGTTTATTAATGCAACTACATAATATGACACTTGAATATATTCTATGTTTCTATCTTTAGGAGGAACTACAACTTTGACATACTTGTGTCTAGACTCAAAGATTACTCTTGACATGGTTTTATCTTTCTTTGTTATTTTGGATGTTATTGGTACAAGTTAACCAAAATCAAAGTCATCAGGAGACATAACCTACTTCTTCCTCTTGGGGGTTTGAGACATGAGTGAAGGGGGAAAAGGAGATGAATATTTAGGTCTAGAGGTAACCAAGGATTGTGATGTTTGAGGAGGAATAATGGTTTGTGAGGTAGGTGGGATGGAAATGGTGGAGGTATTTGGTATTAGAGTTGACCCTAGTGGAATAATAGTTATAATTGGTGGGGTTTGGGTTGGAGTGATTGAAACATTGGGGTAACAAGGGCTTGGGTTATTATTTTGGAAGAAGATACTGACTCAAATTTATCCATATATTATTGAGTGAAATATAGAAGGATTGGGTAAATTTAATAATGAATCAAAAACTTGATCCAATGTATCTTGTGAAGGAAATTGAAAGAGTGTGGGACTAGGAGGCAAAGGTGGAGATGAAAGAATAACTTGAGAATAAGTAGAAATAATTGGTATAGTTTTATCTATGGAGGTAAATATAGATAATGTCACCTATGAAATTGTTGGTTGAGAAGTCTCAACCATAGGAACTTCTAACTATGTGTATTCAAGATATAGATATTGTTGAAGTAGAAGTTATGGAACTACTAATTGAGGTGGTGCCTCACTTGTAACTATGTTTCCTTGTGTCTCTATATGAATAATCTTATTAATACTAGCCTCTTTATCTTTTCATTTACCTTTACTCACAAACATGAATTTAGGTTTGGGCATGGATGTATAGGATTCTTATTTATTTTTCATCCTCAATTCCTCTCGTTTACTTATGGTAAATTCATAACATTCTTCTTCTGACCCTATCTTAAAATATTTTAATTTGATACCTTTGGATTCTGACCAAACATTAATTTTTACAAGAATGAGTTGGAATTTTTCTCTAATAGATATGTATTCCATTACATACCATTAGACTAGAGGGATAGGAGTATAAAAAACTTGGTTACCTTCATATGAAGGATATAATATATTTAAATCATCAAAGAGATCAACTAGAATGTTAGACAATTTTAAATCTTCAATCTAATCAATAGTGAGATAGTTGTAATCAAGTCTCCTTATATCTTCTTTAGTCCTACATTCAACCTAGATGTCCTCAACCTTATGATCATGGGAATAATTTAATTTCAAAATTTCCTTCATCATTCTATAATCAAAATCTTTCCTACCCTTGTATTTTTTAAGGGTGATCCATTACATTTTAGTTTCCATTATCTTGGCTTTGGGAGTAGTTGATACAGTGTATCGACTAATGCTTATTAGAAACTTGAATCCTCTTTTTTTTCATATAACTACTTCTTATACATGGTTATCATTTGTATACACATATCCATCAGAACCAATTTATCACTTGGATACCTTAGTAGCATGTATGGTTGTTCATCGAATCCTCCCACCCTAATGTAAGTGAAAGTTGGGAACTGGAGGAAGATGCAACCGAAATTATTTACTGTTGCCCATGCTTGATCTAAAACTCTTTTATTTTATAGTTATTATTCAAAAAATACAAATAGAATTATAGCAGAAAGCATTATTAACTTTTCTTAAATATTTAATGTTTTCTTTGAGAGTTAATTATGGATAGTACTCATAAAAAAGAACCTTCTTCCTCTCACCAACACTAGTCAATCCTAGAAACGTCCTCATATAGGTTAAAACATACACAATGTAAGAAGTCATATAAAACTTGAGGGAATAATTTACTTTATAAATTTGGTGGCATATAGCATCACTGATTTGACTTCCCTAATAAATTATTTGTTTATCTTTCTTGATGATGAAGATATAATGATACATTCATTCTTGAAATATATTCAATGTGGTAAGACCTTTGACCATGCTTAGGAGAGTGATTAAATATCCTATCTCCTCCATGAATTCACTTCAATATAGGTTTTTAGGCCATCTTGTAATTGAGTGCATTGGTGTCTTCAACTAATGTGTATTGATGTGCCTTTTGCACTTTTAAAAATTCCTATCATAATATTCCTGGGCTGAGCTCATGCTAATATCTGGAAATTCCTCAATGTCTGGGAGATGGAAAATTCTATCAAAGTACTCAGTGTTTAGATGAATTATCACTTTCTCACTAACATCTTTGACTAACTTGGTTTCTTTATCAAAAATGTGTAGCAATTACTAAGATTAACTATGGATCTTGAGATGATATGGGAAATTGTATTGCCAAGTGTATTTAATTTTTTAGAATAGGATAAATATGATGAGCAATAGGATCCTTACCTAACCTTTGTAAGAACTTGGCCATATCAACATGATCAATCTCTGTATCTCCAATCTGATCTACATTGGAGTCTATTATAAAAGCTAGAAACATAGTCTGAAACTTATATTTAATTATTCTTTTAGCTAGGGAGTCCTCTAATATTGATCTAATATCTGTAACAAGAGAGTTTTTATTCCCTATAGTTAGCATTTTTCATCATTTTTGGGAAATGTGTAGTTCAGAGAAAATTCTCCAAACTACACAGTGGGTTGACAACTTTGGTGTAATTTAGAGAATTTTATTCAAACTAAACAGGAAGAGATTGGGTGTAAGATATTAGTGCATATCAAAGAAAATTATTTTATATGCACTGAAAAGGTGGATCGTGCACTTCAGATAATTTTTTCCAAAATGTACCAAGTTATGTGCACTTCTGAGAATTTTCTCCTAAGTGCACTAGATCATTTTTCAAGGAGGGTGCACTTTGAATAATTTTCTTCAAAGTTCACCAAGCTATGTGCACTTCAAATAAAATTATTTGTGGTACACCAGAAGGTATAAAATTTGTGTATCTCAATAAAGTTTCTTCAAAGAGCATGGGGGGTAAGGAAGGGGTGATTAAGTTGGGGTGAAAATTAGATAATTTTCTCTAGAATGTACCTGAATGTTTCAAAAACATGCAAAATATTTTGGAAACCTCAGGTAAGGAAATGGACTTCAACATGAGTTTTTTATCCTCAAATGGGAATACACATGATTTTTTAGAAATGTGCCATGATTGCATAGGTTCAAAAAAATGAAAAGAATAAAACTAGGGCATAGTAATAAAGAAAAGTAACAAAATATATAAAAAGGAAACCCTAATTGATTTTAAATGCAAGAAATCTATGAGTGAATCAAAATAATTGATCATAGAATGGTGAAGAAACATTCAAGTTAGCACAAAAATAATGATTGGTCGTACACATGAGATCAAAAATGGTGAGAGGACAATTAAAAATGGTTAAAATTAAAAATAGCATAGGTTAAATATATATAAGAAGGGTAATTAATGTGAATTAATTATCGATGTGATGGTGGGATTGGGTGTAGGGTTCGAGAAATTCTTTGACTTTACATGTGCATTAGCAAAGAATTTCTATGCTATTACATGTTTGGTGCAGTCTAGAGAAAAATCTCTAGATTACACATGTAAGGATAGAGAAATTATCCACCTTTGCATGTTTTAGTGTAGTTCATAGAAAATTCTCTGGACTACACCAATTTAAACTTAGGTTTAGTTCAAAGAAAAAACTCTGAACTACACATGTAGTTAAAAACTACCTTAAAAATCTAACTTTTTGAGGAAAAACAAATGCAAGAAGGTAGTTATTGGCCTCATTTTTTCTGTTTAGATCTCATGGGATATGAAATGGACATGTTTTTTAGGGGTTATCCCATGAATTGATCTTATTAAATTCAAGGATAATAATTCACTTTGACTGGGGAATTTCCTTCATTCGTTCTTTGGAATTTGAAGGAAAGAGAATCCTAAAACTCTAAGTGCCTTTTTCCATTGGGACATGGAGTCAGATGACTGACCAAATTAAAAAATAAATAAAGAATATATAGATATTTACAATATGTACAATCTTATCTACAACTTTATTGAGTGAAAAGATTTAGATGTTGCCCATTGTAGGGTAGGGGTAATGTTGTTCCATCTAGGTATGCCTAGAGAAAACTATGTTCTCCATTGAGTTGGTGAATGAGACATGGACCTATCCATTAAGAATTAAATTTCCCATGCATTCTTTTTGGTTTTCTTTTCTTATCCCAAAAAATAAATAGATCTCCAACTCAAAAATCTCATGACTTAACTTTCTTATCAAAGAATTCCTTAACATGACTTTGATGTTTGGAAAGGTAGTCTACTACCTTTGTACGTTGTTCCTCTATCTCAACAAGGTACATAATATGTTTATCCAAATATATTTCAAATGTTTCATCTTCAATTACCTTATGCAATTTGAGAGCAGGTAACTCTAACATGATGGGTATTTTTGCATTCAAGCCATACAAAAGTTAAAAAGGAGACATACCAATTTATCACTTAGGAGTGATACAATCAGCCCAAAAAGTATCATACAATTCTTGAAGGTAGGTTTTCTAGTTTTCCTTTACCAACTTTCTAATGATAGTAACCAAATTCTTGTTACTTGACTTAGCCTAACCATTTCCTTAAGGGAAGTAGTTTAAAGTATGAGACATAATGATTTCATATTCAAATCAGAACTAAGTCATCTCTTGGGATGTGAAACAAACAACATTATTAGTTATAATTATATTGGGCACACCAAATCTTGTGATGATATTTTATTTGAGGAAGTTGCAAACAACCTTTGAAGTGGCATGTTTGGTCAGAATTGCCTCCATCCACTTGGTGAAGTAATTTATATCCATAATAATATAACTATGACCTACACTTGACAATGGATTCACCATGCCAATCAAATCAATACCCCATTTCTGAAAAGGTTCTTCAATAACTACTAGCTTAAGAGGTAAGGTTACTAACTTGGGTTTCCCCATAAACTACTAACACTTCTCACAATTTTTTGGCCAGTAATATATTTCCCACAAAATATTTTGAGCTATGATCGGGGTTGAAAAATTTCCTCCATAATCCAAATCATGAAAATATTCAAACTTGCCTTGATGTGCTTTCTCTATGCATCATTGAAAAAGTCCACTAGTGTTTTGCTTGTATAAACTATTGTCCCAAAGAACAACGTTTTTATCCTTGAGCTTGATTATCCTCTTCTCTTTGTGAGACAAATGTTATAGACACTCTCCATATGTGAGGAAATAATCAATGTCATAATACCATTCATTCATTGTCCTTACAAATAAGACCATGGGAAGTTCTTCTGTATGTCCTTTATTGTTGGGTATCTCTCATGTTTTGTTTTTTTCCATGAGTTGACAGAAACCTTTTCCATGCACAATTTTTTTAAGCTTTATTTCCATATAATACTCTTTAACTTTAGAAATCTAGTTACCTCTTTTACCTCAAAATTCTTGTTGAGTCAAAATGGACTTGACTATAGAATCTGGTACTAGTGTAATGGTGTGAGAGTTGAGGATGTAGTACCTAAAATGCTTAACTGCTTTGACCATAGCTTAAGCATGTTTTTACATGGATGGATACTTGATATCATGAGCCTTTAGATGGTATATCATGAAATATATGGGAGATTCAACCCCCTCTTCAGTTGACTGTACCAAAATTTTGGACAAGGCATGCTCTAAAGCATAACTATACATGATAAAATTCTTGGTATAATTAGGGCAAACTAGGATAGGAAAAAGTGCAATTGCTTCCTTTATCTCATATAAATTAGATATTACTTTCATATTCCAATGGAATATTTATTTCCATTTCATCATATCAATGATATGACATGTCTTTTTAGAAAAATTTAGAACAAATTTTTGCAATAAATTAACGTTCCCAAAGAAGCATTGAAATCATTTTTTACTTGATGACAGCGTAAGATTCTGAATTAACTTGACCCATTTAGGATCAATCTTTATTCTTTCCTTAGACATAACCTATCCAAGGATCTTACCTTCAATAACCCCAAAAATGGATTTCTTGGGGTTAAGAGATATCCCATGTTCATGACATCTTTCAAGTACTTGTTTCAAATGGTCAAAATGATCTTGGAATTTTTTTGATAAAATGGTTAGATCATATATATATACTAAAATAAAATTTATTATTATATCTTAGAAATCCAAATCCATAGCCCTCTAAAAGGTAGCACCAAAATTGATCAATCCAAAAGGCATCTTATGATAGGCAAAAGTGCCCTATGGAGTAGTGAAGGTTGTCTTGTCTTGATCTTCATTATGGACATCCACTTGATTGTATCTCAAGAATCCATCTAGCATGGATAACATTTATAAAATCACCACCATTTTTAGTACTTGATCCATTATCAATAATGGGTAATTATCCTTAAGTGACAACTGGTTCAAATTATGAAAATCAACACAAATGTAGATTTCTCCATTCTTTTTCCTCATGAGAAAAATATTGGCTATCCATGTGGAATGATGTATAAGAAAGATAATTTGAGCATTAAACATATTTTTAATTTTAGTGAGGATATTACCTAAGATTTTGGGATTAAACTATTACTATTTATGTTTATGAGGTTGAGACCCTGGCTTGAGAGGAATATCATGTTGTACTTTTTTTAGTCAAAAAGATTTCATATCAGCATATGAATATGTTAATACATCAATATACTAGCATATGAGTCTCACCAACTTCTCCCTTTCTTGCAATGAACAACATTTCCCAATATTTATCATCTTGGGATGATCTTTTGTCCCTATATTAACTTTCTTAATTTTTGTAGATGAATCTAATTCTAATTGTTGACATTTAATGAATCGATCATGCTTATTAAAAATTATCTCCAAAGATACCAACCCTTTGGGAATTCTATTCCCTTTTAGCTAAAATATTTCTTCCCCAATTTCCTCATTAACTTCAAAAATTGATTCTTGAGGGGTATAATCTCTTCCTTCAAAATTCAACTCATTTAAATTTTCTACCTTCTTCAAGAACAAGATGACTTGCTCATCATCATCAAAAACTTGCCAATTATTAACATTATCATGAACACTAGGCCAAAAAACCAACTCAATGGTATACTTTTTTCCTTAGAAATATTTGTGAGGAATCAAGAGAGTGGTTGAAACAACCAATGAATCAAATCTATCATTATATTATTTTAGAAATACTAATATATTGAATGCATCAAAAAATTTCATGCAATCCCAAACTTGATTTTAGTGATGCCTTAGTCTTTCATTCTTCATTTGATATAGATTATTGACTTGGAAAATGACTAGCTTGGAATCACTTTGAGCATGAAGGTTTCTAATTCCTTTATTTTGTGCAACCTCTATTCCTAACAACAAGGCTTCATATTTAGAAGTATTGTTACTATTATCAAACTATAACTTGAAAAAGAAAGGGAATATTTTTCCTTTCAAGGATATAAGAACTATTCTAGTTCTAGAACCAATTGAAGAACAACTACCATCAGACTCTAAAGTCTAAACATCTTTTGAACTTTCAACATTGATAGTCTTAAAAGCTAAAACTTCTTCATCTGAAGTGGATGGTTCATCTACTTCCTAATATTTTTCTAAAATGTCATTTGAAGATATTGAATCTTCATTTGTGGTCAATAAATACGTACCCATTAAGGAAGTTTCAAAAAAAATATAGGATTTTAGGTCCTCAATCTTTGTCACACTATACTTCCCTTTTTTTGGGATGAATTTTCTACATCATGCCTTTGAAAGGTATTATGGCCTCAGACCATTCCATGTTGATTTATACACCAACATCTTTACAAAAGTTATGTCCTAAAAAAAATCCATACGAGGTTAGAACACCAACCACTAGAACTAGCATCTTGATCTTTTTCTTTGAAAAAGAAACAAATGTAAATTATACATTCTTGATTTAGCCTATGAGAGGTACTTGTTTAATTTCCATTAAGAAGCAATGGCCAAAAGACTTTTTAAAGGTTAAGCCCAAGGCAGTAGCCACTTCGGCTAGCATCACATTATCAGAAGCACCTGAATCAATGACATAATTATTAAGCTTATAACCATTAATTGATAGGTAAATATATTTTATTTTTTATTTTTCTAGAGTTAGATGTAGGAGTTATAACTAGGTTGTTTTATTTTGACTTAGGGTCAACATAGACATTCTTGGATGAGACTTGATTGGAATTAGCCACATTACCCTTTATAAATTTTGATAATATTTCAAATTGGTTGGGATTATATTGGTGGTAATAAGATTTAGAAATTTGGATCTTTATCTTCTTATCATGATTTATGATATCAAAATATGGATACGGGGTAGCCAAGGAGGACAATGTATTTTTCATTTTCAGGTTTCAAATTTTGGGCACTAAATCTAGACGTAGAAGGAGAAGTAGAAAGGGGAGGAGCACTTATTTATCCATCACTATATCCTTTGTTTGAAATAGAAAAGGATTTCCTCTTTATTCACTAGTAACTTCCTTACATGATTCATCCTTTTTTTTAGCTTTATCAACCTTTTGTTATTGATTTGGTTGACTTTGCGAATGAGTAAAGATGGTATAACACTCACCATGTGTATCCTCCTCTTGTTTAGCGTCTTCTTCTTCAAAATTTAAAAACTTGATACCAGAGTCACCAGCTTCTCATTCATCTCCTATGAAAGGAGTTTTATCTTCTTCTAGAATATATTCTAATTCTAGAATATCATCAATTTCCAGTTCTAACCAATTAACTATTGCATTATTTGATGGTGCTTTCAATGCAAGCCTTGCTTTTGGTGGAAGATGCTTATTATGATTTCAATTTATTATAACTTTGTTGGAATGATTATAATAATTTGGGTATGTTCTCTTTATCTTTATATGGAGGAAAATACATAACTAGATACAATTGCTTCTAAGTGCTAGCAATTCATTTTCTAGCTTTTTCACCATGGGATCTATGGTGCTAGTAGAAGATAAAGTTCTATATGGCTGCCCTCTAAGCTTGAAAGAATTATTTCTCACCTTCCTTGATAGGATTATATCATCTTCTACTTGGTGGAAAAACTTTGAGTAGTATAAAGATCAGTTGGGGCTGCTCTTTCCAAAAGAAAACTTACTTTTGGTAGTTGAGAATTGATGAAGAATCACTTCAATTTCTCAAGTGTAGGTTGAGTAATTACTAGAATCCTATTCCTTAACTTGTTAAATATTTCCATGAACTCACAGAGAGGTTCATGTATTTATTTTTTCATTTTCATAAGTTGAGTTAATTGTTGATGCAGTGGATTGCACCCGAGGCAGGAGGCCAGGCTCTTGCCTTCCACACATCAAAATGGAAACTCCCCTCTCACATGTGGGACCAATGAAGCTAGAGGGGAGAGTCTCTAGATAAGGGATAGCTCCCTCTGATGTATCTTTTAGGCCCTGGCTTCTGTTACTACTAAAAAATAAAATGAAAAAGGGGGGAGATGAAGAGAGAGAGAGAGAGAGGAGAGAGAGAGAGAGAGAGAGAGAGAGAGAGAGAGAGAGAGAGAGAGAGAGAGAGAGAGAGAGAGAGAGAGAGAGAGAGAGAGATGCTGAAAATAGAACCTAAGCCTAAAAGTGAAAAGGTGATACACCAGAAAATGTGACCAACCCAGCCTGAATATGCACTTTTCACCAAAAAGAAGTGCCCATACACTTAATCTAAAGTGGGAAGATTTTCTACAATAGTCATCTAGGGGTTCATGGAAATACAGAGAGGAAGAAACTACCAAAGGCACCCTCAGACACACTTATGGCAGCCTATTCACAGGCACCTACATTCTCCTATAGACACTTCTAGCAGACTTGTAGAAATGAGACTTCAAAATGCACTGGACATGCTATGATCAATTTGTGAAATCATGAAAGATAATGACTTAACACAAAATAATAAAATCAGACACATAATTTAAAGTGCAATTCCAGATAGAGGTAAAAAAAAAGCTATGTTCTGATTCAAGGTAAAATATGGCAGCTCTGCCTTACAAGCCCAAGAGATTTTTGGGCAGCATTTTGCCTTAAGGCTAAGAGAGTCCCCTCTCAAATGATATTTTATTACAATATATGGAAAGAGGAAGAAAACTTGGTGCTTCCTATGAAATATTATGATGCTCTTTTCACAAACTAGCCCATGTGCACCGAGAGCATCGGGAAGAGGAAGTCACTATTGCTAATGTCATTCTTTAGAAGAGGCCTGTAAATAGACTATAGTTTGTCCCCTCAGGATATGCCATTTATTTTTTATGCCATTTGGTGATCATCTGGTAATAAATCACCTTCCCTTTGCCACTTGGACACTCTATCTTTTCTTGTACCTTGTCTTATCCTGGTTTTGTCTCTTTCTGCTCCTTCAGCCCTTAGGGGCGATCTTCTGGCGGGTCACTGCGTTCCTTGGGATATTTTCATGGTTGGAACTCATGAAATTAAAAAAAAAATGGCTATTTCACTACCTTAAAATATAGATTCACATATCCATCACCTTGAAATTGAATACCCAATGGCTAGTCCGTCTCCTTAAAATTGACGGCTTTCGGGATGTCACCATCCTTGGCAAAATTTGTCAGGTCTTTTCTATGCGGTTTTTCCATGGGTTTTTTCTTTGGGATTTTATATAGACAAAAATTCTACAAGAATTGTCCTGATCTTTGTGTCCTTTCGCCTAAAGTTCTTTTCCTTCGGGCTTCTTACTCATGGTCTTCTCTGAATTCCTTTAGACTTTTTGTCTAAAGGAATTCCTTTAGACAAAAAGTCTGAAATAATTCATCCTTAAGATTTTTTGTGTGCTTTTAAACCCCTTTGGCTACCTTTGAAATGCTCCCTACCCTTTGTAAGGGCTTTTAGACCCATAACTACCCTCCGTAAGGGCACCTACCCTTCGGCTTTGGGACGCTCCTTTGAAGCAAGCCGTTGAACCAAGCCATTGAACCAAAAATGGTTCAACAGTTTAATGTTTCAACAATGTGCACTGAGCCTTTGTTGAACCAAGCCTTTGAACCTTTCCCACTTGAACTAACCATTGAAAAAATCCATTGAACTAGTTCAACGGTTTAACACTGTGCACTGAGCCTTTAAACCAGGCTTGTTAAACTGTCTGATGAACCGAGTGTTTAAACCAAATGATGAACCCACCAATTGAACTAAGGTGTTAAAACCACCAATTGAATTAAGGTGTTGAACCCACTGATTGAACCAAGCAATTGAACTAAGGTGTTAAACCAATGTGTTGAACCTAAAGCATTGAACCAAGCTGATGAACTTGCCGATGAACTGATTGATTGAACTAAGCTGATTGAACCAAGGCATTAAACCTATCGATTAAACCAAGGCATTGAATTGGTTTAATGGTTCAATGGTTCAACATTGATAACCTTCCTTGTGAAATTATTTAGACAAGAGCCTAAAGAAGCCTTGTAAAACCCAACACTCTCTGAACTGATTCTTCTTGCACCAAAAGACTAACCTGCAGAGTTTGTAGAAGTCCCTATGAAGTCTATAGAAATAGATCGATAAACTCCATAGAAACCTAATTGCTGAGTCCATAGAAATCTAAGCTCTATAGAGTTCATAGATTTAGACCTGTAGAGTCTATAGATTTAGACCTATATAGTCCATAGATTTAGACCTACAAAGTCCATTGAAATTCTTGGACTTGTGAAAAATCAAAAAAATAAATGGATTAGAATAACAAGGATAAAAGGGGATCAATTTTTGGCCTTTTGGGAAAAAAATGGTCAACAAATTGGTGACTCCTAGGTGAAGCATGCCTGGAATGCTTAGAGACTAGTTGCCTTATAGTCCATTGGGCATCGAGTCAGATGTAGCTTGAACAAAGTTATCAACAGCCCCTCAAAGATCCAAGAATCAAACATGAAGCATTTTACCCCAGACATAAAGGAAAACACACACACAAGGCTAAAACCACTACTTGTGCAAATTGCACTTAGGGAAAGTAGGAAAAAACTAAAAATAACTAACCAAGTACATCTGCTTCCCTCCTGGATCAAAGGGAAAATTTCTTAAGTCCCTTCCCTAGCAAGAAGACTTATGGTGCCATAAAAGTGGCTAAATAAAAAGGAGATTTGGTGACCTACTCCTCTTGCCTGTTAGCTAGATTAGCTGGTATCTGAGTGGAGATTCAAACATGATTCCAACATATGTGTACTTTGTTTGTTCTTGGAAGCTTGCCTCTTATTGGTTATTCATGCTGGTGTATCTCATCAAGAAATAAATTACTATTGGATCATCACCATAAGCCCCTTGATATACATCATTGACTGGCTTGTTCTCTTCTACCTCATGATTGGGTTCCATGGTATGACCATCCTCCTTGATGATTTCAAAGAAGGTATCTTTAGATTCACTAGCCTCTTGAAAGGATAAATCTAAAAGCTTACAGCTCCCTTGTATATGTATTTGAGTCTCAATATTGCCTTCTCCACTCTTATCTAGCTCATAGCCTCCTTGAAGAATAGTGCAACCTACCCTAATGACTTTAAATGAATCATTCAAAACATGAACAAGAGGTTGTACATGCTCTTCCATGACATTAATGGTGATCTCCTCCTCATCCATACTCATGAAATCTCCCTGGTCAGTCATAAACTAAGCATAATCTATATTAAGCAAGGCCTGATAGCTTTCTTAGAGGTGTGTGGATGGAGTGTATTCAGAGATGGAATCTACTATTTGGTTTGAAATGTCCATCACACGTTCATTGAGGGGACTCACTCTAGACTCTAACTCTAAAATCCACCTATCTATACCTTCTTAGAAGAGCCTTTCTTGGAGGTCACAATCATCATCGAGAGCAGGAGTAGCCTCATCTTCTTCAAGGTTTTAAACAAAACCTTTCTCCTCCTCTTCCTTTCTACTCCATGATTCCACTATTTGCTTCCAACTCACGATCTTGGGATTGGAAACTTGCTCCTGTGAATAGGCATCAACTTTATCTTCTTCAAGGTCCTGAGCTGGTTCATGATATTCCTTCTTCCAACTTAGAATTTAGAGATCATGTTGAAAGATTTGAGGAGGTTGGGGAAGATTTGGGAGGGTTTGCTCATGTACAGGAAGAGCTGTCTGAAAAGAGACATGCTAGAAAGCTAGGCATATAGGATTAGAGGCAAGATCGATTGATGCATCAGATGAGTTAGAATGGGCAAGTGTCATTTGATAGAAAGGACTTGGCACACAAGAAGGAGTTTTCTCTAGGATAAGAAGGGGTAGACCTTGGGCCAAAATTTATTTATTTTTGTCTCTCCACTTTACCAACACTTCATCAATATTGAGATCAACTTAAGGATTGGTAAAATGGGTATCTTTTAGCACAATCTCTCCTACAAGGTCTAAAAAATCCATCTCTCTTTCTCCAAGTAGTCTCATCTTAGCCTCTAATTCCTCAATCTGCTTAGCCACATCATTCTCATTTTTTTACCTCTTGGAGCTCATAAGAATCATTATAAAGATGGGGAGTGCATGAAGGTTGCCATGAAATGCAAGAAGCTTCCTGAGGAAAGGTGGGAGGGACTTGAAAAGGACTAACCTCATTTTTTACCTCACACTCTTAGACAATGTCTTTCTCCTCCTTGTTGTTCCATGACTCAACCACTTTATTCCAGCTCAAGACATTCATACTGGGTATCTCCCTTTGGGGTGATGGGACCACAATGTGAGAGGGTAGTGAGGGTTTAGATTCCACTTCCCTTGCTACCAAAATGGACTGCTACATCTTAAGATTTGCCAATTCGATCTATCTATCAAGATTAGCCTGAAACACAAGATTTACTATTTTGAAAATCTCCTCAACATGATTGGGGAGAGGACTTTGACAGGCTTGACTTGGCTCATAAGCAGGGGTTGTGTATGACTGATATGATACTTGGGGTAGCGATCATGTAGGTTGATAGACTTGGTAAGGCTACCTCTCATAAATACTCAGCTTCTCTTCCAAAGATGAAATCATACCACTCACATCCAACATCTCACTTATAAGCCTTTGCTAATTGGCTATTTCAATAAGAGTTCATTCACTCTTAACCTGATCCAGTGCATTTCTCACTTGATGGATGACATGATCAATAATTCTTAGTTACATCCCCTTCTAGTGTCAAGATCTATCACATACTTTTTATATCCCAGTAGTGCTTGCTTGAAGGTGGAAATGAGTTGATTGGCAAAGAGACTGGGTTGAGTAAGAGAAGTGACACATTGAGAAGACTAGGCATAAGGCTGATATAGCTCATGATAGGGCTAAGACCAGTTATATTGGGCCTAATAAGGATCAACATAAGGATGGTAAGGATCATAGCCATGTTGGACAAGGAAAATAGGTTCCATGGCTCTAAATGATGGGATTATACATACCAGAATACTATTTCTTAATGGCACTAGAATTGCTTAACCAATTGATTTAACTCAGAGTTACCATTGGTATTGGTGCAAAAGCCTCCAAAGGCTGGTTGGTTGAAGAACACACCAAAAATATTTCAACTCTTTAGACAAAACTTGTCTTAGGTGGTCCCATTGGGCATGCCAAAAATTGTTGACGTAGTGGATTGCACTCAGGGCAGGAGGCTGAGTTCCTGCCTTCCACACATCAAAATAGAAACTCCCCTCTTCCTTGTGGGACTGGCGAAGCTAGAGGGGAGAGTCTCTAAATAAGGGATAGCTCCCTCTGATGTATCTTTCAGGCCCTAACTTCTCCTACTACTAGCAAATAAAATGAAAAAGGGGGTGGGGATGAAAAGAGAGAGAGAGAGAGATGTTGAAAATAGAACCTAAGCCTAAAAGTGAAAAAGTGATACACCAAAAAATGTGACCCACCCAACCTGAATATACACTTTTCACCAAAAAGAAGCACCCATACACTTCATCTAAAGTGGGAAGCTTTTCTACAACAGTTAGCTAGGGGTCCATGGAAATACAAAGAGGAAGAAACTACTAGAGGTGCCCTTAGACACACTTATGGCAACCTATTCACAGGCACGTACATTCCCCTGTAGACACTTCTGGAAGACCTACAAAAAGGAGACTTCATAATTCACTAGACATGCTATGATCGATTTGTGAAAGCATGAAAGATAATGACTAAACACAAAGAAGAAAAATAGACATATACTTTAAAGTGCAAGTCCAGATAGAGGTAAAAAAAAAAGCTAAGTTCTAATTCAAGGTAAAATCTAGTAGCTCTGCCTTACAAGCCCAGGATATTTTTGGGTAGCATTTTGCCTTAAGGCCAAGAGAGTCCCCTCTCAAATGAGAATTTTTTACAATATACGGAAAGAGGAAGAGAACTTGGTGCTTCCTGGGAAATATTTTGGTGCTCCTTTTGCAAGTTGGACCATGTGCGTTGAGAGCATTGGAAAGAGGAAGTCACTATTGCTGATGCCATTCTTTAGAAGAGGCCTACAAATAGACTATAGTTTGTCCCCTCAGGCCATGCCATTTACTATTCACACTATTTGGTGATCATCTGGTAATAAATTTCCTTCCCTTTGCCACTTGGATGCTCTGTCTTTTCCTGCACCTTGTCTTATCTTGGTTTTGTCTCTTTCTGCTCCTTCAACCCTCAGGGGTGATCTTCTGGCAAGTCACTACGTTCCTTGGGCTCTTTTCATGGTTGGCACTTAGGAAATTCAAAAACAAATGGCTATTTAACTACCTTAAAATTGACGTTCATGCAGTCGTCACCTTGAAATTGAATACCCAATGGCTAGTCCATCTCCTTAAAATTGATGGCTTTCAAGACGTCACCATCCTTGGAAAAATCTGTCGGGTCTTTTCTACGGGCTTTTTCCATGGGTTTTTCACTTTGGACTTTTCCTATAGACAAAGAGTCTACAAGAATTGTCCTGGTCTTTGTGTCCTTTCACCTAAAGTTCTTTTCCTTCAGGCTTTTTGCTCACGGTCTTCTCCAAATTCCTTTAGACTTTTTGTCTGAAGGAATTCCTTCAGACAAAAAGTCTTAAAGAATTCATTCTTAATATTTTTGACATTCTTTTGAACCCCTTCATCTACCTTTGAAACACTCCCTACCCTTCACAAGGGCTTTTGGACCCATAACTACCCTCCGTAAAGGCACCTACCCTTCGACTTTGGGACACTCCTTTGAACCAAGCCGTTGAACTGACCCATTGAACCAAAAATGGTTCAACAGTTCAATGGTTTAACATTGCATGTTGAGCGTTTATTAAACCAAGCCTTTGAACCTTTCCCACTTGAACCAACTATTGAACCAATCCGTTGAACCAGTTCAATGGTTCAACATTGCGCACTGAGCCTTTGAACCAAGCTCATTGAACTGTTTGATGAACCAAGTGTTTAAACCAAATGATGAACCCACTAATTGAACCAAGGCAATGAACCCACTGATTGAAGCAAGGCATTGAACCCATCAATTAAACCAAGGCATTGAACTAATGCATTAAACTTGAAGCATTGAACCAAGCTAATGAACTTGCCAATGAACTAATTGATTGAACTAAGACAATTAAACCAAGGGCATTGAACCTGCTAATTAAACCAAGGCATTGAACCTACTGATTGAACCAAGGCATTGAACTATTTCAATAGTTCAACACTTCCAACCTTCCTTGTGAAATTCTTCAGACAAGAGCCCAAAAAAGCCTTGTAAAACCCAACACTCTTTGAACTGATTCTTCATGCACCAAAAGACTAACCTACAGAGTTCGTATAAGTCTCTATGAAGTCCATAGAAATAGACCTACAAATTACATAGAAACCTCATTACTAAGTTTGTATAAATCCAAATTCTATAGAGTCCATAGATTTAGACCTACAGAATTCATAGATTTAGACCTATAGAGTCTATAGATTTAGACCTGCAAATTCTGTAGAAATTCTTGGACTTGTGCAAAATCAAAAAAAGAAATGGCCTAAAATAGCAGGGACAGAAAGGGACCAATTTTTGGCCTATTGGGAAAAAAATGGTCAACACCAATAAGGCATGATCATCTTCAACAAGATTGAATCTTACCTCAAACTTAACCTTAAGAGTTGCCCAACTAGTTATGGTTCTAGCTGTGAGATGATAAATCCAATCAATAGCAATACCTTGGAGTGTTTCTATAAATAACCTTATTGAAAAATCTTCATGTTCCACTCTAAGAACTCCATATGCAATGTAAAATGCAAAAATATGCTCATTTGGATGTTTCTTTGCATCACCATAGAACGTTGGCAAATTTTTCCATGAACCACGAGGAAGTTCATGAGATGGAGGTGTCAAGTTTAATAGACTAAAAGTAGTCACCCATAGACATTGAGTAGCCATTATATGTGGATTATAGGGTAGAATAATACATCCTTACAAAGGAAAAATAGGAAATACCCTTTGAATGTTGGAAGCTTCCCCCAGTAGAGAAGATCTTGTATTGGTAGGTGGAAAACTTCTTGTACATTGAAGAGAAGACCTTGTACATGTTGACAAAATATCAAAGTTATGCTCTTGTAATAACTCAAATGTTGGATCAATATGTCCTATTGTAATAACTTATTATACTTTTTGTACATTGACTGTGTGGATTCAGATCATAGAGATTACTAAAATAGAAGTTATAGAACTATTGATTGATGTGGTGGCTCACTTATAACTATGTTTCCCTATGTCTCTATTTGAATACTCTTCTCAATACTAACCTCTTTATCTTTTATTTTACCTTTACTCACAAATATGAATTTAGGTTTGGTCATGGATGTAGGGGCTTTTATTTTTTTGTCCTCAATTCCTCTCATTTCCTTATGGTATCTTCATAATATCATTCTTTTGACATTGTCTTAAAATGTTTTAATTTGATATGTTTGGATTCTAACTAAGTATTTTACAAGAATGAGTTAGAATCTCTCTCTAATAGATGTGCATTATTTTATAGACCATTGGATTAGAGGGTTAGGAGTAGAAAAAACATGATTACCTTCATATTAAGGATCTAATATATTTTCATCATCAGAGAGATCATCCAAAATGTTATCCAATTTCAAATATTTAATATGATCGGTAGTGAAATAGTTGTAATCAAGTCTCCTTATATCTTCTTCAGTCTTGCAGTTGGCCTAGAAGTCCTCAACCTTATGCTCATGGGCATAATTGCCTTTCCAATTTTCTTTCATCATTTTATAATAAAAAACTTTCCTACCCTTATAATTTTTAAGGGTGATCTATTTCATTTCAATTTCCATTGTCTTGGCTTTGGGAGTAGCTGATACGGTGTATCGGCCAATGCTTATCAGAATCTTGAATCCTCTTTTATGTGTATATGACTGATTCTTGTGCATGATAATCATTTATTTTCACATCTCCATCAAAACCAATTTATCACTTGGATACCTTGGAAACATGTATGGTTGTTCATCAAATCTTCGCACCCTGATGTAAGTGAAAGTTGGGAACTAGAGGAAGATGAAACCAATCTTATTTACTCTTACCCATGATTGATTTGAAAATCTTTTCTTTTCTAGTTCCTGTTCAAAAATAAAAATAAACTTATATAAGAAAACATCATTAACTCTTCTATAATGTTTAATGCTTTCTTTGAGAGTTAACTATGGATAATACTCATAAATAAGAACCCTCTTCCTCTTGCCAACACTGGTCATTCCTAGAAACGTCCTCATATAAGCTACAACATACACCATGTAAGAAGTCATATAAAACTTGAGGGAAGAATTTACTTCAGAAAGTTGGTGGCATATATCATCATCAATATGACTTCTCTAATAAATTCTTTGTTTATCTTTCTTGATGAGGAATATATAATGATACATGCATTCTTAAAAGATATTTGATGTAGGGAGACCTTTGACCTTGCTTAAGAGAGTGATTAAATCTCCTATAGCCTCCATTAATTCACTTCAATATAGGTTTTTAGGCCATATTAAAATTGATTATCTTGGTGTCTTCAATCAATGTGTATTGATGTGCCTTTTACACTTTTTAGAATTATTATCATAATATTCTTGGGTTGAACTCATGATAATATTAGAAAATTCCTCAATGTCTAAGAGATGTAAATTTTTTTCAAAGTACTCAACATAAAAATGAATTATCACCTTTCTACTAGCATACTTGACTGATTTTCTTTATTTATCAAAATAGGTAGCATCTATGAGGACAAAATCTAGATCTTGAGATGATATGAGAAATGTTGATACTAGGTGTATTTCACTATTTAGAATAGGATGCATATGCTGAGAAATAGGATCCCTACCTATCCTTTGTAAGAACTTAGCCATATCAACATGATCAATGTCTATATCTAAAATTTGATCTACATTGGAGTCTAATGTACATGCTAGAAAAACACACTAAAACTTATATTTCATTATTATTTTAGCTGGGGAATCCTCTGAGTTTTAATTCCCTCGAGTTAGAATTTTTCATCATTTTTGGGAAATGTGTACTTCAAAGAAAATTATCCAAACTACACAATGGGTTTACAACTTTGGTGCAATTTAGAGAATTTTCTCTGAACTACATAGGAAGAGGTTGGGTGTAAGATCTCATGCATATCAAAGAAAATTATTTGATATGCACTAAAAAGGTGGATCATGCACTTTAGATAGGTTTATCTAAAATAAACCAAGTTATGTGTACTTTAGATAATTTTATTTGAAGTGCATCGAATGGTTTTTTAGGAAGGGTGGACTTTAGAGAATTTTCTCTGAAGTGCACCAAACTACGTGCACTTTGAAAAAAATTCTTTGAGGTGCACCAAAAGGTATAAAATTTGTGTAACTCAGAGAATTTTATTTGTAGAGAATTGTGGGGGTTTAAAGGAGTGATTAAGTTGGGGTTTACATAAGATAATTTTCTCTAACATGCACCTAAAGGTTTTGAAAACATGCAAAATATTATGGAAACCTTAGGTGAGGAGATAAATTTCGCCATGATGTTTTTAGCCTCAAATGGGCATACATATGATTTATTATAAATGTGCCATAAATTCATAGGTTTAAAAACATGAAAAAAATAAAAATATGGAATAATACTAAAGAAAAGGAAAAAAATATACAAAAATAAAACCCTACCTGATTTGTAATGTAGAAAATCTATGACTGAATTGAAATAATCAATCATAGAAATAGTGAATAAAGATGCAAGTTAGCATGAAAATGATGATTAGGGGTGCACACAAGCTCAAAAATAGCAAGATGAGGATTAAAAATGTATAAAATAAAAAATAACATGGGTTAAATATATATAATAAGGGTAATTAATGTGAATTAATTACTGACATGATGGTGGGCTCGAGTTCAAGGTCAAAGAAATTCTCTAACTTTACACATGCATTAGTGAAGAATTTTTCTAATATTACATTCTTGGTGTAGTTTGAATAAAATTCTATTTTCACATGTAGGGATGGAGAAATTATTTTCCTTTACATGTTAGGTATAGTTTAGAAAAAAAAATCTGAAATGCACAGGTAGTTAAAAAATCCCTAAAAAAAGGTAACTTTTTGAGGAAAAACAAATGCAAGACGGTAGTGATTGGCCTCATTTTTCATGATTATATATCATGGAATATGAAATGGACAAGTTTTTTAGGAGTTATCTCATGAATTGATCTTGCTAAATTCAAAGATAACAAATTAAACCCACAAAAAATCTAGATAAGGATCGAAAGAGGCCCTAATATAGGTCTCAGGCTAAGCTAGGGGTTAGGGTGGTCTCAAGTGACACTCATTACACTCAAGTGACATTTTATATGACTACATTTTCCATCCCTTTATTCTAAAAATTCATTAAGGATAAAGTAAAATGAATCATACTAAGAATTACCTAAGAGGTGAATTCCTTCAATTTGGGTCTGACTATGTGAAACATGCTCCTTTATGTATCTTATAAATGAAACATGGATGAATCAGTCATTACTTAAGGAATATGAAAAATAGAAATAAAACTAAGTAAAGATATTAGATAAATAGACAGAGAGGAAAGGATTGAATACACCTCATTAGGTATGTGAACCAATTCAAATACCTAGTGACATCTTATGTGTGTAGCTAGTGATCAAATTATTGAATAACTTTGACTGAGCTAATAGCTTGCTCAATCCCATGTGTGGTTGGTTCAATAACACAATCCAATTTTTATTCCATCATTACCCACTTATTTTTAGTGGATTGTACACTATACATAAATTGGATTAGACTGACGACTTGTCTAACCCTCCTATATAGGTGGATGAAGAACCCAAGTAGGTTATGATTTCATCATTGCCAACCCATGTGTAGTAGATGTGATCATCATTATCAATATATAAATTATACTTGGATAGGCTAGTACAGGGTCTTGATAGTCTCAAAATGACTTTTAATACAATAAAAATACCATGTGTAGGTCTTAGAAGTCAGTCTAAATAAGTTTGAGGTCATATATAAGTTTTCCCTCTAAAGTTCAAATTTGAAATTTCAAATGTCTTTTATGTAAATATATGGATAGTTTTACTCATTTACAAGTCATTATGATTTATCATAGGTATTCTATGGGGTTTTAATGTATCTAGGAGTTTTCTAGTCCTTATTAGAGTCATATTCATCTTAAAAATTAAATATAACATAAATGCAACAAAATACTATTCATAAAAAGCCATTTTATATCTTAAGTTAGAGTAGTTGAGGGAGAATATAAAACAAATTTGACCATTCTAATCATAGGAGAGGTGTAGACACTCAAAAACTACATAGTTTTAGATGTCAAAATGCCTTGAACCCCTACTTAACCCTGAAGTTAGTTGACCACCTAGTTAACTTAGCTCATTTATTAATTTACTAACTTCACCTTTTAATCCACACACTTTTAACTTAATTTCACCCATTTTACTCTATCTCCTCAACTACCGATAGTCAGCTTAACCATATATTGTTAGTCTGACCATCGATAGTCAGGTCATCATCCTACTTTAAAGCCATTTCAAACTATGTATATGATAAGCATGGCATAATTTATCAGCTTCCATTTTTTGATGCTAACAAGTTTTAAAACATTGTAATAGGAAAATTTATCTTCCATCCTAATTATCAACTTCCTCCTACACAATTAGTAACTTCATCCTATAAAAGGAGAGAAGTAGGAAGTGAAAAGGATAAAAAAATCCACAAATCCCCATTTGAGGTATCAAATCTTCTTGCACAGGTATCTAACATCCCCTCAACAAGTAAGTAGTAGTAATTAACACTCGAACCTCTATCCGAATAACTTTTTAAGGCCAAATTATTGTCAATTCTATCCAAATTGCTTCATCTATCTAGTAAGTTGTAGGTAACTTGGTATTGGTTTCTTCATTTCATTTCATTTCTAAATACCCTAACCTAATCAAACTCATCTTCCAACCTTCTATTTCTAACCAAACCCATATTACAACCCTCACCTAACCATCTACCTAATATTTAATTCCATTTATGAATATTTTCATAATTACATAGGTAGTTGCTGATGGTTAGCATAACTACCAATGGTTACCTCAATTGTCGATGGTCACCCAACCCCTGATGATCAGCCCAACCACTGATGATTCACCCAACCATCAATGATCATTGAGTCAAAATAATATCAAGTTATTTTCAATCCCTCTACCTTAATGAAACACTATTTTATATGTTCTTGCTTATTCTTAGAGCCTTCCCTAATATTTTGGACCTGACCCCAACTATCTTAGCACAGGTATCAACCCACTTTTATGATTTTAGTCATTTTATTTAATCACACATTTTAATTTCTTATTCTTGCATGAATTTATTTTCATGTTATTGAATTCAAGTATTATTTATTTTCATCTAAATCAACTTAATTGTTATAAATAGTGGATTGGCAGCCTCTTAGTAAGCATACGCTTCTTAGATCTAGCTCATGCTAGGCAGTCCACTTAATTATTTTGTTAAAAACCCATTTTATAGTGTCTTTCTTATCTACATGTTATTCCTTCCAATCCAAATAGGATTTTCCATCATTATCTAGATCATGTGTGCACTTTTATCTGATATTTCTTTACACACCACTTTTACTAGTTTCTTACTTGCTTTCAAATTAAGAAATGATCAAAAATTAAGAGAAAATTTTTGGCATGCCTAATGGGATAGGCACAAATAGCACTTATAATAGCATAATCCTAGATCATTAGATTATATGGATAGGTGGCCACTTTATAAGGCCATATTGTTATTTTATAGGGTTAGATGGTGACATTGACTAGAAAGTGAGATCAATCAAGGATCTTTCTTAGGTTAGTGACTCAAGAGAGTGATTCCTTAAGATAGAGGGTAGGGGTTGCCATAATAGTAGCAAGAGGACCACTTGATATGGTTCTAAGGACATGGTACTTATCCACCATTGAAGAGTTTAGATATTATGAGGTGATAGTATTGCCATAGTTCCCATTAGAAATGAGGTATGGAGAGCACAAGGCCATTTTAGCAGGTGGCCCATTGATAGATACTCTAGGATAGTGGACTTATATAGTGGGTCAAGTAAGGATATAAAGGGGACCACCACTAGATGGTAGTGTAGGTGCAAGTGCAAGTGCAGGAGTAGGCACAGATGGGGCCAATGGCAGTGATATCCCAAGGGATTGATAAAGGACATTATATGATGTATATGTTTTTGGATTTTAATATTGGCCTACATGTTGATGATGTGAGATGTATCTATGTGAGCGATATTTATACATTGTGACATGTATTGATTATTGAGGATTTATATACTCATTGACATTTATGACTTTTATTATGATGTATATGATGATGTGGTTTTATAAGGATTATGGATGTTTATTGATGTTGACAATTTTTTATTGTTGATATGTTTGTTTGATGTTTTGAGATATTTATGGATAATGATTATGAAATTTATGGTTCACTGGTTTAGGTATGTGATAATGTGTATGAATTTTCATGATGTATGTGTTGAAATGATAGGTTGTTCATGCCCCATACTCTATGATATAATATGTAGACTCATATTTATAGGCATGTGATGTTATGCATTTATGGATGTGATATTGATGATCATGGATGATTTTATTTTTTTATATGATGATGTTATGAGGAAATAAAAACATGAGTGTGATGAGATTTTTTTGATCTTATGATGAATATTTGAATATGTGTATTTTTAGGTGATGTTTGGGTTTATACATAGTGGATGATGTGTTTTGTACATAGACATGATTGAGCATTTTGATGATGGTTTGTTTGATGATGTTTTTTTATGTGATGATGTGGTTTATATATAGGATTATGGATATGTGAGAGATGATTTAGTCATGGTAATTTAAGATGTGATGGGTTATTGTTTTAAATTATTATTATGTTTATGGGAAGTAGTGATATGAAATGGTATAAGATGTGTATTGATATGATGTGGGTTATGTTTTTTATGCTATGATAAATGATTATTGATATGATGATAATGAGGTTGTGGTGTGATTATTAATTTTTTAGGGTTTTGATGTGTTATACATGGATAGGGTATGGCTTATGGATATGGGTCATAAGGTATGATGTATATGGATTATTACATTGATGAAGATGATGTTTTAAATGTTTTTATATGATATGTGATATGGGGATATAATTAAATAACATAAAGTAAGTTTAGATAAAACCCTAAATGTGAAAAAGAGAGAAGAATCATGAGACATATGTCCACATGAACTAATAAATAGAGGGTAAGAAAGAGGCATGATGTGTTTATTGGTAAGGGCTAAATAAAACCAAAGTGGGGTTGACTTACTGAAAATAAGCCTTTTAAATTCTTTGCATGAGCATGATTTGACTAGAAAAGAAGGTATCATGATCACTTTGTGTCATGTAAGTTCATATTCTTATGATTTTAGAGAGGGTATGAATGGAAAGTAGGTGATAGGTTGAATGGGGAAATGGGTGATGTGGTAACCTGATAAGGGTTAGATTTCCCCTTTTATTGGTGACCAAACAACTATAATAGATAAGTCAATGCATTTATATAATGTGTATACTAATCAATGTACTAATTATACTAATGTCATATATAATATACAATTATGGCTTACTTGCTTTGATTTTGACACAGGGCTATTTGTTACTTGTTTTCATAAAATTGGTGAAGCTCATCAAGATGGAAAGATTTAAATGATTTTTGTGACAAAATTTGACATATCCATCCTTCAAGGGAGTGGTCTATAGTTAGATTTGTTTATTTCATTTTTACCCTTCAAGGGAGAAGTATACATTTTAAGTAATCTAGTTATTGGGTATTTATCCTTCAAGGGAATAGTCTACAATGCTAGATATATAGACCCAAGTGATATTTTTAGTATCCTAATTTGATTTGAATGCTAGGTTTAGACATGGATAATTCTCTTTAGGATAAAAGGTCTAATTTTATAGAGGCAAGACTTTTAGCACAAAAGGTTAACAATAGATGATGAAAAGTCATTTGAGAGACAATTGATCATGGGATTTTATTTGATTAGAGATGAAAAGTATCCATGAGAATCATGCCATGGGTAGAGCCATGGTATCAATGCTTAGGATTATGATATAACTTTGATGGATAATCACATGGTCCTTTTTTATAATTAATTTTTCCCAAGATGAATAAGGTGAATGTGTAAGGAAAGGGAAAATCTCATAAACCATATGACTATCTTAAGTTAGACACAAAGGTGAATGTGATCCTACTTTAACAAAAGAAAGGATGTAGATGTGAAGAATTAAAAGGCTTAGGTTCTAGTTTTCCTTTGAGATAAGATAAATGATAAGCTCCTAATATATACTTATGGGTTATGATATAAGGTCAAAACCATTTAAAAGCAAACTTGCCTCTTTTGCTTTTCTCCATATTAGTTATACATTAGTTTTCCTTAAGGATGAGGTCTCTGATATTGAATTCTCACTCTTCAGGTGTTTTTTGTAAGTTTTATTTATTCAGTCTTAATATACATGAAGATGATTAAGCATTGTGAGGTCATGTTCATCAAGTAGCTCAAGTTGAGTGAGATATTCTTGATGATAATCACTCTAAAAAAGGGTCTCATGTAAAGATATGTGAAGAGAAGGAATATGGAATTTAATAGGAAAGATTTCCTCTACCCCAAAGACAAGAGAGAAAGGGGTAGCACTTGTAGAGGCTTGAATTCTAGTGTGATAGGCCCATAAATTGAAAGGGATGTGTAGGTGCCAATCCTAACCTGAAGCACTGACTACTTTGGTTAACATTTTATTAAGGATTTTGGCATAATCTTATACGTATCTATTTTCTTATGGATAATAGGGTGAGGAAAATCTTAACTCGCTACCAAAAATGTCACAAAGAACTTCAACTTTCTTTTTTTTAAAGGATTTGTCATTATTAATGATGATCTTATAGGGAATACCAAAGCGGCAGATGATATGGTGATTGATAGAATTTAATAATCTTTTCAGATTTGGTTGAGATAAGGGTGATGGCTTCCACCCATTTGGTGAAATATTTGGTATCAATAATTATGGATTGGTGTCATTGTGAGGAATGAGGATTGATTTCCCTAATAAGATAAAGACCCCATTGTAAGAAGGGCCAATAGTCTTTGGATACTTGAAGGCCATGGGTAGGTTCATGATGTAAATTAGCATGTTGTTGAAATTTGACAAACTTATTTAAATAATCATAAAAATCTTGATTGAGGGTGGGATAATAATAGCCAAGGTGGAGGATATATTTAGTGATGACTAGACTACTAAAGTGTTCCCCATAGATTCTATCATGTGTTTCCTTGATAGTGTGGGAAACTTCATGACTACACAAATAATAGAGGAGGACATTGAAGCCATGTTTATAAAGGATTACCCCTAGTATGGTGTAACAAGAGGTGCTTTGAACAAAATATCTTCAGGCATTCTTTGAAAGGTTGGGAGAAATAATGTTGAGGTTGAGGTAGTTAAAAGTTTGGTCATACCAAATGTTAGAAGGAGATGCTTCCACACTAAAAATGGTAGGAAGTTCAGAAATAATATATGAGGGTGTGATAAAATTATGGATGGTGACAAATAGTTTAGATTTGGTAGGTTGAGATGGGATTTAGGAAGCAAAGGAAGCCATTTCATCTGTGAAATTATTAGTAGATCAAGGAACTAACTAGATAAGGTAATGATTGAATGATGTTAATAGTACATCTATGAGTTGTTTGTAATTAAATAGGACATCATTTTTAAATTGATAAGATATATTGACTTTGTTGATCACAAGTTGGGAATCACCAAAGATATTGATTATTTTGACTCCTAAAGCTAGACCAATTTAGAGACATATGACTAGGGCTTTGTACTCAGCCACATTATTGGTGCATTTGAAGTCAATTTTAAAGGAAAGAGAAAGAGGTTCACCATTAAGGTGAAAGAGGATAACTCTAGCACCCCCACCCTGGTAGCACTTAGAGCCATTGAAAAACATGGTCATTTGGTAAGTAGGTTCTTCCTGGGAAAGAGTTTTGATGGACTCATCTGGAAAAGCAAGATGAAGCGGTTAGTTTTTGGGTAGAGGAGCTTAAACCAATTTATTATCACTCTCTTTCCCTTTAATTGAATTTTTTAAAAATAACTCAAGATCGCTTTCCCATACACTAGTTTTGGTATGGTTTAGAGTGCATGTACTTGAGTGTGTTAGTGTTAGTGTTAGTGTTAACATAGGTTTTATGATTAAGGAGGTAGTGGTAGAGTTTGGAGGCCACAAAGACTAAGATGAGGCAAAGTTTCTCAAGATGAGTATGTAAATTCTCATACTCTAAGTGTGTAGTAATGTGGTAGATAGCTTGCTTGTTGTTCTGTTCATCATGATGAGTAAGCATTTCCATTAAGGAATGGTCCATGGTGGATATATAAAGGTAGAAGGGTTGGTCTTCCCTAGGATGGATGAGGATAGGTGGAGAGAGAAGGTACTCGATTGAATCAAAGGCTTATTGGTAGTCCTTAGTCAACTTAAAATAAGTGTCTTTTTTGAGGAGATAGTGAAAGGGTTGACATTTATCTAATAACTAGGAGATGAAGTAATGAATGGTTTGGAGCTTCCCCTCCAAGATTTATATTTATTTAAGGTTAGTAGGAGTATGCACATCTAACATTGCTCTAACCTTGGCGGGGTCCACTTTGATTCCTTGAAAAGAGATGACAAAACCTATAAGATTTCTAGATAAGACCCAAAAATACATTTCTTGGGGTAGAGTTGTATATGATAATGAATTAGTCAGTCAAAGATGATCGTGAGAATGGATAGGTGATCTTTGAAATGTTTGGATTTCCCAAAGAGATTTTCCACATATTCTTCTACAAATTTATGGATGATATCATGAGAAATGTAGGTCATGACATGATAATAAGTTGCTACAACATTATTTAGACCAAAAGGCATGACCTTGTAATATAAGGTTCCCCATGGGGTGATAAAGGAAGTTTTATGTTGATATTTGGGAGAAATTAAGATCTGATTATATCTAGAGAAACCATCAGAGATAACATCTCATGACTAGTTGTAACATCAAAAATTTGGTCAATGTTTGGCAAAAGAAAGTCTTCCTTTAGGCAAGTGAGGTTGAGGTCATGAAATTTAATGCAGTTTTGAAGTCTACATGTGGACATGGTGATGGGAATGATGTTAGAGACCCATTATAAATAGTTAATGGGTTTAATGAAGTTAATGGATAAGAAATGATAAAGTTCTTCTTTGACTAGAAGGGTGATATGAGGATGTATCCTATGAAACTTTTATCAAACTAGATTAACCTCAAGATGGGTGATAATGTTGTGGAGGACAATAGAAGGGTCAATTTTGGGCATATCATGCTATTACCAAGAAAATGTTACTCTATGGTCACAAAATAAATAAGGGTAATTTTATTGCTCCATAGATTTTAAGGATTGGCCAATTTTGATGATATAGGGGTTATCTTGAGTACCCAAGTTGACATCAATGGTAGATTAATTTAACATGGTTTAGTTCTTAGGAATAATGGATTTATGGATAAAATATTCCCCCAAATTAAGGTAGGTGAGAATGGAATAATCATCTTAATGTTGGATGGTGTTGATTATAGGAGAATGTCTCTTTATCATTTCAAGATGGCTGAGAGGAAGGGTTTTAGTTTGGTCATCCTTTTGATAGGTTAGGGGTCCCAAACTAATGGTGTTGATAAAAAAATAGTTAGATGGGATGATATTGAAGTTTTAAATCTTTGAGGGAGATGGGGTTGGTGAGGATGAAACATCCTTGTTGATGGTGGCGATGGGTTTTGGTGAGGTGGGTTATCTAGGTGATATGAACGTAAGGCTGAATAACTCATGAGGTTTTGAGTTTTGATTACATGGAACATTTGGGATCCATATTCATAGAAGATAAGGCCAAACCCCTTTAATGTACACCTATAAAGTTAATCTTTATAAAATGTTGGTTTTTTAAGATAAGATAAGTTAGAGGTGAATGGCTGGATGGGCGAGATAGTAGCAAGAGAGAGAAGTGGTTGATCAAGTCCCCATAGGTGAATTTTTTTTGATGGTTGGGGAGCCTAAAAGGGATGATTGTTCTAATGTTAGGATCATAAAAAAGGTTATGTATAAGGTTCCCATATTCTTATAGAGTAGGGAAAGCATCCAAGGCTAAAAGGAGATATTACCTAAAGGAGAGATGTTGGAATTTGGGTTCAAAGGGGTCCTCTACAGGGATCTGAGAAGAAGGGATAGATGAGCTAGTTCAAGATTCATCACTATTGTGGGTGGGAGTGCTATGGGTTTGGGTTGGTGGTGAGGTAGTGTTGTTAGTAGCTAATGGTGAGGTGGATAAGGAAGGAAGATGAACATCACTAGGATGATGTGTCATATTATAGAGGAAAAAGGACTAGGATTAGAATTGATGGTAACAACTTGACCTTCATGCTCAAATTTGACACATTGATGTAAGGTAGAATGGACACAACTCATGGCATGGATCCAAGATCATATGAGTAACAAATTATATTAGAACTCAGCCTATATAACATAAAATAGTTTGGGAATGGTGTGAGGTCCTAAGTGGATATGGAGGATAATTATCCCTAAGGTAGTGACCATGGTATCATGGAAGGAGAAAAGGACCATTGGGATTTATAACATGATGTTATTGGGCAGTTGAATTTGGTCATAAGAATGGGAAGAGATAATGTTGATGATAGCTACTCCATCAATTATTACCCTTTTGATGTGGGTGTGATTGATGTATGATATAATGAAGAGGGGAGGATCAGAATCTTCATGATGAATAGGAGGTATTTCATTATCCTATAAAGTGATGATAGATAAAATTTTGAGGCCTCCCATAAAGTGTGTAAGAGGTTGAGGGTCAAATGGTTGAACCTCTCTAGATTATAGAGCCCCTATCAGTGCCTGATGATGGTGGGGTGATGTGTTGATTAATTCATAAAGGCTCATTTTCACCGATGTCTGGTGAAGTTGTTTCAAAACTATCCATTGGATGGATGTATAAGGGTTAGAGGGAGAGGCTCCCAAAATAGATACCTTAGGTTTTGGTGGTTGTGAAGGTAAGGGTGAAGGTGTTTGGGTTTGGTTGAGGGGTTCAGGGGTTAAAGGGTATGTCCATAGAATGGACACTTTGGATTTTCCCTGGTCCTTTTGTTGGGTTTAAGATTGGGTAACCACATAAATAGTGTGTATGGGGGGATTTATTAGGTTTGATGGTTTCTTAGATTCCTCCTCCTCAATCTTGGGTGAGAACAGGGGTGTAGGTAAATGTTGAATAGATTGAGTTGATGGTTGGATTAATAATGGGGGTAAGTGAGGCTCATATAATAATAAATCATCCTCATCATATAGGATATGAATAAGTGATTGGAGAGCTTTTAAATTCTTTGTGTCATGTCCCAGTGTCTTATGGTATGCACATATCAAGTTATCATCGAACTAAGAGGGTTTGGTATTAAAAGGGTGGAATGGTGTGATAGTTGGTAAGCTAATGGAGTAATTTTGTAATAAAATTTGTAATATGTTGGGATAAGATTCATTGAAAGGTGTTGGAGGTGATGATTTTATATTTTTAGGGATGGGAGCCTTCTTAGAAGTAGTTTCTAGCTTATAAGTTATTAGTGGTGGGATCGTTTTAGTTGGTGGTTGGGATTGATTAATTATGGTTAATTTTGGGGTGAATGTTTTGGAGGTTGAATATTTAGATGATGAGGGTTTGGATATAGGTGGGAAGGTAGAGGTGGATATATTAGTTAAGAATGATGGGGAACTAGAAGGTTTAGTAGGTTTAGGTAGAGAAAAGGGGGATGGTTTACTAAAGGAAGAGTAGGTAACTAGGATGATAGAAGGATGGGATCCTAATATAGAAGGCAAGTGGGATGGATGTGGTATTGTTCTAGTTTTAGGTTGACGTTTAGGTAACTCTACCTTCTTAATTATTCTGGTTTGTGGTTTCTTTGGTGAACTAGATAGAGTAAAGTCCAACTTCAAGGAGGGGTGAGTTCGACTAGGTGTGGGAAGGATTCCTAGATTCTTGATAGGTTTAGTAAGAGATACATACTTTGATTTAACAATGTTAGATGGAGGTAGTTGGGATGGTTCACCTATGGTTTTAAAGGAAGATGTGTTGGATGAAGAGTTAATAATGAGTTTAAGGGTGGATTCAAGTGTGGTTAAGGATTTATATTTTTTCTTATAAGGGAGCCCAAGATGATACCAAAAGGTGGCTCTATAAAAGTTAGGTTTAGAAGTGAATGCTAGACTTTAGATGAGTCTATAAAAGGTCTTGTAGATGGGATTGTTTCCTTGGTCATTAATTTCAAAAATTAAGCCCTTAGGTGGAGAAGAGGGAATAGTTCCTTCATCCTTGTTCTTGATGGGAGGTTCAAAAATTGGTGGTGGGATGGTTTCCAAAGAGGGAATGGATGGTTCTATGATAGGGGAGGTAGGTGTGGTATCCTCTAGTGAAGGTATAGACATGGTTTCTTCCTTGGTTTAGGTGTCTAAAGGAATAGAGGTAAATTCTACCACTTCAATGGGTGTAGGAATAAGAAATGGCTAAATTAAAAGTTATCTCTTTTGGTGTTTCCATCAAAGGATAGGTAGATAAAGCTAAGGTCTCATCAAGTGAAGAAAGAGGGGTGGTTGATTCCTTCATCTAGGTATCTAAAGGAATGGAAAGTGAGTCCACTACTTCCATGAGTGAAATGGAGGAAGAAGTGGTTGAGATAATGGTATCCTTAATAATTGGCTCACTAATAATAATGTTCATTGTATGTGTATCATGAGAGTGAGATGATTTTGGTTCATTGTCATGATGATGGGTAGAAGGAGCATGATTGGGAAAATGTCAAGGGACTAATTAAGAGGTACATTGGGATTATCAACTAAAATTTATCTACTATAGATTAAATTTTGGACCCAACCTTTGAAGGTATTGTACCTACTAACGTCATGTCCAATAACTCGATGAAAGGCACAATGGTCATTCTCATTGTACCAACTAGGCATGGGGCAAAAAGAATCAAATTGTATGGGTATTTTGATAGGTGGAAGTTGGATGAGGTTTTCTTTGATAAAATTTTCCAAAATAAAATCATAAGACTCCCCTATGGGGGTATTTTTTTTGGAGGAGCTCAGTTTTGGTTTTAGTTTTGTTAGTAGGAAGGGTTAGAGGAATTAGTTTGATGGGGTTGGTTGACAGTTGGTAGTAGAGTAGTTTTTAGGACAACTAAGTTTGTTGATCCTTTTGTCTTGGTATAGGGATGGTTGGATTGGTTATTTGGTTTTGGTGGAGGGTGGGTCATTGGATTTCAAGTTAGAATTCTTGTTCTATAGTTTCAAATTCCCTTCATAAATCACTCAATTTTCAAGTTTATGTGCCATAGTGTATGTGTCATCAAAAGTTCTGAAAGTTTGAACTTTAATAGTGGGGGTAATATGTTTGGTACTACCCTAAGATAATATATCAATCAACTCAAGTTGGGGTAAGGATAAATAAAGCTATTTGATGAGACCTCTTCATCTAGCTACAAAATCGGCAATTGATTCATCATCAAATTGACTAATAGAATAGATGTTGGTAATAGAAACCTTTTTAGATATATTTGCTAAGAAGTGATCTAAAAGGATTTGGGCTAATTGTGAAAATGAAAATATGGAGTTCTTGGTGTGAGCACTATACCAATCAAGGGCTAGTCCTGATAAAGACATGTGGAAGGTATGAAGGAGTAAAGCATCATCATATGCAATCAAATAAAAAGAATGATGAAATGATCTTAAATATTGTTGGGGGTCCTCATTGCCTTTAAATTTCAATAACAAATAGATGGATGGGTTCATTACATATTTGATCATAGGATAATAGGTTATGAGACCTCAAAATAGATGACTCTATGTTGATCATTTTGTCCATTAACATTTGGAACAAATCTATTTGAGAAGTTGCATAATTAGGTGCTAATATTTGTTGAGGATGGGTGGCAACAATATATGGATAAGTGGTAGAAGGTGCTAAAGAAGCCACATATTGGTAAGTGGTCATAAGAGGTTAGGGGTGCCACATAAGGGAGGATTGGCACAAATGGTTGGGTAGAAGGTGTTATGTATCCTTGTGGGTTGGAAACATATGGGTAAGATGTCATGGGTGCTTGTTGGGGAGATAATATGGGTTAGTTTACGATGGTTGGTGGATGGTGGTATGGAAGTAGATTAGGTTGGAGGTATGAAAGTGATAATTGGTTGGTGGTAGGTCATAAATATAGTGCTAATAGGTTAGAGTCATTTAGGTATGAAAAGTACCAAAATTTGAAGTGGGGTAGAAATTGGTGGGTTGGTTGAAGTAAGGGGAATGGTAGAAATAGTGGTAGAAGATACTCCCATGATAAAAGGAGTATAGGTAAAAAGAGGTGAAGTCAATCCAATGTTGGAGGTATTGATTAGGGTAGTAGGTGTTTGATTATTGGTTGGGATGTTGGATGGAGTTTAGGGAGTGGTACTAGATGGGATATTTGAAGAAGAGGCTTGGGTGATCATGGGTTAGGTTTAGGTGGAAACAACTAGAATATGGGGAGGCATACCATAAGACGTATCCATGGAAGGAATTGAAGCAAGAGAGGTATAGTTACATAAGGTGTTAAGGTAATGCTAAAGAGACATCGGGTCATTATGAAGAAAGGATATGAAATCCACATCACCTTAAAAAATAGTCTATAACTTGGTATGAGGGGGAGAAAAATGAAGGTAACCCTCAACATCAAAAGTATACTCCATGAAAGAAGAAGAGTAAGGTGGTTGTTGGTTGGTTTTATTCCTCAGCTATTGTCTAGTAAAGACCATGAGAGGAAATATGAGATAAAATAATGAAACTCACACCTCAAATAAAGAACAAGCAAAAGAAAATAACTCAAGGAAATTCAAACATACACTACAAGTGCATTTAAACTTAGGATTCTTTTTAAATCACTTTTGGCTTATGCCTTAAAAAGTGTGAAGAGGAAATTTGGTCTGTAGATTAGGTACAAAGGAGGAAATCTAGTATTGGTTTTAGGTTATGTTTGTGTGCTCAAGAGAGAAAATTTGTATTGATCTTCAGTACATAGCTTGATATTGGGGCCTACCCCTTCACTTCACACACCATAATGATAAGGCTGTCAAGTGCTTAGCCAAGATATACTGAATTTCAGAGTTTATACTCAACCAGAGAGCTGAGTTGGTTCTCCCCTTGGTAATGACCTCTAAATAGGATTGTCGAGAAGGGGTAAGATTTACTACTAGGTGATGAAATCCTAGTTAGACCTTGTCTCAAGTATGTTTTGATGTGTTGATTGATAATGTGGTTTGGATAAGTGTGTGATAACAAGAGTGAAAATTATTATTAATTACTTTTCATTTAAGTTATTAGATGAACTAAAACAAGTAAGAAATCAATGTATGTGAAATATTTATTTTAAACCAAAAATAAATTTCATATTTCATTCGATGAGCATACAATAAAGGAATAAAAAGGGATGCTAAGTCCCACCAAGCATACCAAAACATTTCTCTTAATTTTCACTCATTTCTTAATTTGGAAAAAAGTAAAAAACTAGTAAAAGGGTTGTGTAAATAAATACCTAATAAAAGTTTGCATGTGATCCAAATGATGATGGGAATCGATATTTATCTTAGAAGGAATAATTTATAAATAGGAAAGACACTAGAAAAGGGTTTGTTAGCAAACTAGTTAAGTGGACTGTCTAGTGTGAGCTAGATATAAGAAGTGTATGCCTATTAGGAGGCTATCAATCCATTGTTTATAACAATTAAGTTGATGTAGATGAAAAGAAAGAATACTTGAATTTAATAACATGAAAGTAAATGCATGAAATATGAATAAATAAAATTCTTGTTCAAATAAAATGATTAAAATAGTAAAATTAGGTCGATACCTATGTTAAGATAGTTAGGGTTAGGTCTAAAAAATTATGGAAGGCTCTATGAATATGTAAGAGCATAGAAAGTAGGGTTTCATTGAGGTAAATGGACTAAAAATAGCTTGTTACTATTTTTACATAGTGAGTGTCAAAGATTAGGTAAACTATCAGTGGTTGGCCTAATTATCAACAATTGGGTGATCATCGATGGTTGAGGTAACCATTGGTAGTTGTGCTAACCATCGGTGGTTACCTGTGTAACTCTAGAAATGTTCATAAATGGAATTGTATATTGGGTAGATGTTTAGGTGAGGGTTGGAATATGGGTTTGGTAAAAAATAGAAGACTAGAAGATGAGTTTGATCAAGTCAAGGTATTTGAAAATCAAATGAAATGAAAAAACTAGTACCAAGTTGCCTACAACTTGCTAGATAGATGAGGTAATTTAGCCAAAGTGATAGTATTTTAACCTTTGAAAGAGATTTGGATAGAGGTTTGAGTCTTTGTTACTACTAATTTCTTATTGAATGGATGATGGATACTTTTGCAAGAATATTTGATAGTTTAGACATGGATTTGTGGATTTTTGGATCCTTTTAACTTCCTACTTCTCTCCTTTTATAGGAAAAAGTTACTAATTGTGTAGGAGGATGTTGCTAATCATGATGGAAGATAAATTTTCCTATTACAATGTTTTAAATCTTCGTAGCATTGAAAAAGGGAAGTTGATAAATTATTCCATGTTGATCTCATAGATAGCTAAAAATGGATTTAAAATAGGTTGATGACCTGATCATCGATGGTCAGACTAATCATCAATGGTTAAGTTGACTATCAATGGTCAAGGAGCTAGAGGAAAATGGGTGAAAGTAAGTTAAAAAGTAGTGGATTAAAAAGCTAAAATAGTAAATTAATAAATGGGATAAGTCAACTAGGTGGTTAACTAACTTTAGGGTTGGGTGGCGGTTCAAGTCATTTAGACATCTAAAATTGTGTAGTTTTCAAGTGTCTACATTTTGCCCTTTTTTTATGCATCTTTGATTTAACAAGTGGGGAAAAAATGAATGGATTATTGGTCATGGTTTGATTGCCTCAAGTACGAGAAGAGGTATTGAATCCAAAATGTTATTTTAAATAGGATAGTAAAAGGGGTGACCAAAGAGCTATAATAGACAAGTCCATGCCTTTATACAATGTGTAGATTTATCAATGAAGGAAGTATACTAATGCCATATAAAAGAGCCAATTGTAGCTTATTTTATATGATTTTGACATAGGGTTGTGTGTTGCTATTTGTGTTATGATAAAATTGGTGAATATGATCAAGATGGAAAGCTTCAAATGATTGTTGTGACAAACTTTAACATAACCATCCTTCAAAGGAGTGGTTTAGAGTTATATTTGTTTCTTTTTTAGTTGTCCTTCAAGGAATAGATCTATTTTTTAAGAAATCAATTTTTGTGTATCCATCCTTAAAGGGAGTGGTCTATAATACTAGACATGTTGACCCAAGTGATACTTGGGTATCCTGATTTGATTTTGAATGATAGGTGCCAAAATGTTGAAACGTACTTGGTTTCAACCTACAAATAAAATTATATTAGTTATTCTTGAGTGATATTTTATTATATGATAAAAGGGTGCTAGTGCGACCTATCATCCCTTTTTATTCTGTTATTATATTCTCATTAAATGAAATCTAAAATTTCTTTTGGGCTTAAAATAAGTATTTTACATACATTGATTGTTTGCTTGTTTTAGTTCATCTAGTAACTTAAAGGCAAAGTAATTAATTATAATTTTCACTCTTGTTATAACACACTTATCCAAAACACATAACTAATCAACACATCAAAACATACTTGAGATAAGGCTCAAATATTATTTCATCACCTAACGATAAACCTTACCCTTTCTTGGTAATCCTACTTGGAGGTCATTACCAAGGGGATAACCAACTCAGTTCTTTGGTTGAGTATAAACTTTGAAATTTAGTATATCTTGGCTAAGCACCTAACACCTTTATCTTTACAGTTTGTGAAGTGAGGGGGTAGGCCCCAATATCAAGCCACATAATGAAGATTAATAAAAATTTATCTCTTGATCACCTACACATAACCTAAAACCAACCTTAGATTTCCTCTTTAGTACCTAATCTACAAACCAAATTTACTCTTCACACTTTCTAAGGCATAAACCAAAAGTGATTTAAAAATAACCCTAGGTTATTAAACGTTATTTAGTGTATTTTTTCTTTCATTGAGATCTTTTCCTTTGGCTTGCTTTGTGTTTGAGTTGTGAGTTTCATTATTTATTTTCTATTCCTCTCATGGTCTTTACTAGACAATAGCTAGGGAATCAAACCCACCAAAAACCACCTTCTTCTTCTTCCTCCATGGAGTATACTTTTGATGTTTAGGGGTCCCTTCATTTTTCTCCCCCTCCTAGCAAGCCTCTGATTGTTGTTGAGGGTGATCCATATTTTGTTTCCTTCCTTAATAATAGCCACATGGCTCTTTATCATTACCTAAACACCTTATCTAACCATACCCCTTTTGCTTTAGTTCCTCTTATAGATCCTCCCTATGGTATGCCTTACCATATTCTAGGGGGTGTCACCTCAACCTAACCCATGCTCACGCAAGCATATTCTTCTTCTAATATCCCACCTAATACCACTCCCCAAATTCCATCCAACATCTCAACCAATAGCCAAACACCTACTACCCTAACTAATACCTCTAAACATTGGATAAACCTTACCTCTTATCACCTATACTCCTATCATGGGGGTATATTTTACCCCTATTTATACAATTTTCCTTAGTTTTACCAACCCACAAATTTATACCCCACTTCAGAGTTTGGTAATTTTCATAACTCAAACACTCCCAGCTATTAGCACTAAAGTTACCACCCACCACCAACCAACTAGCACTTTCATACCTCCAACCCAATATACATCTATAACACCATCTACCAACCCTCTAAAACAATCCATATCAGCCCCCCAATAAGTACCCATGACATCTTACCCATATGTTTCTAACCCACAACGATATATAGCAACTTCCAACCAACCATTTGTGTCAATCAACACTTATGTAGCACTATCCCAACCTCCTATGATTGCTTAGCAATATGTGGCTTATTTAGCATATTCTCTTACTTATCCATACATTGTTACCACCCAACCTCAACAAATCTTACCACCTAATTATGTAGCTTCCCAAATAGATTTGGTCTAGATGTTAATGGACAAAATGATCAACCTAGAATCATCTATCTCTAGGTCTCATAACCTGTTATCCTATGATCAAATTTGTAATGTACCCATCCATCCATTCATATCTACTCTTATCCTCCACAATGGAACTTACCCAAGTTTTCCAAATTTCAAGGCAAGGAGGACCCCTAATAAAATTTAAGAGCATTTCATCATTTTTTTTATTTGATTGCATATGGCGATGCTCTCCTCTTTCATACATTCCCCATGTCTTTATAAAGACCAGCCCTTGATTGGTATAGTGATCTCACCAAGAACTCAATCTTTTCATTCTCACAACTAGCCCAAATCTTTTTAGAGCACTTCTCAGTAAATATATCTAAAACGGTTTCTATTACCCACCTCTATTCTATTAGGTAATTTGATAATGAATCAATTTCTGATTTTGTACCTAGATGGAGAGGTCTCATTAACCAACTCTATTTCTCATTACCCCAACTTGAGTTTATTGAGCTCTTCTCTTGGGGTTTTGCTAAACATATTACCCCCACTCTTTAAGTTCAAACCTTCAGAACTTTTGATGAGGCATTCACCATGTTGCATAAACTTGAAAATTGAGCCATTGATGAAGGGAAGTTTAAATTGTGGAAAAAGAATTATAGCTTTAAATATAATGACCCTACCTCCACCAAAACCACTAACCAATCTAGCCATCCTAATACTAAGATAAAATTATTCATAAACTTAGTTGTCCTAAAAACTAATCACCACCAACTACCAACCAACCCCATCAAACCAATTCCCTTAACCCTTCCTACCAATAAAAGTGAAACCAAAATTGAGCTCCTCCAAAATAATATACCTCCATAGGGGAATCTTATGATTCAATTTTAGAAAAATACTCAAAGCTCATCACATCTAAATTCCACCTATCAAACCACCCCAACAATTTGATGCTTCTCACCCTGTGCCTGGTTGGTATAATGAGAATGACCATCACACATTTCATCAAGTTATTGGATAGTTTTAGTAGGTGAAATACCTTCAAAAGTCTAGTCCAAAGCTTAATAGATAGTGGATAACTTACATTTGATAATCCCAATGCACCTCTTAATCAATCCTTTGACATCTTCTATAAACCTTTTCCCAATCATGCTCCTTATACCCATCACCATGACAACAAACCAAAATAATATTATTCTCAAGAGGCACATACAATCAAAATTATTATTAGTGATCCCATTTTTGAGGAAACCATTACCTCAACCACTTCTTCCTCCATTTCACTCATATAAGTAGTAGACTCACCTTCCATTCCTTTGGATACCCAAATGAAGGAATCAAGACCTTCTATCTTTACTTGATGAGAACTTAGATCTATCTACCTATCCTTTGATGGAAACACCAAAGGAGATAACATTTACTTTAACCATTTCTTCTTCCTCCACTCTACCCATTGAAGTGGTAGAACTACCCTCCATTCCTTTGGACACCCAAACCAAAGAAGCAAACATGTCCATACCTTAACTATAGGATACCACACCTACCTCCACCATCATATAACCATCCATTACCTCTTTGGAAACCATCCCACAAGATAAGGTTACCTCATCCATCTAAACACCAATTTTGGAACCTCCCATTAGGAACAAAGACAAAGGAACTATTCCCTCTTCTTCACCTAGGAGATTAATTTTTGAAACCAATGACCAAGGAATCAAGACCATCTACAAGCCCTTTTATAGACTCATCTAAAGTCTAGAGTTCACTTCTCAACCCAAATTTGGGAGAGCCACCTTTTGGCATCATTCTGAGCTCCTTTACTAGAACAAATCTGAATCCTCAACCTCACTTGAATCCACCCTTAAACCCATTATTACCTCTTCATAAAACACCTCTTCCTCCAAAACCATAGGTGAACCATCCCAACTACCTCCATCTAACATTGTTAAATCACCTTATACCTATCTTACCAAACCTATCAAGAATCTAGGAATCCTTCCCACACCTATTCAAACCCACCCCTCTTTGAAGTTGGACTTAACTTCATCTAATCCACCAAAGAAACCCCAAACCAAACTAATTAATAAGGTAGAGTTTCCCAAACCTTAACCTTTAACTAGACCCATACCATCTCCTTGCTACTTACTTTTTATCTTAGGATCCCATCCTTCTACCATCCTAGTTACCTATTCTTCCTCTAGTAAACCATCCCCCTTTTCTCTACCTACACCTACCAAACATTTAGTTCCCCATCTTTCTTAATTAATCTATCCACCTCTACCTTCCCACCTATACCCAAACCCTCATCATACAAATATTCAACCTCTAAAACATTCACCCTAAAATTAACCATAATTAAGCAATCCCATCCACCAACTAAAACCATTCTACCACCTATAACTTCTAAGGTGAAAATTGCTTCTTAAAAGCCTCTAATTCCTAAAAATATAAACCCATCACCTCCAACACATTTGAACGAATATTTTTCAACTATATTATAAAGGTTATTTCAAAATTCTTCCTTTATCTTACCACCTATCAAACAACTCTTACATTTCAATACCAAACCCTCCTAGGTCAATGATAACTTGATCTGTGCATACCATAGGGCATTGGGACAAGACATGGAGAACTAAAAATCTCTCCAAGTACTTGTTCATATCCATCAAATCATCATATTCAACATTTACCTACACCCTCTCTCTCAACCAAGAGTGAAGAGGAAGAATTGAAGTAACCATCAAACCTAATAAATCCCCCCATCCAAGCGAAAATCCTTTCATATGGTTACCATATCTTGGGCCCAATAGAAGGATAAGAAAAAATCCAAAGTGTCTATTCCGTGGACATACCCTTCAACCCCATAGCCCACCAACCAAGCCCAAACATATTTACCCTCACCATCATAACCACCAAAACCCAAAATTTCCATTTTAATAGCTCTTCCCTCCAACCCTTTTAAATCCATATAGCATATCATGTTGAAAAAATTCACTAAACACCAGTGAAGATGAGACTTCATGAACTAATCAACACCTCACCCCACCATTATCAGGCATTGATAAAGGCTCTACAATCTATAGAGTTTAAATTATATGACCCTTAACTTCTTACACCTTTTTTTAGAGCCCTCCAACTTTCTACCTTCACCACCTTCCAAGATTCTAAAATATCTCTTATTCATTTAGAGAATCCCAATCCTCCTATTTTCATCACTACGTACATCAATCAAACTTGCATCAAAAGGGTGATAATTGATGGAGGAACAGCATCAACATTATCTCCTCTCATGCTTATGACTAGGTACAACTTCCCAAGAACATCATGTCATAAATCACAATGATCCTTCGCTCCTTCAATGATACCATGGCCACTACCTTGGGGACAATTTTCCTCCATATCCACTTGGGACCTTACACCATTATGGAATTATTTTACATTATAGAGGGTGATTTTCAATATAATATGTTACTCCCATATTACTTTTTTTATTAATACCATTAGTTTGCACCCCCTGACCTATCATAAATATGGATATACTTAAACCCTTCCTCTCATCCATCCTAAAATGATAGAGTGAGATTCTCCTACCATCAACACCATCCAACATCAAGATGATGATTCCATTTTCACCTCCCTTGGTGTGGGGGATTCTTCTATCCATAAATCACTTCTTCTTGAGAACCAAACCATGATAATTGAATCTACCATTGATTTCAACTTGGGTACTAAAGATAACCCCCATATCATCAAAATCAGCTAATCCTTAAATTCAATGGAGAAAAAAGATTACACTTCTTTCCTTCATGATAATAGCATAGTGTTTACTTGGTCCTATCAGTATATACTTGGAATTAACCCTTTTATTACCCTCCAAAACATTTTCACCTATCCTAAGGTTAAGCCATTTTGACAAAATCTTCATAGGATACATCCTCATGTCACCCTTCTTTTCAAAGGAGAACTTTAGCATCTCTTATCCTTCAACTTAATTTAGCCCATTGACTATCCATAATGGGTCTCTAACATCATTCCCATAACTAAGCCCATCAGGGGACTTCACCTTTACATAAAATTTCATAACCTCAACCTTGCTTACCCAAAGGATGGCTTTCCTTTGGCAAACATCAACCAACTTGTTGATCTTACAACTAGCCATGAAATGTTCTCTCATAGATAGTTTTTCTAGATACAATTAGATCTTGATTGGTCCCAAAGATCAACATAAAACTTCCTTTATCACCCCATTGGGAACATTCTATTATAGGGTCATGCCTTTTGGTCTAAATAATGTTGGAGCAACCTATCAGTGTGCCATGACCTACATATTTCATAATATCATCCATAAAATTGTAGTGGACTATGTAAAAAATATCCTTGGGAAATCCAAACATCACAAAGATCACCTAGATGTTGTTTTGATCATCTTTAATTGACTAATCCATTATCATGTAAGGATAAACCCCAAAAAATGTATTTTTGGGGTCTTATCTAGAAAATTTTTAGGTTTTATCATCTCTCTTCTTGGAATTAAATTGGACCACACCAAAGTCAAAGAAATCTAGGAGATTCCTCCTCTTACTAACCTTAATCAACTCCATAGCCTGTAGGGGAAAATCTAATGTATTCATCTCTTCATCTCCTAATTATCAGATAGATGTCAACCTTTTCACCATCTCTTCAAAAAAGACACTTATTTTAAGTGGACCAAGGACTATCAACAAGCCTTTGATTCAAATAAGGAGTACCTTCTTTCTCCACTTGTCCTCATCCCTGCTAGAGAAAGCCAACCCTTCTACCTTTATATATCCATGACATACCATTCCATAGGGGCAATGCGCACTCATCATGATGAATAGACTAAAGAGCATGTCATCTACTACATTAGCCACACACGTATTGAATATGAGACTCGATATACTCATCCCAAGAAACTTTGCCTTGACTTAGTATTTATGGCCTCCAAACTCCATCATTATCTCCTTAATTAAAAAACTTATGTCATCACTAACACTAACCCACTCAAGTACATGCACTCTAAATGATACTAAAACTAGTGCATGGCTAAGTGGCTCATGCTCATAGCTGAGTTTGATCTTGAGCTCCTTTAGTAAGAGTCAATTAAATAAAAATTGATTACTAATCAATTATTTAAAGCTCCTCTACCTAAAAACAACTTCTTCCTCTTGATTTTTTAGATGAGTCCATCTCATCTCTTTCCTAAGAAGAACCCACCTACCAAACGACCATGTTTTTTGATGGCTCCAAATGCCAACATGGTGGGGGTGTTGAGTTTATTCTCATTCCCATTAATATTTAACCTCTTCTCCTTTCCTTTAAACTTGACTTTGAATGAACGAACAATATGGTTGAGTATGAAGCCCTGGTCATAGGTCTCTAAACTACCCTAGCCCTGGGGGTTAAGACAATAAGTGTCATTGGTGAATCCCAAATTATGATCAAATAGGTCAATAGATCCTATCAATACAGAAATGATGTCCTATTGTAGTATAAAAATTTCATAGATGTACTCTTAGCATCATGAAATCTTTACCTTATCCAGTCAGTTCTTTAATCTACCAATAAATTTGTGGATATGATGGTTTGTCTTACTTCCCAAATCCCATCTCAACCTGCCAAATCTAAACTATTTGTCACCATCCATCATTTTATCACACCCTCATGAGAGTTTTATATACTATTTAACTAAACCCTTTTAATAATTTATTACTTTCTTCTAAATTAAGAAATGAGGTAAAATTACTAGAAACATGACAGTTTTAGATTCTCAAAAACTACACATGATGGTCTTAAAAGTCAAAGTGCCTTGACCCTCATCTGAACTCAAGTCTAGTTGACCACATAGTTAACTAAACTCATTTTCTAACTTGAACCTATTAAATCCATAACTAATACCTTTAACTAAACCTTTAAAGGTTTAGTTATTCCTTTCAATCCAAAGAGGAATTCTAGGTATAATGGGTAGGAAGTAGGTTGAAAAATGGTAGACACTCAAAAAATACATAGTTTTATATGTTGAAATGCCTTGAAACCCTAACCAACCCTAAATTTAGTTTCCAAATTAAGGAATATTGGTGGCAAAACCCTCCACCATTTCCTACACCAAACCTCACCAAGCACTTCCCTTCTACATTTGACCTATCTAACCCTATTCTACAGCCCATTCCCAACACCCAACACCCTTCCAATCAAAATTTCACCCCTAAAACTTACTTAATATCAACATAAACATAAAAAATAGGGCATCATGGCCTAAGATATTTACCAAAACCCTATCCAACTCACTCCAACCTAATCATTATACTTTCAACAACAGACCAATTTCACTACCTATTCATTTTAAAAACAACACCTACCTGATTTCATGATCATTGAAATGTTTAGAGCCCTTATCCATCCACTCAAATGTGCCCTCATCCACCCTCTATCTAGTCAACACATAATCACCCTTACCACATGAAATCAACCACTAGTAATTCTCTACCTCAACAAGCTCAATGTAAACTACCAAAACACATAAATGCTTAGAGGAGCAATAATTGTGATCAAAATGATAAATGGTAAAAGTGATTTTACATGTTTTACTTTTTTTGTCTCAGATTTTTAAGGTTTTTACCTAATTTTTGATGGTTAGGGTGACCATCGATGGTCAACCATGGGGAAAACCCCTGACTATCAATAGTCTAGGTCCCCAACATTTTCTAACCTTTTCAACATCCAACCTAGGTGCTCACTTTTTGAGATCCCCTAATTCCCCCACCAAAACATGTTTTTTCAAAGGATACCCTAACCATACCCACCATGCCATTTGAACATGTCCACCTTAATGTTAGCCATTTTGACCTACACTATTTGCATTCTTTGCCATGAACTTGCTTGGCCATTTTGATCGCATCAACCAACCTTTCCATGTTGAAATTTTGCACTTCACACCACCTCATGTGCAACTTGATCATTTATGTTTTTCAAAGGATCAATTCCTACACTATATACCTACAACAAAAATTGGTGTTGTCTAGTGGAATTGATAATAATCAACCAATCGACTATGACTAATGCTATGGACTAGTTACCCCTATCATCAGTCCCTCTAGAATTGACCTTATTCTTACCAACATTAGTAAATTTAGTCTTTGTGCAATGTTGACTATCATACTTCATCAAATTTTGTGCACATGTTTGCATCTCAAATTCCCAACCCTTTTTGTGTCACTCACCTCATGATTCACCATTTGCCATTTATCAAACCCCAACCTAATTTCATTTTCACTTCATCAACTCCTAGTTTAAGGGGGAACACCTCTTCCCATACTCAGGGCAATCAGACCATGACCAACAATCTATTAATTTTTATTTTATCACTTGTTAAATCAAATCCACATAATATAAAGGGGAAAAATGTAGACACTAAAAAATTGCATAGTTTTAGATGTCAAAATGTCTTGAACCCCTACCCAACCCTGAAGTTAGTTGACCACCTAGTTGACTTAGCCAATTTCTTAATTTAAAAAATTAGAATTTTAATCCACCTTTTCTAACCTACTTTCACCCATTTTCCTCTAGCTCTTTGACCATCGATGTTCAAATTAACCATCGATGGTTAGCCTGATCATTGATGATCAGGTCATCAACCTACTTTAAAGCCATTTCCAATTATGTGCAAGATAATCATGCCATAATTTAGAAACTTCCCTTTTATGATGCTAACAAGCTTTAAAGCATCATAATATTCAACTTTATCTTCCATCCTAATTATCAACTTCCTCCTACATAATTAATAACTTCATCTTATAAAAGGAGAGATGTAAGAAGTGAAAAGGATCTAAAATTCCACAAATCCATGTCTGAGCTATCAAATCTTCTTGCAAAGGTATCCATCATCCCTTCATCAAGAAATCAACAAAAATGGAGACTCAAACCTCTATCCAAATCACTTTTAAATACCAAAGTACTGTCATTCTGGCCAAATTGCTTTAACTATATAGTAAGTTGTAAGTAACTTGGTACTAGTTTCTTCATTTCATTTCATTCTAACTCAGCTTCTAGTCTTCTATTTCAAACCAAACCCATATTCTAACCTACACCTAACCATATACCAAATCTATAATTCCATTTATGAACATTTCTAGAGTTACATAGGTAACCACCGATGGTTAGCACAATCATCGATGGTTATCTAAACCATTGATGATCACCTAACTACTGATGATAAACCTAACAACTGATGGTTCACCCAACCATCAACAATCACTCTGTCAAAATAACATAAATTTATTTGTATTCCCTCTACCTCAATGAAACCTTGATTTCTATGTTCTTACCTATTCATAGAGCCTTCCCTAATTTTTTTGACCTAACCCTAACTATCTTAGGATAGGTATCAACCCGCTTTTGTTAGTTTAGTCATTTTATTTGAATAAGCATTTTACATTCTTACTATTGTATACATTTGCTTTCATGTTATTGAATTCAAGTATTCTTTCTTTTCATCTACATCAACTTAATTATTATAAATAGTGGATTAATAACCTACTATCACGCATACGCTTTTTGGATCTAGCTCACGTTAGGCATTCCACTTGACTATTTTAATAACAATCCCTTTTCTAGTGTCTCTCTTATCTATAGGTTATTATTTCCAAGCCAAAGAGGATTTCCCATCATTGTCTAGATCACATGTGCACTTTTATTAGGTATTTATTTACACACCTGTTTTACTAGTTTCTTACTTGCTTCTAAATTAAGAAATGAGAAAAAATTAAGATAAACAAGAGGATTCAAAAGCTTTATCAACATTAAATATATCTAGGGGACATTCAATATCTTCAACAAGCATAAAAAGATAAATTTCATCATTGAAAAGACTAATGATAATTCAAAGTTCAAGAATATGATTCTATGACTATTAAAGAGCAAGTTTCTTGTCAATAAGGGTATTATGACACTAAAAATATAAGTAATCATGTTGTTTATATATTAATTAATAATATCGATCCAAATTTGAATTAAATTTTTACTTAGTTTGAATCTTTTCTCATTGAAACCCCTCCATACCCTTTTTATGTATCAAAATTCATTAGAGTCACTTAAAGAACATGTAAAATGATGCATGAGTCCAGTTTAAGGATTGGAATAGTTTAATGAGTTTATTAAGAGTATCTTATATTTTAGGAAATATTTATAATGTCCTAAGATTTATGAAACATTCTTAAGAGGCTCTCAGCCTCTAATCCTATTGACAAACCCTAAAACAAGGTTTTAAGGCACAAATCAAGTCATAAATCCATTTTAAAGAAATGAAACCCCTTCAAAATTTGAGTAAAGGTGATAGGATGTATTTAAGAGCTAATCCAGGTGTTATTAAGTGAATATAGGTCATTTAGGATAATAAACAACAAATTTTGTTTATGATTCTTATAGGTGTCTATCGAGAGACCTAAAAAGGGGTAAGAATTGATTGCTTAGCCTTATTCTTTGGATTTGAATGTTATATATAGGTTTTCTAAGGTAGTTTGATCTATATATAAAAATTGATATAGGTAATTAAAGTCATTTTATGATTACCCAGAGTCAAGATGAATCAAGTATGCAGAATTAGGCATATATAGACCTAAAGAACATAATTACGAAAATATTTATCTCTTAATAAACCAATAGACTAGAGATTGGTTTATCCCCAATTCAGGTAATATATAACCATTAATAATGTAAATAAAAATAATATTAAAAATATTCATAATCTAAAACACTTATATTAAGAACAAATTGGCCACACATAGCTTTATAGTAGTCCTTAAACCTAAGTCAAGTTATTGATCATTAAGTGATCTAAATGAGGTTTGAATTTGTATAAAAAAATATCTATAATTTCAATATCATCCACCTAAGTATATTATATATTGTGTGATTTTATTGACTAAAATAAAATAGGGTAAGTTGAAATATTGTCTTTATCAAGGTTCAAGTGATAGTCATTAAAAAGTAACAGACTTCTTTGAGAGAATTAAAGTAGAGAAGATCCATTTGGTATTGAAGTATGGTACCAAAGCTTAGTTAGGATTGAGATCTCAATCAAGGAAGTTAGTTAAAATCAATCAAGATAAGTTAAAATAATATTTTAGAGATGGATATGATAGAAATGAAAGGTAGAGGACATGGGAGACAACCCACTTAGGAAATGTTGCTTGAGGAGATGAGGAATCTTAATACCAAATTGTAGGTCATTGATCTTACACAAAGGAGATGAGTAGATACATGATAAATTAGTGATAGAGAGTATGAGGGAACTCAAGAATAATAAGTAGATACATAGATAGAGGAATACAGAGTAAAATATTTATTATCAAAGTAATAATGGGTATTTGTGCAAAGACAAAGATAGAGGTACCTACATATGATGGTAGCCTCAATGTAAAGGACTTGATTGATTAGATAAGTGTTTTATATAAGTAATTTTATTATGATAATGTTTATTAAGACAAAATATTTAAATTTTCCATGACAAGGCTCAAAGTTCATGCATCCCTATGGTGTTATGGAGTACAAGAGGAGAGAAGAAGAAAATATAAGCCTAAAATCAAGAGTTGATATAGGATGGTGGCTAAGCTCAAAGGTAAGTTTATGCCTATATATTATAAAAATAATATTTTTAATAATTTTTATAATATAAAACAAAAATATATGTTAGTTAAAGATTATATTGAATAATTTTATAGGTTGACTATAAGAACATGCCATATTGAAGAAGATATGGATAAGGTGGTTAGGTATGTAAATGGATTGAAATTTGTTGTTAAAGATGAAATTAGTCTTGTTTCACCTAAATATATTGAAGAGGCATATTAGTATGCCTTAGAATTAAAATAAAATTTGACAAAAATACAAACATAATACTCAAGGGGTAGAAGTAAGCCTCTTAGAGGTAGAGGATAACATGCAAATATAAGCCAAGCATAGGTATATGAGGAAGGATAGAACAAGTTATAAAGGAAATAAAAAAACAAAAGAGGAATCAATCCATTCAAAGGTAAAAGGCCATTTTATAGAGGTAGAGTTTAAGGATTTATTGGTAAATGTTTCAAATGTGGAAAGCTTGGGCATAAATCTTATAAGTGCCTTAAGAATTCATATACAAGATAAGAAAGTGTTCACATAACTCAATATGATGAAGATGAGAGTGTTGGATCATCTATTTATGAATTTTTTCTTAAAAGTGGTGAATCATTACTCATGAACAGGTTGCTTCTTAAGAATACTAAGGAGATCTAAGAACAACCTCAAATAATGACACTCTTTAAGATCTTATACAAAACACAAGGTAATTATTGTCAAGTTGTTAATAATAGTGGGAAAAATGATAATTTGGTTTCTAATAAAATGGTAAATAAATTAAGTATGAAAAAGGTATCTCATCCAACTACCTACAAAGTATCTTGGTTGAAAAAGGGTCATCATATCTTAGTGAATGAGCAATGTCAAGTAGATTTCCAAATATGAAGTTATAAGGATGAAGTCATGTGTGATGTGATGCCTATGGACATTTGTCATGTCATTTTAGGCATAAATTGGTATTATTATATTAAATCCATTCATGATGGTGAATGAAACACCTATACATTTGAGAAAGAGGGACATAACCATATGCTTCTATCACTGAAAGAAGAGCATGCAATGCTAAAAAGAAGTTATAAGGTCATAAAGAGTTATTACAATAAATCAAGAAGGATTAGAGAATTAATGTCATTTAATATGCTAAAATTAGTTTTTATAATTAATAGATAGCTTTATTTGACTTTGAAAACTCAGATTTTGTCATAAAAACCTATGAATAAGGTAGTTGATAACCTATTCAGTGATTTATCACCAACAAAAGATGTAAAATATCGTTAAGAGTTTATAACAAAAGTTTATTTATTGAAGGAAATATCCATGGGAAATAATAATAGTGATTCCAAAATGAACAAACAATGATTAAAGAGTAAAAAGTTATCTTGAAAGACATTAATGAAAGTTCCAAGGTTAAAGATCAAAATAATGAGGAGAAAGAATGTTACAACAAGTCTATAATGGAATAGAATAATAGTGGAAATGAATATAGTAATAATAATTCTAAAGTGGGAGAAATAGTTAGAAGGAACCTAAAATAAAGGCTCAAGTGCAACATGATGTATATGAGATAAAGATAATGTTCATAGTTGATGAGAAGGAACTTCGAAAGCATAATGAATATGTTTATTTTATTAACTTGTTTTTCCAATATACAAGTACAACAAAAGTAAACAGGTAGACAATAAAAGTAAAAAGTATAAATATCTTCATCAATGAAGATATTCCATCAACTTTACAAGAATCCAATCATAAGCAGTTGAATAAAAGACTACAACTTGTACACTTAAAACCATACCAACCAAATAAGCCATGACATCTAGGAGAAAGTTTAAACAACTAAAAAAGGAATAATGATAAATATTATAAATTTATCAACAATAATAGAATGGAAATTATAACCCATGAACATGAGTCCATGAAAATATCTTTTTGTACCTTGGTGGTTTGAAGCAACAACTAAGGTTAATTTTAAAAGGCTATATTAAAAATAATTAGAGGTTCCCAGTCAAATTGGATTTGAAATGGTGGTGAATCAGTCTAGAAGGTGTATAGTTGTTTAGGTGAATCATGAGATTCCATGCAATAAATCATAAAATCCTAATTAGGTTTTTGATCTTTGAGAACTTACAAGTCATACATATGTTGCAAATGAAAGCAAACATAGTGTAGATGAACACTGACATGTTATAGATGAGAATTTGCATGTTTTAGGTGATCATATACATGATACAAATTAGTGTTTTCATGTTACAAGTGAACATCAACATGTTGTAAATGAGAATCAACATGTTATAGATAAGTGTCATCATATTACACATGAAAATAAGCATGTTGTTATAGACACATGTCAACCTGATGCAGGTGATCACCTACATGATTTAGGTGAACACCTACACAATATGATACATGTTAGCATTATACTAATTATAATTTATGGCATGTCATTGAGCATATAAATAAATTTGGTGTATGTCAAAAATACAAGTTGTCATCAGTTATCTACATGGTAGAAATGAATGTCTTATTAATGCTAACATCTATCCACATTTTCCATGTAGTTACTATCATGGTGGCATGCCACATCCATAAATATAGATATTCATCCATGATGCGTATGAAAGATGTTGATGTGCATCACTAACACATAGATTATTTGACAATGATATGATACCTCTAATGAGTGTTTGTATCATGTAGACATTCACCCTCATCTTACCAGATGCCTAGAAAAGTGTCAATCGTACCTCATATTGTACCTTTCCCCATTTCTTGCTCTCCTTTCATTCTTGATATCTATCTTCCTAACTTCCACAAACCTATTTTTCATCCTAGTTATACTCATCACCCATGGCTTCCATTTACCATACCTCATTGAACATAGGTGCAAGTAAAGGCACAAAGGGACACCCCAAACTCACTTTATAACATTTAACAAGCACAATCATACAAAGGATTATGTAGTAAGAATACACATATAGTGAGTGGGTGGAGCCTTGCAAGTTCAATGAAATTATACACATGTCATAATATGAGAAAGATATCTATTTTCTAAACTTTTTGTTGTAAAGATTCAATACTACTTCCTCCTCATTCCAAATGAGCTTGATATCTCAAATTTTTTCATTTGAAATATATCCAAAGGATATCTAGATACTAATAAGTCTACCTTAAAAGGATGGGGACCTAGTCACAATAAATGCCTTGTTGAATAATGAGGACCAAAAATATTGGGAGTCCCATTATGTGTTTTAATTGGATGGTATGATATTTTTTAATTTATAATTAACTTATTTTTTGACTATATTTACTTATGTTAGCTCTTGTTATTTTTTTTACAAATCCTCAATGCCGTAGTAAAAGGGGGATGACAGTTGAATGTGTGAAAAGTCCTTTTTTGATGAGGATGTTTGTAAATTTCCAAGAAAGAATTATTTTTTAGGGTAGACCATCAAACATTCCATTCTAGGCTCTAGTCTATATTCTTCATACTCTCGACACTTAACCATTTGATTGGTGCACTTTTATTTCCAACAAAATTAGAGACGATTTAAATTTTGATTTTTACAATGAAAATTATCAACTTTTAGGTTGTAATTATATCATTTCATTCTATCATGAAGCAATTTTATATTTGCAAGCAATGAATATTCCATCTACTCTCAATCCCATAATGTTTGTCAATGCACTCTCCCTTGAAGCACAAGAGTTTAGTTAGATTTATTCTTTGAAATTTTTTCTATAACTATTTTAAAATAATTATATAAACATTGATCTCATTAATTTAATAGAAAAATATTTTAGAAAAAATTTAATGAAATAATTACTAGAAGAATTGCAACAACTAAGGGACGTCAACCTCCTAAAGCTATGATGGAAATGGACATGGAAGAAGTAGAATCAACTTTACAGATGCCCAAGTAGTAATTAATAAGAATAAAATGAATGCATATTTTAATTTCACCTATAACACATCCCTCCACTCATGTTACCAGTATAGCTTCATAAACTATCTTTGCTTTGATTTAATTAACAAAAATGATAATTTTATCATTTTAATATTTTAATACTCTTTTATATATACATAAACATAATATATGTTTCAAATACTAGGGTATCTGGTAGATATTTGAGAATTCAATAATAACATAAAGAACAAGGTGTATGAAATAAAATTATGTTTCTTTTTATTTTTACTATATGCTAATTTAATATTATATTTATTTAATTTTTCATTTTAGTGATTTTAATTCCCATTTTTAAGTCATTATTCTCAAAGGAAAATTTTTGTACCAAAACCACCACACCCCATCCTATCTCTATAAATATTTGAATTAAGAAATGTTTATTTAACCCAGTGTAGAGTGGTGCCACTGTTCAAGTTGAAATGCCTGATTTTCCAAACTTTTCACATGGTAGTCTACCCAGTGAAATAAGAACCATAATTCTTTGTGAAATTAATCTAGATGAAGAGTATTTGGGAATTGACAATGGCATACCCATGTTTTTTTCAAACCACATGATATGATATAGGGATCTCAACCCATAGAGCCTCTATAGTGACCTCGTATTCCCAACTCTCCACCTAGTGGCACTAAAGGTAGTCTTGAGGATAAGATTCCATAAATAGATGACCAATGTACTTTTCTTTGATTTTATAATTTTTTGGTAGAGAATACTCATGCTTATGTTATTTATTTTATTATTCCTAACATTGATGATTTGAGAACATGAGAGTATTGGGTAAAATTACTAAATCAAGAAATAAATGCTCATTTCCATAACCACAATCAATGAAATCAATTGTACTCAATGGTGGAACATCAACCAAAAGAAAATGATGTTTTATTCAACCATGAAGTTTATAGAAGTGTTGTTATGACTAATAGCATTAATGATTATGTTATTGATATAGTGTTAAATAGGCTAGATAACTTAAATATAGAAGCTCAAGCATACTATAACAAATGGGCAAAAAATAAAATCCTTGGGGATCTTGCAAATGACAAAAAAGAAAAATATGTGGTAAGTTTATTTATTAATTTTTGCTATTGAAATTTATTTTAAAAAATTTACCTAATTAAATGTTGTTGGCTCATTTGCAATCAAAATATATAAATCTAAATAACTATGTTATTTTCCTTGACATGTATCTAAAGAATGTGTGCAAAAGTATTTCTACGGAAATTTATTTTGAGAAACATGTTTTATTGAATAATAAAAATAATACATTAAAGAAAATAATTAAAAAAAATTACTTGGACCTTGATGTTTTGTTTAAATAGAAAGCTGAAGCAAACCTATCATTACTTTTAGCAAGAGATGCTACTGCAAAAGAATGAGAAACTCTTGCCAATATCAATAATTTAGTGAAAGATCTTACAAAATTTGAGATCCTGATCCTCATAGACAACATAGCCATTACAACCAACAACAAGTGGAAATACATCTTTATACACAATGAGACTTGAGCTCAGGCATTATTTTTAATTATTTATGGATTGTAATTATTGAAAACTAAGGATTGATCTCAAAGCCTTTATTTGTTTTGTCTTTATGTTTTGTAATTAATGGAAACTTATGTTTTATAATAATTAAAATATATTTTGTAATTATGGATTCCTTACTCGAGTCTTATAATTTATTTTTATGAGTAAAATGTCTTTAGACTCATATTAGGCTATGAAGTGTAATAATTCATTGCAATATTCAATTGGTTTAATTTATTATAAATTTGGTTTCAAAGCTATTAAAATATTATTTAACATTTTTTGTATAACCATTTATTTTGATTTAACAATGTAAATTTAGTTTAAAAGGTCAAAAAAACTTGAAGAAATAGAATTCTTAATATGTACTATTATTTCCAACTCACAATGTAAAGAATGGTAAAGAATACTATTGCAGAATGCTAAAGATATGAAAAAACTTAGCTCAATATTGAAACCAACTTAACTCAAATTGAATAAATTAAGCATTTAATAAACAACGTAATAGATTGATGAATTAAACAACATAAATATTTTTTAGTATTTTTCATATACATATACCAATGTTACAAACTAACACTCAGGTATCTCAAACAACCCTTTGGCAACCTGTGCTTCATCGCTAAGATTTGTATGTCTTGTCTCATAAGCATTATCACTATATTATTTTAAAATTATATTCATGACACCTCTTCTTTATTGAAATTTATCTATAATATAGAAACACATCCAATTCATAACCTGAAACATACAACCTTGAACATGTCTCAAGATTTTAATCCAATTTATTAGGAAGTCTTAATTTAACAAAATATAATTTAGTAAAACCCTTTAATGTTCCAAAGACCCCAAAATAATTGTTTGGAACAATTCATATAATCAAAAATATCCACTAATTTCTTCCTATAGAACACTAATGTGATATAATTTATTTCATAGACTTGTAATAGAACATATTTCTATTGGTTCAGTTAACAACTAACATTGTTCAGCCATTGTAATTCCGAAAAGGATTGACTTGTTTTTTTAGTAAATTATTTTGTAAAATATCCTTAAATCCCTTTCCATTTATTTACATAGACTTACTAAAATTGTTAATGAGAATACCCATGTATTTGATAAATAAATTACTTATTCTTTCTTCACCATCTGTACTATTCCAAAATCTAGGATTCGCCACCTCCATTGCTTCAAGAAACTCATCCATTTTAAAATGATCTCAAATTTTAGAAAACAATTTTTTTGAAATATCTCTCAATTTCATTCACATGTCACATAATACATTATCATATATAATTCTTGTTAAAAGTACTTCTTCAAATTTTGATCCAACTAAATTAGTTTATCTTTGGAGAGTGTGTCATAATATCTCCTTTCCATTAACAAGAATACAAATATGGCCATGAATATTGAATTTCAAATAGTTTTGAAGGTCCTTTATATTTATTAAAGTTTTCCAACTCTCAAATATTAGTCCCTTCAAAATTTTATTCAAGTAGTATAATATATCAATAGATAGACAAGCATGTTTCCTCAACCGTATGAAGTCAACAATATATATTGATCTCTCTTGTGCATGTTTTTTTAAATAAAGAATTTCATTAAAAATGGGTAGAATACCACATAATGTTAAAATAATTTTAAAATCTATCAAATGGTTTAATATATCTTTTGCCTTATCAACCGCCATCATATACTTAAACATAAAACCTACCAAAGATTGATATTCTTCAAATATTCTGCATGTAGGCTCATGCATGGAAATCCATCTAGTATCAACATCTTTTAATATTTTTTTCCATTAATCACTCCAATTGAAAAAAATTAAAACTCTAAAAAAAAATTTGGACTACATGACATGTATGCATGTAAATCATGGTAAGCTCCTCCACTTTTGTGACATTTTTTAATGTGCTTACAATTTTTAAGCAAGATTCATTCTATGTGCCATGGAATGGATTGGAGTTATATATGGGGCAACTGATGTTTTTAGGCAAACACACAAACCTATTCTATTACCCTACATTATTTATGTGCCATTCACACCAACACATACCAACTTGGTACCTACATCATGATAACTCATCTAAGTAATATCCATCAAATTAGAAAACTAATTTGTAAAGGTTTTTAGAATTATAATTTTAAATCATTTTATGTATAGATAAAAGGTGAGGTTTATTTCAATGGTTTTGAAATTTATATAAATGCATGCATACCCATGGTGTGTTGTCAACCACTATTACCTCATCAATGGATAATGATATAAACCTTGTTGCTTTTACTTTTTCTTTCAAATCCTTCTTTTCAATCATTACAAGGAATTTTTCCATCTCTCAACCATTGGTAACTAACCAATGTGAATGTGGAATGTTATGCAATCTAATATGCTGAAATAAAATCTTGTAATCTAAAAATTTAGAGATTAGTCCTCCTCTTTTTAGAATGTGATATAAAGTTGAAAATTGTATATTTTTGGCAAGTAAATTAGACTGAACAATGTTTTTGAATTGAGCTTTAATTATTCCTCCTTTCTCAGTGAGGTGTCATTGATGTTTCTGATGATTATGATATTATGTTCCATAAATTTGATGCATTCACTCTTTTTCATTTTTAAATCTCACTATTTTTTTGATGTTTTGATATTTTTTTAACTAACTCATATCTTTTGCCACAATGTTTCTCAATTGTGTCCAACTTGAGTTGAATTTTATGGTCCTTTCCAAGTTTATAATAGCATATTGTGCATTTTCATTCTATTGGTGTTTTAGTACTATTTTTTGGCTCTACAAGTTCAATGAATGGGTATTTAGATTCCCATTCATACTAAAATGACCTTCTAATTGTCTATGTATTTTTATTTTTATGTATTCTTTTTTCTTTTTCTTTTTCAATTGGAGATTGTTTTAACTGCATAGAAATCTCATTTGAAGAATGTTTTGGGTGATTATATAACTCATTTGGTGTTAGTAAATCATAATCGACACCACTACCTATGATGTCACATATTTTTTTCCTTGAATTCAATGGGATAGTGGGTATTTATTTTTGAGTGACTTCTTTTAGGGGAGGTATATATTCAAAAGTGTTATAAAATCTTCAATACTTTTATCATTAAATTTTACATGAAAAAAGGTTCTATGACATTATTTTTTAATAAATACCAATAATAAAGTACATATAAATAAAAAACATTAAAACAAATAGTATTTATAATTTAGTATCTATGTTTGGCATTACATTTTAGGTGCATCTACCAATTCAAGGATATCTTTGATACCTTTATCAATAGGTTTTTCATGCAAAATTATTGTATACCTTATCATTATTATTGAATCTTTATAAGAATATTTAATTAATTAAAAATATGATATTTTACAATTTAGTACCTCTATTTGGAATTTCAAATTCATACCTAGGTATGTCTTCTTTTGGATACATTTCTTCAAAATAATTATTAGTGGTTTCTACATGTAAAATGGTTATATACATTTTAATTATTGTTTAAATTTAACACAAGTAAATAAATAATAAACACTAGTTAATCAAAAAATTAGTACCTATGTTTGGTGTTTGACTAAAATAAGATAATAGTTTTTTTTTTTTTTTTAAATTTCTTGGAGGCCTTAACATTTTTGGCATAATCCATATAATCAAGCCTACAAATTCATGGATGCAAGATGATTAATGGTGAAATGAATATGATCAACAAAAAACAAAGATGCTTGATAGATGAATAAGGACTCATAATAGAAGATGATCTCCACCTAGAAGGAGGCTATAGTCATATGACCCTAGGTTCCTAGAAGATGACCACAGGCTACCGTCTAATGATGATAGGATATCATCTAGTAAAATGAGGCTTCTAGTTCTTGATGCCAACCTGTAGTCATCCAATGACATTTAAGAGTATTCAATAGTAGTTTTTGGGAATCTAATAGTAGCCTACCATAATGCCATGGTAGGTTGTGGTCATTTAATGATAGCATGTGATCATTTGACAATAGTCTATAGTTGTTTTATGGAAGTTTGCATTCATTTGATGATAACATGTGGTCATGTAATGGAATATTATGATCATGTGATGGTACTTAAAGAATAAAATATAAGTAAATGAAATTATAGTTAAAAATAATAAATAATAATATTTAAAAAAGAATTTGCATACTTTGATAGAACCCATTGATTATTGGATCCCTCTTTGGACCTGAAATACAAACCAATAAATATTTTCTTAAAGTCACCTGAATCCCTATGATGCCTTGTAGTTGCATTATTTCCTAGTTGTATATTATGATCATCTAATGGTAGATTATTATCACTTGATGGAAGGTTGTTGTCTCTTGATGGTAGGTTGTACCATTGTAGTTGTTTGATGGTGTGTGACTAGAACAATAAAATTTGATTTTGAAGGTTGTAGATATATGATGGTATGTGGAGAATGCCTTTAAATTACATTTCAAGGTACTGATGAATTAAATTTATATGAGGAAATTTATATCAAAATTTAGGTGAACATACCCTCAAAATTAATTTAACCCCAAAAATTTAGGTGCTCTGTCTATGTCAGCCACTCCACAAAAAGTACCAAATGCTGACTTCAAAAAATGGAATATTCATAGATTAATGAAGATTCACCACTAAAAAAACCCTGGAAACAACATCACTATAAATATTAAAGTTGTACTTGAATAAGATAATATAGGGTCTTGATGGTCTTTAAATGTCTTTTAATACAATAAAAATACCTTGTCTAAGTCTTAGAAGTTAGTTTAAGTTAGTTTGAGGTCTTATATAAGTTTTCCCTCAAAAAGTTTAAATTTGAATTTTCAAATGTCTTTTATGTAAATATATGGATAATTGTACTCATTTATGAGTAATTATGATTTTACATAGGTGTTTAATGTTTTTTTAACATAGTTAGTATTCTTCTAATCCTTATTAGCGTCATAGTCATCTTTAAAAAAAAAGGCAAATGCAACAAAATACTATTCATAACAAGCCATTTTCTATCTTAAGTTTGAATAATTGAGGGAGAATATCAACCAAATTTGGCCATTTTAAGATTGAGAAGGATTTAAAAACTTTATCAACATCGAATATATCTAGATAGAGATATTCAAGACCTTCAACAAGCATAAAAATACCAAATTTTCATCACTAAAAAGATTAATGACAGTTTACAGTTCAAGAAAAGGGTTCTATGAGTATTGAAGAGCAAGTTTCTCATCAATAAAGATCTTATGGCACTATATATATATATATATATATATATATATATATATATATATATATATATAATCATGTTTTTTATATAGTAATGAATAATATACATCCATGTTTGGATTGAATTTGCACTCAATTTGAAGCTTTTCTCATTGAAACCCCTCCATACCCTATTTTATGTGTATCAACGGTCATTACAATCACTTGAAGCATGTGTAAAATGATTCCTAAGTATATTTTAAGGATTATAATGACTTAATGAATTTCTTAAGATTCCCTTACAAGTGTTACAAATATTCAAAATTTCCTAATCTCTATGAAACATTCTTAAGAAGTTCTTAGTCTTTGAGCTTATTGAGAAACTTTAAAATATGGTTTTAAGGCACACATTGAGTCATAAATCCATTTTTTTACCAGTGAAATCCTTTAAAATTTTGAAGAAAGGTATAGGAGGTATTTAATATCTAATAAAAGTGTTGGTAGGTGAAGATAGGTCATGTGGGATAATAAACAATTGACTATGTTTGTGTTTCCGATAGGTGTCTGCTAAGAGACCTTAAAAGGGGTAAGAATTGATTATTTAGCCTTGTTATTTGGCTTCAAAAATTGTATAGAGGTTTTTTACAATAGTTTTATATTTATAAAACACTTTATATAGATAATTTAAATAATTTTATTATTACCTAGAGTCAATACCAATCAAATATGCAAAATTAGGCCTATACAGACCTAAAGAATAAAATTACCATACTATTGCTTTTTTGAGAAACCAATATAATAGAGATTGGTTTATAACTAGTATAGGTAATATATAACCATTAATAAGGTCAATAAAAATGATATTAATAATATTCAAGAGGTAAAAGACTTGTCTAAAAACCAAATTGGCCACACATAGTTTTGTAGTAGTCCTTAAAGCTGAGTCAAGTTATTGATCATTTAGTGATCTAATTGAGGTTTGAATTTGTGTAAAACAATATATATATATGAATTCAATATAATCATCTTAATTATATCATATATTATGATATTTTATTGAGTCAAATAAACTAGGGTAAATTTAAATCTTGTCTTTATCAAGGTTCAAGTAATAATCATACAAAAGTGGAAAACTTCTTTGAAAAAATTGAAGTAAAGAAGATCCATTTAGAATTAGAATGCATCTATGAATAAAATTGTGTGATGTAAATGAAATTATATAGAATGGATATATGTCCACTCTAAATATTCTAAAATTTTAAAATGGCCAAAAGGCCTCTTGGGCACTTGATAATGTAGTTCAAGTACTACACAAAAATTCCAACCACTACAGATGGAATAAGTCATCAATCTGGTGTAAAACTTGGTGAAAATGGTGTCTAGAGTATTCAACATAGAAAATGACATGGCTTTGTCATTCCATCTGAGATGAGCTGGTGAAAAATTGATCACGTGGAAATAATGTGCCATACACATACCCCTAATTCTCATATATGTGTATATGGATTATGGACTAAGTTGTAGTAATCCATGTTTATGTATATCTAAAATTGAAATGGGAGTGTTCATGTTATACATGATCCCCCAAATTTAGGTAAACTTGTATGATTTTATGTAAAAATAAGAGTAATATAAGCATGATGATAATATATGACTAATATTATATAGACATGAATTGTAACTATTGTACCTTTCTAGAGAAATTATATTTTCTTATTTATGAGGATACTAGATATATCATGATCCCTTGGATAGTAGTGCACCATGCTAGTGTCCTCTATGTTTTTCTAGTTTCCTTTTGTGTTTTTATATAAAAATTAAAAATAATCTCTATTTGACTATTTTAAACTATGTTTTCCTAATTTTGAGCTCTATAATTCTATGTTTACATGATAAGATATATACTTTTAGATCACTCAAATGACCTACTCTCTATGAAAAACCTTTGTGAATGCCACCTCTTTTGAGGTGAGTTGTTGAGCTTGTGTAATAATTTTACTCAAAATAAAATCTCTACATCATGTGTGTTATCTTGATAATATATGATATCTATGTAATAAACCAATATAATGTATACACATGACATCAAAATGTAGGATAATCTAAGCATAAATTGGTAATGTATGATGTACATTAGATCTAGCATTCACAAGGTTGTCAAGATAGATATAACAATGTAAGTTTGTGTATGAACAAAAAATATGGATGTAATCTATGTAAACTACCTAAGGTGATGGGGTATAATGTCCATCAAGGGACCCAAAGAGGGATGGGAGATGCATGAGGTTCCTCATGGCATCACAGATTGGACGTAAGTGTAACTAGGAAGAGACAAGTGTCATGGCCATCATGCATACATGAAAGCATACATATAAACACATGAGGCATGCTAAGTAGGCCCAGGGGAAATAATACAAGGGACATGGGAACATGTCACTAGGTTTGAGAAAGATAAAACATACAAGGACATGTTTAAATGTCTATAGATGCATAGAGTAAGCAAGGTTGGCTTAGAGCCATATAGAAGAACATGTTTAAATGTCCACATACATAATAAATAAGGGACACACAAGGACATGGGAACATGTCAAAAGCATAAAAATAATAAAAGGAATCGACATAGAGTCATAGAATTTTTTTATATTTAAATATCCTCAAATAGATATAAAATCAAAGAGTGTTGGCATAGAGTTGTCATTGATGTCAATCTGATGTCATTGATGTCTATATGCATTTGGTGAAGATGCATGGTGAGTGGTATTTGATGTATGATCTGGTGATCTTGATGTGACAAGGTTATTGTTAAGAAAGGATGATTGAGGTTGATGTCAATTAGCTATTTTGAAATGGGTGTCCTAATGAGCTTGGGCAGTTGGAAATGTGTGTTGTGATAAGCTTATGAGTATTGAAAGTATGTAGTGATTACCATGAGAAAGAAATGTATATCTCTAAGTGTCTTATATATTATTGGTTGATTTTTTGTTAAGGTCATGATGTGGGAGAGTTAGGTGTAGAATCCTTCAGAAGTGTTGTAAGGCAGGTCTTTAAAGAAAAGTGCTTAAGTAGCCTAAGTATAGTCATGTCATGAATGAACATGTGCATGGTAAGCATGAAGAGGTATGTGAAGAGGTATGAAATTATATAAGGATAATTTAGGGAATGTGATAAATTTGTAGAGGAATAAATAATAGTTTTAAAGTGAGCCTACATGGGTAAGAACTATAGACCTAGTCTACACCTAGACCACCTCTAGACCCTGTTTGACCTAAGAGGCATCATGAACTATTATCAAGACATATGAAGGATGTTTAGATATTTTCAAGCATGAGAAAGGTTTTATTTCATGAGAGTGAGGTGTTGAGTATGATATTTAAGTATTTAGATCTTGAACATTGGTTAAAAGGTCATTTTAATGACTAATGTGGTTTGTAGGTCAAGGTTTAGAGAGCAAAGAAAGAGATGGTGGCCAAATGAGGTATGAGATTTATATTTAAAAATAAAAATGAACATGTTGGAATTTATAGTGGTGTGATATATTTTACTAGGTGTGTTTACCATGTTTGAGGTCAAATTTTGAAGGTGTAGGCTTTAAAGTGTGTTTTAATATCTCTCAAATGCACAAGATGAAGAGTTATGCACTCGAGAAGGTTTTTCAAGTATTCATTGACATGTGAAGAATATACATGAGCACATAATATATTCATGGTATATGGGGAAGGGTACTAGATAAAGTTTCTATGCATTGGTTTCTTTAATAAGGGGTTAAGTTTTATGAATGATTGTTAACAATGGAAGATGGTTTAAACCCTCAAACAACCCTAATAGTGACCTGATATGAAAGAAGTTATTCTAAAGTGATTATCATGGATATTTTAGTGATTTTAAGTTGTATTAAACTCTTATAATCATATCTATGTGTGATTTATTCTTTAAGTGAGTGACTGGACCCTATAGGAAAGGTCTAGTTTCTTAGAGATTTGCTAAAGTAATCAAAGTTAACCAAGTCAAAGTTTCTAAATAGATGGAGGAAAAATTTTGAGAATTTTATTTTGTGTCCATGAAGGTTAATGGAAAATTTCTATCCCTTAGGATTGATAAATTGGTCATCCAAGTTGACTAATCTCTAAAAGGCATAATGGTTTAAATAGTGATAAATCCAAGCAACAGTGAGAAGGTGATTAGGGATGTGCTATCATGAAATAGGGATGAATAAAATTACATGGAGATATTTTTAAAAACATTTAATTCATGTTAAAATTGGATATATTTTTTTGTGATTAGTGAATATGATCAAATAGTTTCTCACAAATTGACCTATTTGATTTAGATGAGACAGTGAGATACAAGGTCATGAGATTGGTCTACAAGACCAATATTTCCATTTGACCATATTATTTTTATATTTGATAATGGTATGATGATATCAAAATATAATAAACATGAATTATTAATATCTATAAATGGTAATAATATTGATTAAATGTCATTGTCACCATGATTGTGTTTTAAGGTAAAATGATAGATCTGGGTAAGTTATAGTGATGAGTTTGACACTTTGTGCCTTGAGTTGAAACATATAATTTACATGGTTTTTATATATATTAATTTTATGTAATTTAAATGATTTGTATAATTTTTTTGTATTCAATGAAATTAGTAAAAATTTTGAATCTAGAGTGGCTTAACTGATTGAGTGAGGTTTGTGAAAGATAAGGTTAACCAATTAGTCTGTGAGACCAATAACTTTATTAGAGATTATGATATTTTTATTTTAATATATTATAACCATTTTTAGGATAATTTTAATTAATTTTAAGTATTTTATTTTTTTATTTTAGGTGTCAAAATCTCAAGTTTCCATGATTGTGTTTTGAGGCTAGTTGGCAGTTCAGAGTAAGCATTTTACAGAGAAGAGTTTGAACATGTATACCCTAGGTTGAAGTATATAGTGAAGTTTTTGATGAACTTTAGGTCATGAGGTTTTTTAATATGTTATTTATTTTCATGTTTTTTATAAAATTTTGTTTTATCTCAAATAGTTTAAGACAAACTTTCTGGGTATGCACAGGCCTAGTTGTGAACAATACAAATGATGTGCTTCAAGTGGTTATTGGACTTGAAAGATGTTATGGAGCCTAGATGATATTATTATAGGTATTTTTTATTGTCTTATAATATTTTCCTTCCATTTTGGATTTTTAAAGTGTTATAAGTAATTTAAAATGTAATGTAAAATAGACCTAATGGAATTAGGTCTCCATGAGACCTAAAGATGAAATGAGGCCTAATTGAGGTATGTAAAACCTAAATGGACTAAAATCATGTTTTATAAATTTTTAATAGATGTAATAAGATATATTACATAGCCAAAATAATATTTTAAAGGTATTTCTCAAACCAAAAAGGATATGAATAAGAGGCTTGTATAAATACAATACAATTTTAGGCCTATTTGTGTGTGAAGGGAGTGCAAGTGAATAAAAGAGCACATTGAAGAGCATAATGAGGTCATGTAGACAATAATAAGGGTGTGTGTGTGTGTGTGTACACACACACACATACACACACACACACACACACACTTATGATATATAACATGAGTTTTAAGTATGGATATCAAGGTCATATGACCTAATCGATCTTGAAGAGACCTAGTAGAGTAAATAATCCTAGAGGTAGTTTTGAGAGGGATAGAAGTGTGTGAATAACTTAAGAACATGATAATCATTTGTTTTATGAGAAACAAGGTTTTTTGAAGGTGATCAATTGTTTAATGTGGTTGAGTTTTTGTTGAGTCATCTATGGGGTTGGTGCCTCCTTGCAAGTGGGTGCTTGTTAAAGCCTAATTGGGTTGGTGCTCTATGTAAAGTTGGTGCTTCAATAAACTTGATATTTTATATTATAATATTGTATTCAATTTTAATGGATTAGTGGGTTTTATTCCCTTTAAGATTTTCCCACATATAATTTTTGTTATCTTATGTTTTTATGTTTCATGCATATGTGGATGGTTACTTCGTCATTATTTGATCTGCATGTTTGAATGAATCTTCATGAATGATTAAGTGAAATTGTAGTAAAGGTTTTAAAGATTGATTCACCCCACCCATATCAAATATTGTTTTTATAACAAATAGACAAAATCAAATCTGAATGAGTAAAGCTATAAATGAAAGTATGCATGAACATGTGGTATAAATTTTTAAAAGAGAAAGGATGTACACAAGCTAAGACTATAGTAGTAATAGTCAATAAAAAATATGATTACTATGTGATGATCAATATTAGGATATAAAAATAATGGTAAATATATGATATAGAGTATATAAAAATGTAACCTAGAAAACCAAAATCTATGTAGCATGATTCCCCCAATGGGTGAATGTATCAATGATGAATCTATGTATGTTCTCCTAATGGGTGTATAGTAGCATATTTGGATCTATGTGATGGACTTGAGTCTTTTAATAATTTTTTACCTCTTGAATAAAATAATTGAATCATGTATGTATGATAAAACTGAACTATACTAACATAGATAATGTATAGAGTACCTAAAAAATATAAGCAATGTAAATATGGAAATACATATAATTTAAAGTTTTGTATTTTTGAGCTATATCTGAATTTTTTTATGTTCTTAAAAATATTGTATTTTTTTATATTTCCTAATTATAAACTATGTACAAAAAATAATGAAAATGAAATTATACACAAAGAGTAAGGTAATAAGAGAGAACTGCTAATCGATGAGTCTCATAAGAGAATCACAATCAATGTGTCCTATACCAAATAGAGGGATAGTGATCATTTTTGATATGAGATGAGGTATCTAAAATCCAAGATCAAGATTTACTAAGTGATATATATCTAAAACTTCTTATGGAGTAGGGATCTAAATTTGTGTAACTACGGAAATAGCCTATGAATTGTTGTGTTATTGGGAACCCATCAAGTAAAATAAGCTATAATTACAATGGATGATCTATGATGTAACACTGATCTATGTAGTAATAGGTTAGAGAGAGGCTCTTTAGAATCCATAACATGTCTTTGATGCATGGATCTATTTAATAAGGTCTCCATGGGAGAATATGCATACATGATGATGTCATATGAGTAAACCTCACCTATACTAATGGCTCAACTGATATTGGATGTATGCTAATAAAATTTGTGTGTTGAATGGTAATTGGTGTCTATTGTATAACTACCTATATAATAAGTAAAGGATACTCATATGTAATTCCCTCAAATTTAACCACCTGATTAACATGTATTTATTTGAGACATTCATGTACAGTAGATTGGATAACTTGAAGCTACTATATCTCAGGAATACCTAATAATATATCAAATGTGATTAAACTAGGTATGATTATTAATCTAGTGTCCACATGTTTATGATCAACATATAATGGTAGTACTATCTCCTTTTATGTATCTCTTAATATGGCCACTAAAGCCACAAATAACTATATCTTTCTAAGAAATATCCTAATCTAAATAAACCATGTGTTTTATAAGTGTAAAAGTGCACATATTAATTCTTGACATATTATCAACCATGACACTTTGAATGAGATGATGATCAATTTAGGCTCATACAAAGAGTGCATATAATTCTGAGTCATCATCTACTATCTACTACTTTGATAAAGTGATGAGAGGTATATCTAGCACTATAGTATGATACATACCAATGATATTAGATAGAGGGGGTGTGTCCATTGTATGAGTATGATAAGATGTTGGTGGTGGTTGTGATTAATATACATATTGAAAATATGAATTGGCCACTATCTCATTAACTCTATGTTTTGGAAACATATCTAAAAAATATTTTCAATGATTTTTATTCCTTAGGTTGTGGTTTAGGTGCCTTTTTAGGAGTAATAACATCAATAATATTAGCTTATATCAAATATTTTATCTTGTGTCATAATCTAATGCATCTATTTTTAGTATGACATAGTGTCTTATGATAGTCATAAAATGTATTGGAATTGTAATTCATTGGAAGAGGCCTAGTTGTATAAACCTATTTGATGGGAGGGAGAGATATGACATTGCATTCCAAGAGTTACTAGAGAACAAGTTCTAGTAATTGATAAACCATGTGAAGGGGTGGCTCTAAAGTTACATTAATTGTTTTTTTACTCATTTTTTGTTCTCATTGAAATTTAACTTGTATGAATGATTATTATGACTCTTATTAGTTGAATCTAATCAAGTTGTATACTTTAATTTACCTAAGGAGAGAAGCATGACTTCCTATTCTTTCACTATATGACAAAGATCTATGAATGATGGAAACTTATTGAATATGTTAGCTTTATGTAATGTTGGTAATAGACTCAAATTGAATATGTCTTAGAGTTATCTATTTGTAATGGGGATAATCATCCTTAGTAATATATTTTTATAGCACAAGACATATTCATCTATTAGCTCACTATATTTTTTTGATTTGTGCAACATGATAATTGGAAACCTTATGATTGATGTTGATTGAAAAGTGTCCCAAAAACATATCTACCAGTGGATTAAATTCTATGATGGATTGATTAATAATATTATAGAATCATTGTAATGCATTAGTATTTTAAACTACAAGGGAATATATTAGTGATGATCTAATCATTAGATACATAACCAAACATGTTTCATGTAAATCTCATAGATGGTGCTCTGAGTCATCCTTACCATCATACAAAGTAAGCTTGTGTGCCATAAATATGGATGGTAGAAGAGTTACCAGTATATATTGTAATAAATGTGTATATAGAATAACATGAGAATCGAAGGCATGAGGTGGTCTAGTGGCACCCTACTAAAGATTTAACATCTTGGCATGTAAATCATGGATCTCATCAATAAGGTATTATACATTTGGAGTAGAGGAATGCATAATAGCCATAGGAGGTGTTTACATTATTAAAGGTTTATAAATTAGAATAGGTTATTGAATAATTTAGGTTGCCTCCATAGTAGGTGTAACAATATCAGAATATATAGGGTTAGAAGATTGACTAGTATTATATTTATTTTTTATTTCCATTATGGATTTTAGAATCTATGCATGATCATGGGGTCATTCAAAGAGTCTATCTCTAAAACCTTGTAGGACCTCATCCTTATTGACTATAATATTATCATTATCAAGTGGGCGGAGTGTGTCTTGAGTCCCATCTTGTATATCATTATTATCTTAGTTGTATTACTCATGTTTGGATGTATTAGAATTCAAATCCACATAATTAGGGTTTGAAGGAACAACTAAAGGAGTTATAATTAGTGTTTTGTATATGTTATAAGATAAAATAAAAGTAATTTGTGTATCCTTAATAAGATTGTCACTAAGATTAGCACTTCTTAAATGAAGAGATATAACTTTTTGAGATGGAATATAGTAAATAAAGTGAAAGAGGAATGATATAAAACAATATATAAAATCTAAAAATCCTAATACAACAAAAGGAAATAGGAAAAATAATGATACAAACCCTAATAACATCTAGGCCTAGGGTTTGGGTAGGTTTGAAGTAAGTCATGTTCACTAATTGGTTTAAATTTTAAGGTATTTATGGGGTTTAAAATCCAAAGTTGTTGAAGGGATGGAAAATAAAATCAAGGGAGAAATATGAAATAAATATAACCACTAATTTGTAAAAGAATTGACCTAATTGATTATTCTAAAAATAACAATAAATGACACAAATAAGTACCTAGCTTAAAGTTGATTAAGATAGATTATCTGAAGGATAAAAAATGGCACATAAGCTGATCAAGGTGTCATAAATAGGATATAAGTGTTATAATTCCTCCTAGATAGTAACATGGTTTCCTAAACAATAGCACATTATGCTAGTGTCTTTTGTTCTATGCTAGTGTCCCTATGTAGAGAATACTGTGAACTTATATGAGTATTTATATTTAAGTATAATAGAATTTTTCCTATTTGAATTAAACTTGCTTCACTTTTTGTGACCTATTTTGGATTTGTTTTTTATGAAAACCCTAGATCTCCCCATTGTTAGGGTATTTGAAGAGCATAAGTATAAAAAGTGTGATGTTAACTGGGTATGATATATATAATAAACACCCTAATGTGTTGAGAGTTTATTGCATACTAATACCTCTAAATGGGATCAAGATTGAAGTAGTTATCTTGATCTAAGTGTTGGTGCAAGTACAAGTGATGCTAGTATGAATGTTGGATTGAGTGTATTGAGTGAGGCTTGAGATTATAAATCTATGTAATCTAAGTTTAGGATGGTTGTATATGAATATATGAATATGTAGGGTAGAATAGGGATCAATGACCTTGATTATGTACCACTTATTATAAACTTATTTATGTATATTTTGCATCTGAATTCCATCTAGTGGATAAAGGGATAAAAGTGGTGTATATTTACTAATTTGGTGCTTATGCAGAGTGTGAAATAGGTCTAGGATGACTCTAGGTGTCTTAAAAATTGAAAATATATTCATTGGGGTTGAAAAGAGTTAAGGGTAACTATCACGTTCATTTAGTCACTAGCATAATGTGCTAATGTCTAAAGAACCATGATAGTGTCCAAGTGATATAACTTAGGACACTGGGGTCCTAGATGCATAGGGGAAGTCTATAACAACTTTAGGAATGTCTAGGGATGGGTTAGACCCACAAAAAATCTAGATAAGAATCAAAATAGGTATTAAGATATGTCTAGGTCTAAGCTATGGGTAGAGTGGTCTCAAGTGACATTTTATATAACTACATATAGCTTGTTAAATCAATCACATGGCTATTAACAAATAAAAAACTCATTCAATCCTACTATGGTGTGTGTGGGTTCCCTACATTTTTATTTATCCCTAAATATAATCATCTAATCCCTCCTTTTCAATGATACTCTCCCTCTACACTAACAATGAGGGTGGAAAATATATTGCATCCAACTCACCAAACAAACCTATAGTTAGTTTGTGCCATGATAAAAAGTAGCATGAAATAATAATATATATTGAATGCCACTAATCAATAAAAATAATAAGCATAAGCATAATGCAATATATCTTAAAATTAAAATATGTCTATTATCAAAACAACACAACTAATCCAAATCATAATGAACATTAAATTTGCTAGTAAACAACACATAGTCGATTGAAAAATGTCTCAACAACATTAGGGAAAAATTAGATGTAATATCCTCCCCCCTAAATAATGGCTATCATCTTGATGACACTTATTTCAAATAAAAGTTTTGATATTTAATGTCTCAACAAAACATAAATGATGTTCGATCGAAAGCTCTAAGTAAAAAAATGAGGAAAAAACCTTAGAAATTCTTCATGATCCTCCCAAGTAACACTATCTTTAGAATATTGGTTCCACTAGACCTTGTACCATGATACCTCTATATTACATAATCTAAGCTTGTGAATATCAATTATTCTAATCAGTTATATATTTGTTACCCCTAGAACCTGAACCTATAATGCATTCCAATCCAAAACACATGTATGATTAAAAATATACTTTTTAAGATATGAAACATGTAAAACATTATGAATTTGTGCTAGATATGGTGGCATGTAAGCATATATGCTACATAATTTATCATTTATATGACTTGAAAATGTCACACATATCTAGGTGATAGCTTTATTGATTTACCAAATTTAATTGATCTCTTTCCGGGTTTTAATTGAAGAAAAACTTTGTCCTCAATTAAAAATTGCTTTGTTATTCATTTTAGATCAATGTAACTTTTATATATATCATTGGATTAAACCAATATATACCATATTATTTTTACTTTGTCTTCCATTTTATCAAGCATGCTAGGTCCAAAAACCTCTATATCTTCTAGCTTGTCCCAACTGATGATTGTTTTGCATTTTATACCATATAATGTCTCAAAAGGAGAAATTTTTATAGCTAATTGGTAGGAGTTATTTTAATAAAACTCAACTAATATAATATAGTCTTCCAAATTTTATTATTATTCCATGAAATACATTCTCAATAATTATTACAAAATCTAATTTATTCTTTTTGTTTCCTCATTTGTTTCTGGATGTAGGCTGTACTAAAATTCAATTTGGTTCCCAATGTAGAATCTAAATTTTTCCAAAATCTAGAATTCATTTGGGGTTCCTGTCTAAAATAATATTTTCAAGAAACCCATGTAATCTATAAATTTATTTCACAAACCTTTTTACGAGGATAGATGCATCATCAGTTATATTACTAGGAATAAATGAGCTACTTTGTTTAGTTTATCCATAACCAACTAGATCATATCATGATGATTCTTAGACATTGGTAAAACTTGAATAAAATCCATGCTAATCACCTTCCATTTCCATTCAAGTACCAAATGTGGGTATAGAAACCCATATGGATGCACATGTTTAACCTTGACTCGCTAAGACTCCAAGCATTTAGGAACAAAGTTATTTGCATCTTTCTTGAGACCTTTATAAAAATATAAATGATTTAACTCTTCTAATAGCTTAGTTACTCATTGATTCCCTTAATAAGGGGCATTGTACAATTCCTTTGGCATAATATTTATTAATTTTTCCTTATTATGCACATAAATCCTACCATTGAACCTGAAAATTCCATCATTTTATAACTAAAAACCTTGATATTTTTGATCTTGTGAGTTTTAAGTCAAATATTTATCATCTTGCTCATAAAAATCATCCAAGTGATAATTTAACTACCTGATCTATGAAGGTGCTTCTAAGGGTATCTAAATCTACAATATATCACCTATGATTAAGGGCATATACTACTCAATTTTCCTTGACCTTATTGTAGTTGATATCAAAATCACTACAAAAAAGAAACTCTAACCCTTACCTCTAGAAATCATTGAGGTTGGGTTGGGTGAAAATATACTTAAGACCTAGTTTATCAATCTTAAGTTCAAAGTGTTTACCCAATAAATAATGTCTCCAAACTTGAAAATCATGAACTATAGTGGCTAAATAAAAATCATGAGGAGCATAATTAGCCTCATAATGCTTCATTTTTATATATTTATAAGACATAACCAAAAAATCCTTCATGATAACTCCTCCTAACCCATCTCTTGAGGCATAAATTATCATTAAAAATATCCTTTTAGATCTAGAATCTAAAAAAAATGTATAGAAGTAAGCCTTTGTTTCAGGACTAGGAAGGCTTATTCACACTTATTTACCAAACAAAATGATGTTCCTTACATTGAAGAGAGGTTTTTGGGTTAGATATTTTAGAAAATTTAGGTACAAAATTCCTATAATATCCTACTAATCCCATAAAACTACACACCTCATGCACATTTTTTAGTGCTCACCAATTTATGATGGCCCTAATCTTAGATGAATTAATTGAAATTAACTTTGCATAGATGATGTGACCTAGATACTAAAATATTTTCTTAAATAAATAATGCTTGGATAAATTAACATATTTTCTACTTCTAAAATTGTTGAAACACTAGCCTCAAGTGCTCAACATGATCTTCCTCATTATTAGAATAGATGAGGATGTCATCCAGGAAGACTAGAATAAATTGGTTAAGATAATCTCTAAACACACTATTCATGAGATTCATAAATTTTTTTGGTGTATTTTTCAACCTAGAAGGTAGCACTATGAACTAATAGTGCCCATAGTCAGCCCTAAAATCTATTTTTCATAATATATTCTTCCCAAATCCTTAACTAGTAGTATCCTACTTGAAGATATATCTTTGAAAAGTCTATAGTACCATTCATTTGATTGAAAATATCATCAATACAAGGCAATGAATACCTTTTTTATTATTGATTTGTTGAGCATGCAGTAGTCCATGCACAAATTAAGCGTTTCATCTTTATTCTTGATGAAAACTATAGGTGTTCCCTATGACAAAACACTTGGTAAAATCAAATATTTATCCAACATTTTTTTAAGTTGAGATTTCAACTCAATCAATTGTATTGTTTTCATCCTATAGGGTGACTTAGATTATAGTTTTAAGTCAGGAATGATATATAGAGTGAAATTAAACTCTCCTTTCAGAGGAAACCTTTTAAGTTATTTAGGAAAGACATCCTAAAATTATTTTAAAAATGGATACTCTTCCAAGGTAGGTTCATTAGACTTTGAAACTTCATATATTTTAATAAGGAATCATGGACATCCCTTGTATTTTTCCTTCATCAATTTAATGGTAGGAATTTTCTTGAGCTTCAATTCCCTCTGATTTACTTGGATTTGGGTTAGGGTTCCCAAATCATCTTAACATTCAACCTTTTTATGGAATCAATCCACTTTGGATTTATGCCTAACTAACCAATGCACTCATAGGATCACATCATATGACCTTAATAGTGTTTCATAGAGATCCACAACCATGGTAAATTTTGGTAGTTAAATTTTATTCTCCATGATAAATATATCAACCTTGAATTTAGAGTCATTCCCATATTGTACTAACCATGCATTTTACACATAACCATTTTTTATAAATAATTTATTCAACATTCTAGGAAAAATAAAACATTTAGTAGCTCCAATATCAATCAAAATAGTAACTCGACCAAAAAGAGTACCTAACACTTCAATGGGAGAGGCTTAGTATTCAGCCTATTGGTTATCCACCACTTCATAGATACATTGTTGTAATGTTCCCTACAATGAATAAGTTTCATTCTTATTCTTACCATTTGTCTTCCACTGAGGATAGTCTTTGGCATAGTGATCTCCTCCACAGCTAAAATATCCTCCTAGAGGTCCTTCCCTCTTAGATTTAATTTCACCCTTAAAATATTAATTAAAATTACTTCTTGGCTTCATGTTCCCTGAGGTATTTACAAGCCTTGCATTTTGATTGTCTAACCAGCTCTTAGAATTTCCATTCTTATTCCAGATCTTCTTCTTAAAAGGGGTCTTTGAACTACCAAACTTTTTATTATAATTTTATTTAACCTATGCCAAGGATTTCAAATTCTACTCCTCTTTTATAGTTTTTTCAAACACTTGATCCATAGTGGATAGACCATGCACATCCACCTCACATCCAATTTGATTTCTCATTCCCATAATGAATTTTTGAGTACAAAAATGTTCATCCTTATAATACGATGGGATATTTCAAGAGCTTAGTAAAATTTTCCTATTACTCATTTACTAACATGTATCCTTGCCTCAAATTATAAAATTCTATCAACTTCTAGTCAAATTAAAGTTTAGGTAACCACTATACTCTAAAAATATCCATAAATTATTTGTAGGTGATGGTAGTAAAATTTAGATACATTTTGAGATTCTTGTTAACCCACTAAGTTGTTACTTCACTAGATAGTTGGTAATATCCCCACATATTTTGTGACCAAAAAATAATATTTAATCTTGAAATACTTTTCCATTTATATTAACCAAGCTTCTACTCCATCACCCAAAATAGTACCATTAAATTTTGGTGGGTTTGCCTTCTTCATGTCTCATGATAGCTCATCAAATACTTGAGCTCTAGAATTTTGGTGCATTTCTCCATACCTATGATCTTGAGAAACTTCTTAGTCAACAAGGTGTTCTTTAAGGACTTCTTTATCATTATTATCTTTATGGATATGAACCTCTTATTATATATTTACTATAGGATCATGATTTATATTCATCACAATGAGAATATGGTCAAGTTTTACATCTTGCTTTGATTCTAGATAAATAGGATCAGCCATAGGGTTTGTATTATAATGACTCTCACCAACCAATCTCCCTCATACAATTATACTTTTTGGTAAAATAGGGCAAACATATCTATGTTAGTGGACTCATTAGGTTTGATATCTAAACCTTAAGCTCTAATACCACAATGTTAGACCCAATTGGTTCTAACTCAAAACCACATTATTAAAAAACTTATTGTTAAGCTAAATTACAATCATTAGTTTAAAAATGAAAAATAAATGAATTTGAATAATAGATACATACAACACATCAATCTACTAGAATATTAAAACCTCACTTAGTAATCGACATAAAACATATCATTATAATGAAAAATTGATCATCTAAACATTAAGGTATATCAAACACTTCAAATGTAGATATTAACCATGAATCAGTCAATAAATACAATTACAACTAATGTTATTTAACAAATTATAATGCTTTATGCAAGTACACAACCATTTCTATGTTGATTATAGATCCATATATAAGGTATAATAAGGTACAATATAAAATATACATAATGATAGTACAAAAGTATAATATGAGCTATAAGAATAACTCTATGATCCATCACATGTGTAATTCCATCTGGTTGAATTAGCTAAAGAGGGTGAGCATAGTCTGAGTGTTTTACCTCCAATTACAAACCAACAGTCTCCTACACACCTCCCTTTTGAGAGTGGGCCTAAAATTCATAGAGGAGAAAACAAATACAATTTGAATATTGAGAAACAATCAAAAACCTTATGTGTACTAACACTATTACATGCAGAAATAAAATAGACCATGGAATCCATTCATCTATCTAAAAGATAACAATAAACATGTAAGCTAGTAGTACATTTAAATGGCAATGTCTCAACTATAGCATTAATTTAGCCAGTGTTTTTATTATAGAATTTAAATATATAGTCTAAGTAATTCTCACTCACATAGAACTATCTACTATTGAATCATACAGAAAATATATCAGGGAGTACATATATGAGTAACCCATTCATGTAATCATATATGTACTTATTATTATCCACATAAATCATGAAAGCAAATATTAAAGAGCATATTAATAAATACTATACATCAATGGAAATGTAAACAATCACAACCAAGTATTTTAATTATCCTCACATAGATATGTTAACAGGAAAGAATGGCAATCAAGACTTTCTGTGCTTATAATTAATATATATTTCAATCATAATTTCCATACAGACATAATGTTTAACAAATTCCATCTTAATCGTCATATATCATCTCTATTAACAACCAAAAGAATAAGTATCTCTTTTACTTGTGTTTTCATCTAGTCATACAACTTTTATTTGTACATTCAAAATACTGCATACATAAATATACAATCAACCCCAATATTACCTTGTCAGCATCTAAGTACAATACCATGTGAACAAGGTCAAATCTCATGTTAAATTTAAACCTTATAATCATATCTAAACTAGTATATACTACAAAATGAAATTTTACTCATTCAAGATATAAGTTGGATTTTATTTTCATAACATTTACTTAATAACACATTATATGTCTATACTCATATATATGTCAATCCCAAATAAAACTTATTTTTATATCTCATACTGGTAGTTCATTATATTTTAATATCACATTTCCTAGATTATATTATCTAGTGCTATGGAATTATTAACTCAAAAAATATGTATTTAATAAAACAATACTTGAATTAGTGTACTCATATAGCCAATATTCATCTATGCAAGTTTCATATTCCAATTCATAATTATTGTCCTACCACTTTATAGTTTTCATATTGGAACCTATAGGTTCTATTGAGAAATGAATGTGTTAAGACTCATTACCTAGTATAATTACCATCTACCTCAATTCTCATATAGGTTTTCATATCCATGCTCAAGGAATTGAGAAGAATGCACTCAATATTGGGTTCCAAATAAGGTCAAACCATATACATACAAACTAAGTTCACACAGTCCATTTCATATCACAATAATTCTAGATTTGCATACCTATCATATATTTTAACAAAACGAATCCTTCAAGATATTTATAAAAAAATTTAACTTAATATTAAACAGGCCAATTCTTTCACATAAAGGTCACATGTCATGCCATATGGGTTTTTTTTAACAAAAGTTGACTCAATCAAAAGATTCATAAATAATATACCCATGGCCTGACTATTTTAATTCACCTAAGATAAAAACTATGTGTATGAAATTTATGGATCTCAAGATTAAGATTTATACACAATAAAAGAAAAACTTATATAGTTTTTTAAACCTTTCAATGACCAAATATTTTCCCAAAATTAAAAATCTATAAGTTGTATTATTATCACGGTGTAATAAGAATAAACCCATATATAGTATTGCTTCTACATTGAAAACTAATTTAATTTATGGTCTAACTCCTATAGGTGTAAGGATTCTTTAAAAATAAGATCCTTCATTATAAGGTCTCAAAACATATGATCATCATTTAAGTATATCATTCACATAAAAACAAAACTCAAAATATATATTAATAGTAAAACCCAATTTTAAGACAATTTTATTAAATCCTCAGCTCAATAGGCTTGAGGATGTAATTTCAATCCATCATCAGGTTTATGGAATGTAAATTCTGAAGTCATGTAATGGGGTTTTTAATGGATCAATATTTTTCCACACGCACCATATTTTTTCAAACTTAGACTGAAGAAACCCTCATTTCTTATTTCTAAGCACATAACTAAAACAAATAAGATCAACCTCAGTTATTCTTGAAGTATGTCATGTAGTTCCTATGGATATTACCTTCATTTATCCCATTTTTGAGTTTTTATTTTCCTTATCCTTCCATAATGTAACGAATAATGAACTAACTTGTTTATTTATTTATTTTTTTGTCTTACTTATCCACATTTTTACCTTTACATGCTTTTCCATTAATAAGATCAATTACAAGGGGCCATTACTCTCCCTAGTTCTATTTTTCTATCATTGAGAACTGATAGCTCTAAAGCCCTAAAATTTGGGCATGATTTCCATATATTCCATCATAACAAAAAAATTGAGTCAACTCAACATTAATGAAACCTAATTTTATTAGCATGAAATTTTACTTATAATAAAAACCCATAATTAAACTCTCATACCATGCATAATACATTTTAAAACATGTATCAAAACTTCTCATGACAATAACCTTTTCAAATATAAAAAACCATTACAATATAAGGTTTTGATTTAACACCAAATAATTACCTTGGGGGGGTTGCCCCTAGTACCTTTGGCTAAAAATACCCCCAAGGGATATATTATAACATAATTGCTCAATAATTAGCTAAGAACTCACAAATTTTACCAACTTATAACCTCTACATTCATGTATGAATTAGGAAGTCTTACTAATATCATATGAGATCTAAATGATAGTTTTTCATGTAATCAAAACATAACCCAGTAATGCTACTTTATTCAAAAAGTAATATAAATATCTAAGTAATAGTTTAACTTAATTATAACTATATATATAAAAATACATACAAAATAACAATATCCAAAATAATGTAAGCATGCATTACTAAATATAATTATAAAAATCAATCACAGTTGAATTCATCAAGCTTGCTAAATCAACCATAGGGTTAAAAATAAAATAAGCACTCATTCAATCCTAATGTGGTGTGTGTGAGTTCCATACATTTATATTTACCCCCAATTGTAATAATATTCCCCCCCTACTCTTCGATGATACTCTCCCTCCACACTAACTATGAGGGTGGAAAACATCCTGCATCTAACTCACCAAACAAACCTATAGTTAGTATGTGTCATGTTAAAAATCAACATGAAATCATAATATATTTTCAATTTAACTAATAAATATAAATCATGATTATAAGCATGATGTATTAACTCATCAAAGTAAAATATTCTACTATCGAAACACCAAAACTAATCTGACTCATAATAGACATCAAATTTTATAATAAACAACACATATTCCACTTAATAATGTCTAAATAATTATAGGGAAACATTAGATGTAATAGTGGGGGCATGTTTTGGAAACATTTCCTCCATATTGTTACTTATATCAATTTTTATAATTATCCATATATAGTGGGGGCATGCTTTGGAAGCATGTTTTACACACTTACACGATTATCCAAATTGGCCAAAGCACATAATTATATGATTTAGATTCATAGTTATGGTAGAATTATATACATTGGTACCATTATTATACATAAATTCAACATGAGACATGTCTAAGGTGAATATACTATGAAACATGTGTCTAATATTAAAAAATTCAAATTAGTTTTAAATTACAAAACTCTTTTATGGACTATTATCATAGCAAATTATTTTACATACTGATACCCTAGTTAGACTATTATAGATTATATTGAGCCTTACCAATCTATAAGAGTTGGTTATTTTTGATGTGATATGAGGGAGTAAATAATTTTGTCTCATGAATGTTTTGGGTGAACTTGATTACATGACTTATCCTATATCGAGCTATACATATACATATATTTTAATCTTGAGATGTGATCATACAGATATGATACTCTTGATGGATGAATCACCACAATTGTTATTCTGGGTTGGGGGAATTATTACCTCCCAACTCTTCCTACTCTAGGTATATCACTAGCATGGTTCTACCCACTTGACCACTTGTAATATCACTCATATTCCTATCCAAAACATGAATGAGGTTGTAATCCCCTTATCTACATATCCATTTTCCATCATTCCAAAACATTACCACATAGCACATGAATAGGTGTATTATATCCATGATCTTTCTTTATGGTAATTTTAATTATTACTTTCAAATTATATATTACATCCATTGATTATACACAATAAAATTATCTTGGTTTGATGTGGTCAATAGCAAAAACACTCAAATTGGGCACACATGAAGTTAAGGTGCCCATACACACCCAGGTAGGCATTCCTTTCCTTAAAACTAGAAATTTCTTTACTATATTAAAGGGGTGGGGGGAATTTAGATGATATTTTATGATTATATAACACTTTAGTCTTGTATACTTGGAGAACTCAAACCTTGGTTGTTTCGCTTAGTTATTTACCTTTCTTGCTTTTGTAAGTCTTGCATATGCTTTATCTTTATGCTCTTTGACCTATATATCTTAGTCTGACTAATATTATGTTGATGACCTAAGTATTCTATATTTCCTAAAATGCATAAAATTTACTTATATTTAATCTCTAAATTTTTTGAAATTGTACCTTTTCTCATACTCTATATACATTAATGTCTAGGTTAGAAAATAGTGTTGACTTTACTGTCTTATCATGATACAAGTGTGTAGTTACCTAAAGTCACTCAATTTTCAAATGAAATGTATTCTAATGGTCAGCCTAAGTGATGTTATGCAAGTTATTAATCCAAAGGGATTGATATAAATATAAGATAAACCCTCATTCATTTCACACCTATCTCAACCTATGAACACCTAACAAAGAGACCAAAGAGAATTCAAAGAGAATTCAATTGAATAAACCTTACCTATTTATTCATATTTCCATACTTATCATAGGGAATGCACATCTATAAGTATGAATTACTAAAAGAGTATCCTAAGAGATTAATTTTCCAAGTTACAATATAGGTCATTATTGTACTTAATTTACATACATTGTATAATTCACACACAAGCCAACACATAAGGAAGAACTACATCATTTTAAGGCCCTCTTTGGAATACTGGCTATGTAGGCAATGTCATTTGATATAGGTATTATTAGGGTTAAATCAACACTATGTGTCTATTTACCCATTTTCCCCAAGGTCACATTGAAAATGGAAAGTTAGGATTTTTCCATTTCACATGGAGTGACAGTCCATGACCCAGATCTGAATACACTGGAATGAAGGATAAGTAAAACCTAGAAACATCTAGGTGGTCACAACCTATTTCAATAAATGTTTTGTATAGGACACTAGCATCAAACCCAGATAATAGTGCTAATGAAACCATCCTAGGCTAACATTACTATCTAGAGAGCTAGAAACATCAGACCCAAAATCTAATGACTATTCTAAAATCTACTTCTTGCTTATTTTTATCCTATTCTAGATCTAAAACCATGTTAGCATTAGAAAAATCTAATTGATTCACTTCTTTGTCATTTTTATATCTATTATAGTTGTAATTTCCTTATTTAGATTATCTCAAGATAATAAATTCAATGTATGCTTGTATATGAGTTTGACATTTAATTACTCCAATATAGATCTAATTATCACCCTTTGGCCATTTCATTTTTATATACCCCTTTAACAATCTAGATAACCCCAATATAGATCCTATTTTAGGATTAAACATCTTCATGCTCCTACCACAAACACCAACCTTAATGGAATAATTCCATTTACATTTCATTATGGCCTCTATAATTGTGTAAAACTTAACTACCTACAAAACAATGTAATAAAATTAAAATTTACATGTTCATCACTTTTCACCATTCTCATTTTTGATATTTTAGATCATCTTCCATTTAACTTAATAAATTCACCTTGAACATCCTTCAGTGTGGTGTGGTATCATTTTGGTATCTTATGTATACTTCCTATGTTTACCTTCTTTCTTGCATAAATATTTGAACTATTTTGAGAGGAACTCACATTCATTACTTAATTTGGATTTTTATATTTTTTACATGTATATTTTTATACTAAATATTTTCATGCATAAAAAATTTGGAAAAATATAAATTTTAATTAAAAAACAAATACAAATTTTATTATAAAAATCATCAACTCTTAACAAGAAATACTAAGCTCCAAATACTTAATTTTTTTTTAATTTACCATGTAAATATGTATGTACCAAGTCCAATACTCCCATAGGGGGTAAAATTATTTGAACTTGTGTAACATGTTCATTCATAAGCCATTAAATAATACCCATAATTTTTGGTTTACCTTTCATCATGCTATAAATAATACTCTCTTTGATTGCACCATTTAAATTAAAATATACTTATCTATACTAGGTGTCCTACTTACTCATTTTGTAATAATGTTTTTACCCATTTTTACTTCTACCACTTATATGTTAAATATAACATGTTTAATCCACCAGTCAATTGGTGTCTTCCTAATACATCATTTATGTAAAAAATAAGTTTCGAAACATTCAAAACCTGTTATAAATTACCTAAAATTTACTTTGAAAAACTTATGGATTAGTTTAACCAATTTTTAATAGTCCTTCACATAATTAAGATGATTAAATAATGACATCTATGGTAATAATCACAACCACACCTCATTTTATATAAAATGGTATACATATTGTGAAACATAATATTTCCTACTTCAGAATCCTCATATTTATAACCTCTATAATGGATAGGGTTGGGTCAATATCTAAGATTGATTTTAAATATATATATATATATATATATATATATATATATATATATATATATATATATATATATATATATATATATATATATATTATAAATTTATTTCATATCTTCACCATAAATTCATTTTCCAATTTGAAAGGCTAAAAATAAAGGCTACTTTAAGTGAAAATGGAAGATCCTTGATTACAATTCTTATGTACATTAAAATAAAGATATTATGAAAAATATAATATAGATTTTCATTTATTGATAATTCATTATCTTGTAATATTTATTTTAATATACTCAATTTCAATACCTAATTTGAAATAAACTTACCATGTACTAAACATAAAATTTAAAATCATCTCACTAATAATACACTACGGAATTTTATTAATAATTTTTATCTTACATAACTCTTAGATGTAAATAATTATAAATATCTTTAGTAAGGATCTCAAATTTCATATGGGGAGAAAGATTTGGAAGTGCGTGAGACGTTAAACATAAAAAAGGAATTTATGACTAAATAATTATAGATTTTACATTAACCCTACCTTACTTAACCCCGCATAACCACACCTACTGATATCTACTTTAAATTATTAATAAATTAATCCATTTCACCCATAATGTATAGTGTATATTGGTTTAATTTTCTCCCATTTTAGTCACGATATTCCTTAACTAATTAACCCCCATGAATACTTCTTAGCTTGTTATGTCTTACCAATATAATAAAATTTCAAATGTACTTCCCCATTTGACACCTTGTACACACTTTACAACTTTTTTAATTTGATCAAAGTGCATTAACCATGTTTGTGTTACTTAGTTCATCTAGATACTAATATTTGAGGTGCCAATTTATCTCATTTCAAAGGACACTATTAATTTCAAATGATGTTAGTACATGTTATTTTTATGTTGTATGATAAACCAACTTATATAATACCTTTCAAATAATTCAAATATAAATTACTTTATTATCAAGATAATTAAATACCATGGATTTTAATCCTTGAAATTTTACAAAAAGATTTAGAATTCTATTTATATCACTTATAAATAGAATATTCTTCTTCATAAATAATACACACAAAAATTATTAAAAGATTAATTAAAAAAAATTAAAATCTTTTAAAATTTACAAAAATGTCTTCACACCATTTAATAAAGTGAATCAAATCATCAACCAAGAAAAAAAAAATATTAATATTGTCTTAAATGAAATTACATACAACATTTTTGAAATGTACAGTTTTGGGATGTATTTAAGTCAAAAAAACCGTGTTATATATTCCATGAAATAGTTTTGAGATGCCACATATGTAAAATTATTTGTCACCCCTTATTCATCTTCTTGAGAAACATTTTTATGTCATGATTTGTTTCAACCTTTTAATATGTTACAATGTTTATTTCAACAATTTTTATTGAAATTCCATGGATTTTTATAATATTATCATTTCCACTATGACTTGTTACTAATTTTGAAATCCTCATGATTTTTTTAGTTACTAGAATTGAACTATGTATCTCTACACTAAAAGTAATGTGTGTTGAATGCACTCTCTATAAATTCCAAAGTTTTTTCTTCTCCATGATATTGGGATTCTCTCCTTTTACATGAGAAGTATTGACAACTTCTCATAATTAATATTTATGATTCCATAATCAATTTTAGTGCCTTAATAAATCATTCAAAGGATGAAGGTAAACTATGCAATACTAACACCACCTTTTCCTGATCACCCATTAGCTTTTCATTGGTATATAAATGATCATTAAAATCCTTAAGATGTATAATGCAATTTTAAATATAACATATTTATTTTATATTTGTGTAAAATTAAAGATTATAAAAATATAAATCCCTTTCAACTTCAAATGCTTGATATTTTTTAGTTAAAATTTTCCACAGTTCAAATGCTACAATGCTATAGTAGCATTCTAACCTTTAGAACTAGATTATAAAAAATAATAATAGTTTCAACGACATTAATGGACTCCTATGTATTTTATCATAGTCTTAAACATTATTTCCTCATCATTTTTATTTATATGACATAATTTGGTTAATGTTTATACACTCCCTCATAGTAAGTATCTTGGGACACCACAAATTATAAATTTTATTAGTTAATTTATGAGAATTTGGAAAAATAAGGAGTTGTATACTATCCATTTTGACCTCTTTTATCAAAAATTTTTTTTGAAAAAATAATACCATTATTTTTCTACATTAATCAGGAAATGTTGCAAGTTTTTGGCTCAATACACTTCTCTAAAAAACATATAATAATAATTTCCTTTTAAGCACTAATAAAAATTGTTAAATTTTGATAAAGTTTATAGAAAAATAAATAAATTAAATTTACTAATTCTTCAATAACATATTTGATCTTCTGACCTAGATTTTAATGACTTCCTAATTTATATTAAAAAATCTTAAACATTTACATGATATTCAAGCTCCTAATTACATAGGTGCACCCTTATCCATGTTATAAGTCTCACAAATTAGATCACATGATTCTTTCCCTTCAGTACATTTTCCCTTTCTTTGATCATGACTCTATACCACAACAATAATTATATTACTAATAACTTTTATGTTTTCACATTCTATGAAAATAATCAGATGTTTTCAAGGTGATGAATGCGTACAATTTATTTGATTGACACATTTTGAGTCGCCATCTAGAATTCATCATCAGAAAAGAATTGTGTTGAAAACCACAGAGTAACTATAATGTATAAATTTCACATCCTATTTTTCAGATGTCAAACATTTAAAAAATGGTATAAATGCTTTAAACCATTATGTCACTATTATAGAATGCTAGGAGATCTACTTTAAAATAAGGGTTGATAAATATGATAGTTGACAATATTTAAGGAAAATTTAGGTTTAAATTTAAGATTATTATAAATTATGCTTTAGATTGGATGGATTATCTTGGAATTTGATTTTTACATATTATCATTAAATTTTCAATTATATTAATAACTTAGCTAGATAAATAACAAAGACAACCTAAACTTGATGAGGGCATCTAACATTAAGTAATAGTGTTTTTTAATCTATTAACTAGGTATCTCCATGTTTGATTGATCCCTACCCCTTTGTCAAAATTTAAATTTAGTGTATGCCAACCTATCTCTATGGGTTCTCTTAACTTGAATTTTTGATAATGGGCTTCCACATCAAGAGCCTTCATCTTATCAATGCAATTGGAATTCTTGGTTTTGTGGGAGTGTTTTATTAGAGTTGATTTTTCCATATTATTTAGTATAATGTCTATTGAATTCTCCTTGGGAGGAATCTCCATGTTTCCCCAATATTAGAAATACCATAGGACACTCAATTTTGTAAACCCTATTTTTTGACAAAGATTCCACTTGGTCCTTACCTGACTTTAAAGATCATCTTATTTTTTTAATAGGTAAAAAGGTAGGGGAGATGTTTTGGTGCTTTAATATCTTTGTAATTTTATTTGATACCCCTTCAATGTATGGTAAGAAGGCTCTTGGTCCTATTGTCATGGTATCAATTTGATGTGTCCTAATGTGGTCTTCTCTTTCTTTTTTAAATGCTCATGATATTTATTTTCTTCATAATAATTCTTCTTAAAAACCAAATGGTCTAACTCTTGTTCTAAGTTGTAATCATCACAAACCTTGAAAACTCTAGTGACCATGGTATTTAAAATTCCATCTTTTTAGGTTGGGTGATGGTGAGAAGTAACATGTAAATAAATGTCTATATGTATTATCTTCATATACATCTTTGAGTGCTAAATAACCATTTTCTTTATTGGAGAGGAAGACATCTAAGAAAGGCAAGTCACCTTTTTGTTCCACATCCTTAGTGAATTGAATGCTTAGAACTAAGTTGTTGAGATGAGAATGGAATTATTCCAAGGTTTATTTTCCATGTTTCCAACACAAGTTTGTATCATCAACATATCTCTTCCACCATTTGGGTTTGAGGGGGAAGGAGTTGAGATCCCTCTCTTCATAATTTTTCATATATAGATTATCTAATACGGGAGAAAGAAGGAATCCCTTCACCATTCCTTTCATTTATTTATAAATGACCCCTTTGAAATAAAATAAAGTGGACCTAAGGCAAAGAGCTACTAAATTAGTTTCTTCAACATTAGTGTAATCTTGAACTATGTCAATTGCATCCCTAATAAGAACCTTGGTGTAAAGAGATACCATGTCGAAGCAACCATAATTTCATTTTCTTTCACTTTTTTTTAATCTTTAATAAATTTAATAGTTTATGGACTCTCAAATAAAGGAAATTTTTTTCCTACCAAGGGTTTTAACTTTAGTATTAAAAAGACCACAAGATTGTAGGTTGGAGAGTCTGTAGTGTCAACAATTATTCTGAGAGGCATGTCTATTTTATGGATTTTTAGGGTACCATAGAATCTATGGGTTACTTATTTGTTAGGATAAATTTTTCTCTTAATTAACATGTCTAATAAGGAATCCTTAATGATCTTGGTAAACTTTTTATTTATACTTGAAACAAGGTTACAACCTAGCTTTGGGTAACTCTCACTATTGTTAAGATGAGCTTCCATTTTTGTGTCATATTATGCTCTATAAATTATTACCATGGTGTTACCTTGATTCATTTTAAAAATTTAAATGTTATTATTTTTGTTTAAAGACCTCAGATCCCTCCATTCCTCTTTTGTGATATTTCTTATTGGAGGTTGGGCATGTCTCAAAGAAACAACACAGTCTTATCTTACCTCATTCATAATGTTTGATTGAATATTATTTAAATCATTTTTATTCCATAAAGTCTTTATTAAGGATAAATCATGAGGAAATAAGAAATTTTAAACTCCTTTTGAGAAGGTTAATGTCCTTCCTATTTAATTGTACTTGGATAGATTTAGAGATAATTTATCTTCTCAATTTACAATGTGGAAAAATGAAAAGTTACCAAAGATTATTTATCAGTGTGATTACTAATCATTTTATTATTATTATGGTAGTTGAAGATGATGTTAATATCATTATTATTAATTATAGTTTTAATATTATCATCATTATAATTTATTTTAAGGGAGTTATGGTTAATGTCAAATTTACTAAACTGCTGCCTTTCATCCTTCTATATGCCACATATTCCTTCACCCTAGAAGGAATATTAAAAACCAAAGTGGACAAGGATGTATCACCTAATTTATTCTCTAAGGTGTTGATTAACATTCCATGATCCATTCCATGTATATTGTTCTCAGTTGGAAGTTTGGCTTTCTATTCAACTTCTTACATATGATAGGCAATAAAAAAATTATATTACCTCTAATCCTAGGGTTATTATTATAATTGAATGTTGAACCTCTACCCAAAGTGCCCCTAATTTAAGGAAATAATAAAAATACTCAACAAATAATTATGGTGCTTCTCCTCTTCTCTTTAAAATGTGCCACACTTGGAAAAAACTAATGCATATGCTCAACTTTAAGGAATACCATTTTCAATTTCTACATTATGTTGTGTTTTTAAAGTAAAAATTTCTTTAATAATAACCAATGTATAGGCTCAGATTTAGGGAATACCATTTTCACATTCTACATTATATTGTATTTTAAAAGTAAAACTTTACTTAATAATTATGATATTTTCATTTTTTTTATAATTTTAAAATATACAATACTAATTAAAAGTTTCAAAAAAATAAACTAATAAAACAATAACAATAATAAATATGATTATAGAAATATTTATTTACAATATAACACCATTTTTCATCACTATCTGTTCTCATTTCTAACACATTTGGGTAAATGTGAATGATATATATAACAAAGTATATATATTTTAACATATAATTTGCTCTAGTGCTCATAAAATGCACATGTAATATTTTATTTTCATTTATAAAAATTATCTTGAGACTTTTATTTCTTGAATATATTCATAAAAGGTGTGCCATTTATTCTAAAACACTTCCTCACAATGAAATGTCTTAATTTAAAAACTTTGAAAGATTAGTTTTTACATGCATTTTAATATTAAAGATTTAATATCATAAAATTATATTTTAAAATTCATGTACATTTCATGAAAAAAAATTACATATAAATAAGCAAGCCTATATATAACAATAAATGAACTAAAAATAGTTCAAGAATCTATGATAATTAATTAGTAGCCATGAATTAGATTTTATTGTAGATTGAAAAATTCTATAAATTAATAATTTAAATATTATAATGATCTTATTTATAACTTATTTTAATATTTACATGAAATGAGGTAGGATAACCAACTAAATTTATTAGAGATGTTGTGTTATATTTAACCAATTTATCTTTGACCTTGTATTTGGAGCACAAAAAATAGACAAACACTTAAATTTAACACGTCAAAATATTATTCAGGACCAAATCCCTGAGTGTTCAACCAAATCACAATAAATAAAATCAAGAACCGTATTAATATAGAAAGTCATAAAATAAGAACAAATATATAAGTAAATATACATACCTATCAACTATCAAACATAACACAATCATTTTAAAAAACATTCATCATACTTATTTATAATATTATATAAAATTTCATTTCATATATACATATTCAACATTAAAATATTCTTATCAAAATACGTTATTAAAAAGTCTTTGTGGTATATTTCATTCCCATAAATCTTACCTAATTCTTACTTTAATTATTCTTTTGAAAAATGCATAACCTCATCTAATATCTAATTTTATGTCTCTTAAATGAGAATAAAATCCTTATTTATAGATTTCCATGAACCTATTTTCAACTAAATGATTTTCCAATTTTATAAATATTTCAATAAGATGCTCTTATTTTTCCTTCTAGAAATGCATATTCTTAGAACATAATCTTTTCTAAGACTGATCCCATCATATTTGTAAAATCCTTACTTTAGTACTTGGCACCTATAATTTTATTTCATCTCTTAGCTCATAATTTGTGTTTCTTTATATCTTAGATTTCATTCTTATAAACATTTTAATACTTTACCCCTAAAAATTACACATAATCCATCATGTACACTGCAATTATCATGTATATCAACTCCCTTACACATTACACATAATCCATCATGTGAACTACAATTATCATGTATATCAACTATTATTTATTTACATGATAACCAAGTATGGATAATTTTATCAAATTCAAATTAATCCATAATTATCGAACCCTTATTTTTATGTCTTTTTACCTTTTTCAAAATTGAGGAGAAACATTCTCCTTCACCTAACTAGTTGTCTATCCCTAGATATCTTGTATCTCCTTTGGCATGGATGTCTATGGAAGTACTTTAAGAAAGGATTTATTCACTTTATTTTCAAATTCATCATTCCAAACCTCCAAGATGGTTTGTCTAATAATATATGTATTGCCTTAAATTTTGTTTACTTTAGTAAAGTTTTCTCCATCTTTAAATATTTTTAGGGTTTATTTATTTTTTATTTTTAACTAGTTATTATTTTTGACAAAATTTTCTAACTTTGGTTTAACTTATAAATTTTTGAAAAAAATATTTATCACAATTTTCTATAAAATGTTTATAGATTTGTTAAATTTATCAAAATATACATAAATTAGTAGTAAATTTTATTTTTTCCCTTAAAATTTGCCTATTATATATATGTTCCATAATTTTCACTATAAAAAAAATTACCTATAATTATACACTTTTAAAAATTTCTCACTTGAAAAAAAAATACCATATCGTTCATATTTTGTATATAATTTTCCACCCTTGTCTACATCTTACTTGAACATATCTATAGATGTGTGCATGTTATGTTCCTATGAGATAATGAATTTATATAGATCACTGATACAATCTTCCACAATAGTTTTATAATTAGGAAGTGGATTTATAATCCTTCCATTCATCCATTTTCTTCATTTTCTCTACTACATCTCATTCCAAATTCATAAGAGTATTCAAATATTCTATTCTATCATTTTGATTTTTAAACCTAATTTAACTTTTAAGGTTATGGAGTGTAAGTCTTAAGTTTTTAAATTGGTAGAGTATAATAAATTAGGATATAAAATATGCATTAAATACATCCACTAATTTATGAAAGATTTGAGCTAAATTGATTTTGAAATAATAGCACTGAAGGAAGAAAATGAATACTTAGCTAGAAAATACTTGAGATAAAGGATCTAGAGGTTGAAAACTAGCACAGGAGTTGGTCTAGGTGTTGAAAACAAGATCTAGGTGTCAAAAATCTCCTAGATAAGAGCACCCTATCATACATAGTAATACTATGGTGATAGTATCCACTTATGGTGTTAGTGTTATATGTGTAGTAACTGATATGAGATTTTGAGAGCACTTGTGTTTGAGTCTTCCAAGCCTATTCCTATGTGGACAAACCCCACTTTGATGTCTATGACCCATTGTGATTGATTTTGTATGCAAAATTTATACCTCCATGTGATTAGGGTATTTGATTTAGCACAATTAGTAAACATGTGGTGTTAGTTGGGTAGTATGGACATCCACAACACCCTCCTATGATGAGAGTTTCTTACATACAATTACTCAGAGGAGGGATCAAGCCTGATGTAGTTCTCCCAACATAAGTGTTGGTATAAGTGCAAATGAAGATATTAATGTCATTTTAAGTTCCTTGAGTGAGGATTGAGACTAGAAATCTATGTATTATGAGCTTAAGAGACCTACAAATGACTATATGTATAAGTAGGTAAAAATAGGGATTGATAATCTTGATTGTTCATAACATGTTATGAGCTTGTTTGCATGAATTTGTATTTGAATTCCTTCTAGTGTCTAAAGGGATAAAATTCATATATACATACTGATCTGGTGATTATAGATGGTTTTAAATAGGTCTATGTTGACCCTACGTGTCTTAGGAATTGAAAAGGTATCCATTGGAGCTAAAAAGTGTGAAAAGGACAATAGCACCCACATAGGACATCAGCATTGTGGTGTTACTATCTAGTTATGGTGATATTGTTTAGGTGTAATAACTTGAGGCACTAGTGTCCTAGATGCCTAAGGAAGGGTCTAATATTGATTTTCAGATGTCCAGGGATGTGTGTGGCCCACACAAAAGCTAGATAAATATCTAAATAGGCCTTAAGATAGATTTATGGCTAAGCTAAGGATGGGTGGTCTCAAGTAACACTCTTGGAACTCAAGTGACATTTTTATATGATTACAGAACCAAACATAAAAAAACCTTGATTTTTTCCTATGCATGTTAAACATACACAAAATGGTTGCCACTTTTATTTGTGCTTCTACCAACACTCCCTTTAAATATTCAGCCTAGTCATTACATTCTTTTATGGCCATGTCTAATTATTCCCTTTATGCCTTTACCTCTTCTTCAAGTTTATATTGTTTTTAAAACTCCTTTTCTTTAATTTTATGATTTTTTTTCTCTCTTCTTCTGCTATTCATTTTATCTCTTCCTGTGGGAGCTCTAAAACATGGTTCCTTGAAGTGGAAACTAGTACTAGAGTTAGCCATATTATTTTTTCAATGGATTCCTATAACATGGCTAATGGATCCATACCATCTATAATATTTCCATCCTAAAGTTGTGGGTTTTAGTTATTTTATGATGTAATTCAATAATATAATTTTAATTAAGATGTGTACCATGTTTTATCTTCCTTTGTTTACTCATATGCATTCCCTTGCGATTCTTTTCTTAAGATCCAAAACCTTGTTTTCTAAATCCAAACTATGGAATTCCATTTCCACATCAAAATAAAATAATCTTGAATATAATTAAAAACCAAAATGTATGGGGTTATTTTACCTAATTTATTCTTCAAGGTATTGATGGTGTTCCATGATCTGTTCTACATACACTATTCTCAGTTGGAAGTTTGGCTTTCTGTTTAATTTCTTCCATATGATAGGTAATAAAATAATTATATTCCATATACTCTTAGGGTTATTATTATTATTATTATTGAAGGTTTTACCTCTACCCAAAGTGCCCCTATTATTTAAGGAAATAATAAAAATACTCAACAAATAATTATGGTGCTTCTCCTCTTCTCTTTAAAATGTGCCACTCTAGGAAAAAACCAATGCATACGCTCAGCTTTACAAAATACCATTTTCACTTTATACATTATATTGTGTTTTTAATAAATTTTTTATTTAATAATAACCAATGTATAGGCTTAGTTGTAGGGAATACCATTTTCACATTCTACATTATATTGTGTTTCCAAAGTAAAACTTTGCTTAATAATTATGATATTTTCATTTTTTGTTAATTTTTAAAATATATAATAATAATTAAAAGTTTCAAAAAAATAAACTAATAAAATAATAAAAATAATAAATATGATTATATAAATATTTGTCTTACACTATACAACCATTTTTCAACATTATCTCTTCTCATTTCTAACACATTTGGGTAAATGTCAATGATATATATATATATATATATATATATATATATATATATTATGAATATATATATATATATATATATATATAACAAAGTATATATATATATATATTTATATATTTTAACATATACTTTGTTCTTGTGCTTGTAAAATGCATATGTTCTATTTTATTTCAATTTATAAAAATTATCTTAAGACTTTTATTTCTTGAATATATTCATAGAAGGTGTGCCATTTATCCTAAAACACTTCCTCACAATGAAATATCTTACTTTAAAAACTTCAAAAGATTATTTTTTTCATGCATTTCAATATTATAGATTTTATATCATAAAATTATATTTTAAAAGTCATGTATATTACATGAAAAAAATTACATATAAATAAGCAAGATTATATATAAAAATAAATGAATTAAGATAGTATTACATTAAGAGATTATAAAGGGGATGACCATGAAGAAAAAATATGAAACTCTTTTCGTCTCGATGGGGCTGGGTCACTGGCATCAGAGAACTAGATCTTAGGTATTAGCTCAAGATGTGCATCTCATATAAAAATGGATTGACTTCTCGTTAATGATTGAGATTAAAAATGGGGAGAAGAATGTTTCAAAAGAAGAAAGGGCTAGGCAATGCATGAGGGGCCTCTTTCACCCTCAAATCATTCTAATTAGGGTGATGCATCTATTCCTGACCAACAAAAAGCAACACAATAGGAGGAGCCAATTTTACCTAGCTAGAGTAGGCCAGGGAAATAAAGCTTTTCTAATCATATAGCTTTGAGAGTGGGGGTGGATAAAGAGTTAATATGGGAGGCTATGGAGCTCACTCAAGTAGTATATTTTTTAGAGGCTTAAGATCTTATTAGTAGGTTTGTAGGTAGATGGCTAGTGATTGGGGAAGTGGAGGATTAGAATTCAGCACATTGAGTTAAGAATTTAGAGATAACATTTTTACCTAAAGGGTTTTTCTTGGTGGTCTCCTAGATCAAGGGAGGTGGGATGTGGTGCTAGAAAATCTTAGTTGGGCTCTAAATGGAGCTAGTCTATGGCTTTAATCATAGAAACCTAATTTTGATGCTACTACTTCATATCCAAAAAAGATGGCTCTTTAGATTCATTTTTATAATCTCCCAGTGGAGTAGTGGAGCAAAAAATGTCTTAAATCTCTAGGTAATCTTATTAGTTCTCGTGAGGAGATTGATTCAAAGGTAGAAGAAGGTTGTTAAGATTCTTATGTCATGGTTAGGGTTTTAGTTGATTTGTTACATCCCATCTCGGATAACATTGTGATTAAAGCATAAGGTAGGGTTTGGAATCAAGCGGTGGATGTTGAAAATTTCTATTTTAGATGCTATAAGTGTAAGATGATGGGTCACATTTGGAAAGAATGTTGTGGTAAGTTTTTCAAGATGTCTCTTATCTCTTTCTATCAGTCTAATTTTATGACCCATTCTTATCTTGATAACTCTAGTCGTAATGTTAAGAATGTATGGACAAATAAACCTTTGGCCCTGAAGAAAGACAAAGGTAGTTTAGGTATTTTGAATCTTACTCTAGTGGCTCCATCTTCTTCTAATTTTTTGGAAGATAAAGACTAATCTTTCTACTCCTTCTCAGTAAGTGGCAAGTGAATATTTTAAGGATAAGTTGGTTAATATCCTTGAGATGGTAGCACTTATAGAGAAACTTCATAAACTAGATTCTCTTTCCCCTAATATTACAATTAAGGGATGTGACTTTATAGTGGAGCAATCCCAAACTATTAAAAATGGCATACAAAGTGGAGAAAATAATCAATCAAAAGATAATGTGTCACCAAAGGAGTACCTTTTTCAAGAGGATAACCTGATGATTGAAGCCCTTCAAAGTGACTTGGTAGAGGATGAGTCAGACTGCAAAGGAGGAACTAAATTCAAGATAATGTTTATCCATTACAAAATCAAAAATATCAAGGGTGAAAGATGATTATGGTGTTGGCCTTAGGAGAGGTAGGGAAAGTAAACAAGTCAGGGTGGTGGAGGAAGTCTCTTATGGTAAACAAGGTACTATCAATAATTTTTTTGGTTTAGAAAAATGGGAGGTGGAATTCCTCCCATAGGAGTCATGAAGATCCTTTCATGGAATGTTGGGGGCATAAATTCCCCTAACAAAAGGCATTTGGTTAAACATCTATTGTCAGGAGATAACCCAAATGTCTTGATGTTGCAAGAAACTAATCTGACCAAAAAAGAAGAGCAAGTTTTTTCTAAAGGAGGATGGAAGGATTATAAAGTCTCTTTTGTGGAGGCTTTGGGGGTGTTGGGAGGTTTTGCCATTTTTTGGTTTCCTTCCAGAGTAACAGTTAAATTGAAGGAGGTAGGATCTCACTAGTAATTTTGTAAGGTAACATGTTTGAGATATGAAATGTCCTTCTTTGGTAATGTTTATGGCCTGAATGGTATTCAAGAAAAGCATAAGGTGTGGGATGAGCTTGCAATTTTGTGTTCTAGTTTTTATCTAGAGAAAATCACCTTTGGAGAAGACTTTAACTCAATTTTAAATCAATTTAAGAATCTTGGCAAACTTTTTTTTAAAGAAGCAAATTGTCTTGAATTTGCTACTTTCTTAAAAATTAATGACTTGTTTGATGTTCATATTAAAGGTGGTATGTTCACTTGGAATAACAAGAGAGTGGGTGACCAGAATATCCTTGAACATTTAGATATATTTATAGTCAAAAATTCTTATCTTGTACAGAATTGGCTAATGGAGTCTCTCATCATATTATTTGTAGGCTCAGATCATCTCCCTATAGCTCTTTTATTTAAAACTGACCAACCCCCTTTTCTATGTTCTTTTAAATGGGGAAAAATGTGGCTAAGGGATAAGTCCCATTTTGGACTTACTGAAAATTGGTGGAAAATTATGATATTCCATCTAAGTCTTTGATGTTTTACATTAACAAGAAATTACAAGTTATTAAAGAAAATTTAAGATAATGAAACATTAATTATTTAGAAAATGTCTTTCAAGAGAAAGTGAGAGTAGAAGCAGAGCTAAAAAATCTTAATAACATTATCTTTCAGGAGGGTATGAACCAATAATCTTCTAAGAAGGAGAAGACGATCCTAGATGAATATGAAGAACTACTACTTAGGCAAGAAGTGTTCTAGAGGCAATAATAAAAAAATTGTTGGCTTAAAGAAGGGGATAAAAACTCCATGTTTTTCCATCAATCAGTTGGACTCAAAATAAATTTCACTCATATCTTAGAGATATGCTCAACTAAGGGAGAGCGATTATCTAATCTAGGTGATATCAAGAATGAGGCCATTCTTTTTTCCTCAAACCTTTTCAATGGGGAATTTTTTTTGGACATATAGGCCCACAATTTTAGTTTATATTTTATTCTTCGTAAAGAATGTATGGACTAAAATGAGAAACATTTGACACCCTTTACACTAGAGGAAGTCAGAGCTGTAGTATTTTTGATGGAAAAAGATAAATCTCCTAGCCTAGATGGCTTCTTTGTAGATTTTTTCTAGGCCTTTTAGCAGATTATGGGTGAGGACATATGGAAGATGGTGGAAGAGTTGAGGAAAAAATCTAAAATCTTGAAGGATCTTAATGTTACCTTTATTTCTCTTTTCCCAAAAGTTGAAACCCAAGAATCCTTTGGAGAGTATAGACTGATATATTTATGTAATATAATTTATATAATAATTGTTAAAGCTATGGTGTTAAGACTTAGGAAGATTCTCCCTCTCTTAATCTCTATGGAGCAAGCAGGGTTTTTCCCAGGGAGAAACATTCAAGAGGGGATCATAATGGTGCAAACAATTATTCATTCTCTCAAAATGTTTCATCAAAGAGATATTTTTAAAAATATTGAAATCAAAAAAGCCTATGATAGGGTTAATTGGCACTTCTTGATCAAAGTTTAGGAAAAGTTTGGTTTTGATAAAACTTGGTGTAATTGGATTTATGGCTATATTTTTAGTCCAAAATTTTCTATTCTAATTAATAGTAGCCCTGATGTATTTTTCCAAGCCTCTAGAGGTTTCCACCAAGGAGATCCATTATCTTTGTTCCTCTTCATTTTAGTGGTAGAAGCCTTGGGAAGAGTGGTGTCCATAACTAAGGATGCTACTTCTTTAAGGGGTATACATGTGGCTAATGGGATGAAGAATATTATGCATCATCAATTTGTGGATAACACTTTCTTTTTTGGCCAAGATTATATTGGGGAGGTGCAAACATTCAAAGGGATCCTATCTAGTTATGAGGTAGTGTTTGGGAAATTGGTAAATGGGTGTAAATCTAAAATTTTCTTTATAAATTACTTTGAATAAATCTAATAAACCATTTCTCTAATTATGGGTTTCAAGATTGGTAAACTTCCTTCCAAATACTTGGATGTTCCTCTCTTTTTTGGAACCTCTCTACTCTTTCATTGGTCCTAATTAATTCAATCTTTCAAGAAAAATTTGGCCTCTTGGTAAGGAAAGTGGCTTTGTCTAGCAAGGTGCATTACTCTAATTAGATCAGTGCTTAGTGCTTTACCTACTTTTTGCCTCTATGTTATATAACCACCCACTAAAATATTCAAATAGTTTAAATTTTTTATGAAAGATTTCCTGTGGTAAGGTGTTCAATAAAAAATTAAAATACCTTTGCTATGGTGGGAAAGGGTTTGTAAATTAAAGAAAATGGGTGGTGCTAGAATAAAAAACTAAAATTTTACAATCAAGCTTTAGGTGCCAAGCTCATTTAGACTATGTTAACTAACTCAGAGGCTCTTTGGGTCAACGTGATATGATGCAAGTACCTTGATCCATAGTATCCCATTAGCATTTCCTCAATGATGAATCCTCTTATAGGATCTCATGTACGAAACTCCATCTTAAATTATAGAAATATTATCTCAGATCATGTGTTGTATATCATAAATAATGGTAGGAAAGCTAAATTTTGGAAGGATTCATGGAGTGGTCATAATCCTCTTGAGGAGAATCAATTATTGGGGGAAGTGAAATGTATTTTGTCTTTGGCATGGGGGATATCTATTACAGATTACTTGGAACTTAAGTGTGTCTCTGGTTTGAGATCTTGGGGTTGGAAAAATTTCAAAGGTTTGAGCATTCTAGAGGAGCAAGTGAGGATTCTCTAGGATTGATTAAATTTGAGTAAGATTTTATTAAATTATAAATAGGATGATATGTAATGGATTGTATCTAAATTGAGTCACTATAGAGTCAATTTGAGGTATCAGATGGTAGAGGCTATGGATGAGTTGATGTCTTGGGTGTGTGGTTTATGCTGGGATAAAGAAAGCTTACAAAAAGTTGGGGCTTGTATGTGGTTGGTACTATAGGATCATATCTTGACTCAAGATATATTTTTAAAAATGGGTTTCCTTGGTCCTTTGAGATTTCATCTCTACAAAAATAGTGAGGAAAGTGTAAATAATTTACTTTTCCTATGTCCCTTTGCTAACCTCTGTTGTAATTGGCTGTGAGAGCATTTGGAATGGTCATGGGATTGGCCTCCTTAATTAATGGTAGCTTTCTCAATATAAACACTTAGGGATTACAAAACCACTCTTAAGGGATTATGGAGAGTCAAACCTACCATAGTTATTTGGTCTTTATGGAAAGAAAGAAATGAATGCACCTTTGAAGATCAAGAAAATGTGCTCATCAAAGTTATCCAAGAAATTGAACTTTAAATTTATAAATTTATCTCTACTCAAATTAATAAGAAAAAAGGGTTTCTTTATAAATGGGATATGAAAATGGTGGAAAAATGGAATTTAATTTCACTCCCCCTATTAATGGGTCAATCATCATTGGTACTAAACTTCAAATAAGCAATTATAAATAGGCTCCTCTTTTGGGAGGATGGTTCAAGCTCAATTTTGATGGAGCATCTCATGGAAACCCTAGATCTTCAAGAGTGGGTTGTGTCATTATGGATTACAATTGTTCTTTAATTTTAGCATTGCCAAGTAAACTTCAATATGACATGAATAATGAGTTTTAAGTGTAATCTCTCACTTTGGGTATTGATATGGCCCTCCAATGTGGTATCCCAAATTTTTTGATTGAAGGTGGTTCCTAGGTAATGATTTTTACTCTTGAAAGGAAAGAGGCAAAATATTGGCATTTGGAGAATATTATATCTAATACCTAGAAAAACTTAGAGATTTTTCCCAAAGTAATTTTCAAACATTGCTACCGTGAGGCAAATACTACCACTAATTTTTTGGCAAATTTTGGTATCAATCAAAAATAGAAATGTAGAATTAATAATGTTCACATAGTGTGGGAAGATTTACCAAATATTTCTTCCATCAAACTTGGTTAAGGAAAGGCTATGGTGTGGTTGTTCATCTAAATGTGGGATTGTCCTCTACCAATTTTAGAGGGGGAGGGTGTTGCCAAATTTAGAGGTTTGCTAGTTTGGGGGATTTTTGTTGGATATCTAATTAATAAATGCATGGCATAATCCTCACTCATGGGGGAGTTTTTCACATGGTGATACATTAATGTTAGATATCTAGACATTAATCATTTAAATGGTGACCTCTCTTATCTTGTGGGGGTTTTGTAGACAACTATCCTTTTCATAATGACATCCCTAGTTTTTAACCAAATTAGAACTAGCATGTGGAACATTGGTAGGGTCGAATATTATTAGTTAAGGAGGGAGTAGAGGGTATCAAAATGGAAGATATAACATATGTTTCTCTAGCAATCTCATTCATTTAGGGGGGAGCAAATTTCAAGAAATGGATTTCATGAGCCAAGTCTCAAGGGTAAGATTATCCCACATCTTTTGATTTCCATCAAAGGAGTTTTTTGAGGAAATTTTAGATGTCTTGGGGTTATATTTCTTATTCCAAGGGGTGGGGAGTCACGTGAATTCATAAATCATGGATTTTTTCCCTCTAATCTGATGGCATTGATATTTGATATGAAAGTGGTGATCCAAGTGACAACCTTTTATGTGTAGCCAGAGGCATAAGTGGGGATAGTTAAGAAAATCTTGATTCATGATCTATCACCCTTGCCAATTATGTCATTATCTAAGAGATATGGCTTTGGAGTGGTACCCCTCTCACCTTTTAGGGTCTTAGAAACATTTTTTTTTATTTAGTTTTATTTTGTGGGGGATCTATAGTAGAAGGTTGTAGAATAGGGTTCTCAAGAGGTTAAGTTTCTTAAATTGCTTGGTTTAGTGCAACTCAAGACTCAAATTTTAGAGCTAGCTAAAATGTGTGAGACTCAACATGTAAATCATAGGTTTGAAGCTATAAAACAATTGGTAAAATGGATTCATAGAAAGGAATTCACAATGTCATTTTGGTGTAGTAATTCTTGGAAAGAAGTTTATGGAAGTTGGGCCTCGGGAAACACAAGTCAGACTATATTTTTGGCTGATAGCGATGATGGTGTGAGGAAAAAAGTGAAAGTGGGATTCCAACCTAGGAATGCTGAGGAAAATTCCAAGGGTGGTGAAGTCGTCTATGTCCTAGATTCCAAGGAGCAAGCTAAGGTGGGTATAGTTTAAATATGTTCTTAGTTTTTGGTTTCTAGTTTTGGTTTTTTGGGTCTATTGGTTGACATCATTTTGGTTGTCCTAGTATTTTTTGTTTTCCACTGAGGGTGGTTGGTCATTTTTTAATGTTTAATTGTTCTAGTCTTCTAGTTTGTTGTGGCTACTTTTGGGTTGTGGGCCCATAAATACAATCCATGTATATATCTAAAAAATAATAAATGAATTAAAAATAGTTCAAGAAACTATGATAATTAATTAGTATCCATGAATTATATTTTATTTTAGATTAAAAAATTATATAAATTAATAATTTAAATATTATAATGATATTGTTTCTAACTTCTTTTAATATTTACGTTAAATGAGGTAGGATAACCAACTGCATTTATTAGAAATGTGTTATATTTAACTAATTTTTCTTTGACCTTGCATTTGGAGCACAAAAAATAGACAAACACTCAAATTTAACTTTTCAAAATATTATTCAAGAGAAAATTCCTAAGTGTTCACCAAAATCACAAAAAAATAAAATCAAGAACCTTATTAATATAGAAAGTCATAAAAAAAGAACAAATATATAAGTAAACATATAAACCTATCAACTATCAAACATAACATAGCCATTTTAAAAAACATTCATCATATTTATTTATAATATTGTATAAAATTTACATTTCATATATAAATATTCACCATTAAAATATTCTTATCCAAATACATTATTCAAAAGTCTTTGTGGTATATTTCACTCCCATAAATCCTACACCAGTTCTTACTTTAATTATTCTATTGAAAAATGTATAATCTCATCTAATATCTAATTTTTTTGTCTCTTAAGTGAGAACAAAATCCTATTTATATATTTCCATGAACATCTATTCAAATAAATGATTATCCAATTTTATTAATATTTCAATAATATGCTCTTATTTTTCCTTCTATAAATGCATATTCTTAGAACATAATCTCTCAAGATTGATCCCATCATATTTGTAAAATCCTTACTTTAGTACTTAACACCTATAATTTTATTTCATCTTTGAGATCATAATTTTTGTTTATTTATATCTTAGATTTTATTCTTCTAAATGTATGAGTACTTTACCCCTACCCATTACACATAATCGACCATGTGCACTGTCATTCTCATGTATATCAACCCCCCTACACATTAAGTATAATCCATCATGTGCACTACAATTATCATGTATATCAACCATTATTTATTTACATGATAACCAAGTATGGATAATTTTATCAAATTCACATTAATACATAATTATCCAACCCTTACTTTTTTGTCTTTTTACCTTTTTCAAAATTGAGGAAAAACATTCTCCTTCACTTAACCGGTTTTCTATCATTAGATATCTTGTATCTCCTTTGGTATGGATGTCTATGGAAGCACTTTAAGAAATGATTTATTCACCTTATTTTCAAATTCAGCATTCAAAACCTCCAATATGGTTTGTCTAATAATATATGTGTTACCTTAAATTTTGTTTAGTTTAGTAAAGTTTTCTCCATCTTGAAATATATTTAGTTTTTTTTAATTGGTTATTGTTTTTGAAAAAAAAATTAAATTTTAGTTTAACTAATGAATTTTTGAAAAATATATTTATCACAATTTTCTATAAAATGTTTATAGATTTGTTAAATTTATCAAAATATAGATAAATTAGTAGTAAATTTTATTTTTCCCCTTAAAATTTGCCTATTATACATATGTTCCATAGTTTTCAATATAAAAAAAATTTACCAATAATTATAGACTTTTAAAAATTTATCACTTCAAAAAAAATTACCATATCATCCATATTTTGTATATAATTGTCCACCCTTGTCTACATCTTACTTGAACATATACAGAGATGTGTGCATGTTATATTCCTATGAGATGATGACTTTATATAGATCATTGATACAATATTCCACAATAGTTTTATAATTTGGAGGTGGATTTATAAGCCTTCCATTCATCCATTTTATTTATTTTCTCTACTACATCTCATTCCAAATTCATAAGAGTATTCAAATCTTCTATTCTACCATGTTCATTTTTAAACCTGATTTAAATTTTAAGGTTATGGAGTTAAAGTCATAGGTTTTTAAATTGGTAGAGTATAGTAAATTAGGATATAAAATTTACATTAAATACATCCATTGATATGTGAAATATTTGAGCTAAATTGATATTTCTAATAATAGGACTAAAGGATAAAAATGAATACTTAGTTGGAAAATAATTGAGATGAAGGATCTAGAGGTTGAAAACTAGCACATGAGTTGGTCTGATTGTTGGCAACAAGATCTAGGTGTCAAAAAATCTCCTAGATAAGAGCACCCTACTATATATTGTATTACTATGGTGCTAGTGTCCACTTATGGTGTTATTTTCCTTAGTGTAGTAACTGATCTGAGCTTCTAAGAGCACTTGTGTTTGAGCCTACCAAGTGTATTCCTATGTGGAAAAACCCTAATTCAATGTCTATAACCCTTTGTCATTGATTTTATATGTAAAACATAGACCTCCATGTGATTAGGGTATTTTATTTAGTAAAGGTAGTAAACATGTGGTGTTAGTTAGGTAGGTTGGACATCCTCCACTCCCTATTGTTATGAGAGTGTCTTACATACCAATACTCTGAGGAGGGATCAAGACTGATGTAGTTCTACCCACCTAAGTGATGGTGTAAGTGGAAGTGAAGCTAATGAATCTCAGTGTGAGTGCCTTGATTAAGTCTTGAGATTGGAAATATGTGTATTCTAAGCTTAAGAGGCCTATAGATGATTTTATGCAAAAGTAGGTAGAAATAGGGATTGATAATCTTGATTGTTCATAACTTGTTCTAAGCTTGTTTTCATGCATTTGTATTTGATTTCCCTCTCATTTCTAAAGGGATAACATTCATGTATACATATTTATTTGGTGATTGTATATGGTTTGAAATAGGTCTAGGTTAACCCTAGGTATCTTAGGAATTGAAAAAATATCCATTAGAGCTAGAAAGAGGGAAAAGGACAATAACACCCACATAAGAGATTAACATTATGGTGTTACTATCTAGTTATAGTGCTAGTGCCTAGGTGTAATAAATTGAGGAACTAGTGTCTTGGATGTCTAAAGAAGGGTCAAAGATTGATTTTTAGATGTCTAGGGATGTGTGTGGCTTGTAAAAAATCTAGATAAATATCTAAATAGGCCCTTAGATAGGTCTATGGATAAGCTAAGGATGGGTGGTCTCAAGTAACACTCTTGGAACTCAAGCGACTTTTTTATATGATTATAGAACCATACATAAAAAACCTTGATTTTTTCTTATGCATGTTAAACATACACAAAATGCTTGCCACTTTTTTTTGTGCTTATACCAACACTCTCTTTAAATATTCAGCCTGGTATTTACATTCCTTTATGGCTATGTCTAATTATTCCCTTTATGACTTTTCCTCTTGTTCAAGTTTATATTGTTTTTTAGACTCCTTTTCTTGAATTTTATGATTTTTTTGCTCTCTTCTTCTATTCATTTTATCTCTTCTTGTGGGAGCTCCAAAACGTGCTTCCTTGAAGTAAAAACTAGTACTAGATTTATCCATATTATTTTTTCAATGGATTCTTATAACATGGCTAAGGGATCCATACCATCTATAATATTTACATACTAAAGTTATGGGTTTTATTTATTTTATGATTTAATTCAATAATATAATTTTAATTAATATGTGTACCATGTTTGATCTTCCTTTGTTTACTCATATGCACTCCCTTGCAATTCTTTTCTTAAGATCCAAACCCTTGTTTTCTAAATCCAAACTATGGAATTCCATTTCCACATCAAATTAAACTAATCCTAAAGCTACTTATGGAACATTAATATTGTTTAGGTCAAAAGATATTAACTATCTATTTCATCATTTAGCCCCTTCCACATTCATGCTTGCATTGACATTTATAATGTTTATTGATGACATATGTGTCAATTTTTTTTAAATATTCTTATTTAATCATAATTTTCACCACCTTTTATTATTCCTATTTAACCATAAATTGAGAGAGATAAATATATTATAGGGTTAAGAATATAAAAATGAACAAGCACAATGGTGATAAATACATTTATAGTAGGCCAATAATTTACAAACTTAGATAAACAATATTATAAATTTATAATATTGAGATATGCTAAAAATATAAAGTATAGCTATTGATTGATATTTTAATAAATTATAAATAATATTACTTAGCTAGTTTATTATGCACAGGAAGATCTAGGATGAAACAAGCTAGAAGTGGACTGAATTAAGATCCTATAACAATCATCAAATTCTATAAATCTACATCATGTGGTCTCAGATGCTTATGTTGAGTATAGATGGTTATGTTGACACTACTATTTGACTTAGACATAGGTGTGTAGTACAAAACATAAACTATATTTGGGTACGACCACCTAAAACCCTTTTTTTATCACCTTTACTTTAATGTGTTTAAATATCATGCATAGGCTATCACTCTATTTCAAATGATCAAACCCTATATTTTTCACCCTTGGAGTGATAGTTGGAAAAATGGGTTAGTGGGTACACAATGTCAAGTTGACCCAAGGACCCCTCTATCAATGTGTGCTATATATATATATATATCTAATATTCTAAAGAGGGCCTCAAACCTATGTAGTTTTCTTGTACATGTTATATTGTGTGTGTATTGAGATGCAACATGTGATATACAAGTACATAGAGTGACCTAGTTTGTAAGATGGAAAACATGGCTCATGAAGTTATCCTTTAGTGTTCAGACCTGTATATAGGGTGACCTTATGATTGATATTTAAATAAGAAATAATATGGAAGCTTTTCTCACTTGAATGCATAATTGAGTGCTATTGGTAAGTTACCTTGTGAGTTATTAGGTATGTGCTAGGTGAGGAATGAATGAGGGTTGACCTTGTATATATACTAATAAATTTTATAAACATCTCACATAAAAATGCTTGTGATGACCATAGGGATATGTTTCATTCAAAAATTTGATGACATTAGGGATCTGGACACTTAGGTTGGCATAAGACACTACCATTGACATAAGTGTCTAGTTGGGATGTAAGGGTCTACGAAGTTAGAAGATAGGTACAAGTGTAAAAAATAAAGAGGATGATAATAAGTAGATTTATGGAATTATTAGTTTTATATAAGGCTTAGTCATTAGAATGACATAAGGTCAGACTAAGAGATAAGTAATAGGAACAAGAGATAGAAGATGCTAGCCTTTTGGTAGCTGGGATGTCTTATAAATAAAGGGTACAATCATGCAAAGTGTTTACCAAATATAAAATATCAAGGTGCTATATAATTCATATTTATTGTCTAAATTTTCCTCACATTTAATTTAATAATTAAATTTCTATTTTAAAGAAAAATGAATGTGTACTTAGGTGTGTATAACATACCTTGTATTTGTGTGAGTCCCACTTGAGTGATTTTTAGGTGATTAAATTGCAACCAAGAGAATGTTACAATATATAATTTGTGCATATATTTTTCAATTGAAATAATTTGAAATGCTTGAAAGTAAAGAGATCAAGGTTAGGAGTACACTTGTGTATCGATGTAACTATATTTCCTTTTGGAAATTTGATTTGAAGAGAAGATTTATTATGAAGCTTTGGATTTGAGATTAGGACAATAGTAAATATATATATAAATATTGGAGGGTAAATTACCCATAACCTTGGATAAAAATGTGAGTTTCCACCTGATGATTGAGATTATCTCAATTGTGTAACCCAATTATACTTATAACCTAGTGAGCATGAGTGATCCAAGTCAACTCACACTATAAATATAGTTCAGGTTGATGATTTGATTACTCCATCCTATAAAATTGGTAATATTGAGTGATGTAATAACCTCAACCTTGAAAAATTGAACCAAATACTATAGTATATTATTTCAATAATAGTCCATAAAAGTCCATCTTGGTGTTGGTTAAAATCTATATAAGTATTCTAAAATTTGAAAGTTGATTTGATTTTGTAATTGAATGTGATTTTTTGCATGGAATATGCACCTCATATGTCTCAGGATAAAACCTAGGTATAAAAATGGTACCAATATATAATTATTCCACAAGTGTGTATTTAAATCTTATAATTATGCAATTTTAGCTAATTTGTAAAATGTGAAAGTTTGGAAGACATGTTAATATGACATGCCCCCACTTAAAATATGAAACTAATAATTGGTATAGGTATGGAGAACATGTTTCCATAACATGCCCCCACTGTAATCTAAAAATATTGAGTGATGAATAAATGTGGAAGCAATGCCTTTTTGGCATGTCGTTATTGAAATCTAAAACTATGAAAGTATGAAATTGATGCCTCTATGTCATGCCTCCACTAATATTCCCTACATTTTGAGGTGAGTAGAAGTATGAAATGATATTCACCTTACTTCAAAAATCTAACATAAATGAATAATCTATGAATGTATCATGTAACATGTAAGAGTAACATGTATAGGTAGATATAAAACTAAAGTACATAGTATATGAACACATCAAGTCCTAAGATGTATGATGTGAATCATGGAAAAATATAGAGAGTAATAATAAAAGATTATAAATAAATCAAGCACAGACATAAGAGACTCAAAAATTAAATCAAAATATAATGGTCCAAGAATACCTCACACAAAGGGCATTTTTAAATGTCTCACAATCAAAGGGACTTAGTCAAATGTCCACAAAGTAAGAGATGACATTTTTAAATGTCAATAGAAAACAACCTATGACATATTCTAATGTTATAATAGGAAAACACATGCATGGGGGCCACAAATAATAAAACATATGAAAATGATTTAACAATCAATATAATGTAAGATAAGACACTCAAGGAAGTTCATAAATGAAAATCATGGAACATAATCAACTAGCATAGACATATCATACTAGTCCCTAGATATATACATATGAAAGTGTATAGATCATATGCCTAGGTATACTTGTATCACACTCAAAATATTTTATGTTACCCACCAAATGGAACTAACAATATAGATGCTAGGGAGATAATAAAATATGTAATAGCTAAAAATATGTTTTTTATTTATTTTTATTTTTTTGGTGTATTTGAAATATTTAAAACCAATTTAGTCTAAAACATCTTCAAATTTATGAGCGAAGGTGCTCCATGGTGATCTTACTTTCCAAAACTATTTATAGTGATTTATTGACAATTCTTATGTCTTTTATAGTAACCCTCTATCTAAAACTTTATGTATCTGCTTGTCCTCATATCATCATATGGGATATGAATTTATTTATTATCATGTTGGAATTTAAGGTATTAACATGTGGAATTGATAATTTCATACATATAAATTAATGAATGTTGACGAAGATATAAAGTTAAACTTGATTTCTGGTCTATTACCCATATGTCAAGGTCTAATACCTTTGGTCCACATGTAATGGGTAGTATAATCTACACCAAATATTTTGGAAAGGTTGGATAATATCATAAGTCATATATATTATGTCCCATCTACTATAGTATGGTGATAATGTAGGTTATTTTCCAAGTGTTTATATCTACCTTGAGATGCTGGTAATGAACCCCATAAATATTTTCAAAAATGGTTAAAGTTTCATGCCTTGGTCATTTTAAAATATGGTTCTCTTATGAAGAAATAGAAGTATTAGGTTTTTTTTTAAAGCACAATTTTTATGTGCCCTTCATTCTTGAATTTTTGAATTTGGTTTTTCAATGCTTAAAAATGACTTTTGTGATGGCGAATGATAGAATGATAGTTACAATATGGTATTCTTTCTTCAGTAAAACATATACTACCTAATATGTGCTTGTTAGGAGGCAAAGATATCATCACATGTTCAAGTAACATAAAAAGTATTTTATCTGTAGTATTTTAGTTTGATGTGATCTATAGAATCTATTTTGAAGTCTTATGAGAGACATCCAAATTACTTATAGGATGTAACTAAATTTTACCATTTTAAGGTTGAATTAAGGTGTGAATCTAAGAGTTATGTATGGAATAACAAGCATTTACATGTTTATCTAATTTTTTGTGCCTTTATTTTGATTTGGTTTTGTATCCTCTATAGGTGAATTTAGATTATATGTACCAATAAATGTAGCTATGAATATGCTATGTGATATATTAATTAGTGGATCAAAATTTATTTTTTTCAAATTCTCATATGTCATATCATGGACTAGTTCATTATCACTATCATAGTAATATGAAAAAAGGCTATCTTGTTGCTTAATATTGACCAATGAAGGATGATCAATTGTTTTATTTATTTTTGTTTTGATATCATTGTTTAATTTATATATTATTATTTATCTTTATTGGAATAAATTTGCATCTTAGTGTGTGGTTCTTAATTTTGATATGGTGATAAAGGAGCCAATGCAATTGACTTACCGATTTCAAATTTTGTATATTCTCAATCAGAATATATTGCTTAGGTGTCACTACCATAAGGATGATTTATATATTATAATGTATCATTATAATTTTTTTTGAAAGGTTAATTTTCAAAATACATTAAAATTAAGGTCCCATTATGTATATATTTTATACATTGATGTAGTGTATATGGAATGAACTCCATTGTATGTATCTAAGGTCTACCCAAAATGAAATTATAATATAATGACTAAGCCACTTTTGGTCCCTATTGTGGCATGTAATTTAAAACTTGTGGGATAGTTATTTAGGCCCTCACACTCTCATTCATAAATTTTGGATTGACCTCATGTTGTGGGTATCTTGCATTGATGTTAAAACTCTAGATAAGGCTGACTTCCTCTTAGTACATCACCTAAACTAGTGATTCTACTTGGAAAAGGAATATAAAGGAGGTATAAAGTAACTAATATAGATATAATGCTGATAAAAAAATTTATTTAGACTAAAATAATCATAAAATAAACACTTATGTAACATAAGATAATCCTTTCTCACATAATCTCATAAACTAGTTAATTTGCATAAGTATTTCATAAACTAGGCTCACCAAGCAATGAATGAAGCAAAGAGGAATTATAATATTCACACTAAGAATCCATTAATGGTACAAGGATATTTATTTAAAACCTAAAAATAACTTTAAAACACCTAAAAATAGGCAAGAAAGAAGGATAATGGACATGGAAGGACACTTCTCCACAAGGCCTTCATGCACAATCTTGATAAACATAATTCAAAGGAAAGAGATAGGTAAAGAATGATCTTATTAATTTAAGAGGTCTTTCACATAAATTTTAATAGGGATTCTCCTTGTAAAATGATAGTCTCTTTTGTTTATGGGTAATAAATGGGAGATATATGAGGAAAGGAAAAGTGAGAGAGGAGAAGCACACAATCAAAAATCAATAAATGAGCTACAACTACCCTCCATGAATTCTCAACCACCTTTATATTAATTAACACTGATATTGAATCAAAAAATTAACTTTTATCATCTCTAAATAGCCTTCAAGCCTTCTCATTAGCTTAGAAACACACTAGAAGACAATAAACTATTTCGGATGATGATGTCATGATCCCCTAGAAGGGAAAAGTCTCCAAAGACTTTTGAAACTTAATTGAATGCTCCATTTTCCCTTATCAAACTCCAAACGCTTCATATCTTTAATGAGATTATAACACCATGATTCATCTTGATATAATATTTACATTATTAGATAGTCACTTGAACTCATTCATTTGGTGTCCCTTTTGACACTTCTTTCACAGTCATAACTCTTCCCTAGTCCAAACCCTTAACATAAATCAACTATAGATGAAAACCAATACCTTTATTGGTTTTCATATAGTCATAATTTCAATGAATATCCATAGGATACTTAGTCTCTTAGTCATGATTGAGACATAAACTAAAAACCCAAGGCATACTTCATAACCTAATAGAGTAAACACTTTTATATAATTAAGCTTTAATGGTGAAATACTAATTTGTAGTGGTTTCTTTGATAACCCATATCATATTTTGATCTTGACATGTCATTTTTAGTCTTAGGTCCACAAAATATTTTGATCTGATGTATCCATCTATATGTCATTTCCTTAAAATGCTATTTATTTCATTTTAAAACCTGAATATTGTCACCTTAGACATGTGTCCTCATCTTGTGCCCTGTATAAACTTGATCAAATTTTATCCATTGATCTCCTTGGGAGTCTCCTAGTTTTGACCTTCAATGTTGGTCATTGATCTTTGATATGCATATGAGATTATGACACTTGGAAGTCCTATGTGCCTTCTATAAACCCTACTATTAGTTTCTATCTAGTTAATGAACTTATGCCACATGGTGTCCTTGCATACAATCTAGGCTCATTAACTTGTTGACTCAATTCGCACCATCAATCTTTATCTATATGGTTGAACTTGTGTTATTGATATTCTATCAATTTACCATTATTGAGACACATAGAACTAACACATTAATTCTCAATATCCTCTAACCTTTTTACCTTATGCTCACCATTAGATCTCCATTAAATGATTGAATGTGAACTATAGATATATTTTTACTTATTGACCTGATTAATGACTCACATGCCATTGATCCTTGGTCTAATCAAGTGAGGTTTTGACACTTGACATCCTTGCATTCAATTCATACCTTGTTAAAGATTTTTAAATCCAAATGGTTATTTTATGTGGATTTAATTTTATGTCCCATAACGCATCCCACATTTATAGATCATATTTTAAGGCTTATATCTTGAGATAGGGAAACCACCAAGAACCAAAATTATAGGGAATATTTAGGATTAGAAACTGAGTAGTCATGGGGTAGAGGTTTGTTGAAGCATTCAAGAGAGTGGCCTAATCCATCTAGGCAAAAGTTTCATATGTAAGCTAATTTTGGCCAATATTCCCACTATCACATCCAATGTTATTTGGCCAACAGGAGGGCTATGTGAATTATAAAATCTCTTGATATGCATAACTAATTTTTGAAGAACATTGGTATGAATACCCAATGTGGTTAGGAAATTTGTGATACAAATGTTTATGCCTAATTAAATATCAATGAAAACCCTTTTGATTAATTTTTTATGCATAATAAATTATATGAATAAAGGCAAATCTTGGTTAATAATATCTTTCAATGGTAAATATGTTGGATCAAAGGTAAAGAATTTTCCAATATTTTTGAGATATTACATGATAGTAAACTGGTTCAATATCACTTAGAACTTGTGTATCACACAATTCCTCATATAGGATATCCTTGTAGATAGTAGATTACTTTATAAGTATAAGGATTGAGATCTTAACATGTATGTTTATTAGTTGGTAAACAAAATCATATCCTTTAGATTTGATCACTAGTTTTCACTTAAAAGGCACCCTGTTGTATATTAATCGGTGGCATATTAATGTAGAGACCTTTACATTTTTGAGTAGTGACAACATGGACCACAAAATCCAATATAAGCCATGGGTGAATAATGGGTGCAGGATGGTGATTGTCACTAGAATAATATCTAGGTAGATTAAATGGTTGATAGCATGTATTCTAGTACTTAAATACTATATCTAAAGTATTGCAAAAGGAATTATAAAGAGAGATTAAGTGTTGATTTCATTTTAAATCCATCTCATTATATTGAGAGATTTTGTTTCATATAATGATATGACTGATTAAGCAATTATAATAATAAACCATAGCTAAATCATAAATTAGATCCCAAAATGGGTTATAAATTCCTCTATATTGCACATATTTATAATAAAATGAAATCTATTTTCTAACTTGTGAAATCTTGTTAAACCATAAATTAAAAATCGCAAAGAGAGAAATAGTAAAGCCTAGATCAATATATAGGGTTTTAGAGGCCAAAGGTCAGGTTCACCAAATGTTCAACACTAAATTTAAATGGATATATATAGTATAGGATTAATTTATATATATATATATATATATATATATATATATATATATATATATATATATAAACTTAGATAAATAATATTATGAATTTATAATACTAAGATATGCTAAAAATATAAATTAAAATTTTTATGACTAGTTTAATAAACTAGAAACAAGAGTACTTAAATAGTTTGCTATGTTATATTAATAAATAAAAGGGTAATAAATAGATCTATAACAATCTAATTAATTTTCAAACTCAGATAAATAATATTATGAATTTATAATACTAAGATATACTAAAAATATAAATTAAAATTTTTATGACTAGTTTAATAAATTAGAAACAAGAGTACTTAAATACTTTACTATGTGCATGCAAATCTAGGCTGAAACATGCCAAAAGTGGACTAGATCAGGATCTTGGAATAGTCATCAGCTTATGGGAATCTACATTCTATGTCTTTGGATGCTTGTGTTGGATCTTGACAATTACATCACCATTATTATTTGAGTTGGATGTAGGTGTCATAAACATAATATAAATTATATCTAGGTGTAAATACATGTAACCTTTTAGTTTTTCTATTGCCTTTAATTTGATGTGTTTATATCTTACACATAGGTTATTGCTCTTTGTCAAATGATCAATCTCTATATTTTTCACCCTTGGAGTGACAATGAGAAAATGTGTTAGTGGGGACTTATTGTCAAGATGACCCAAATATTCCTTTATCAATGGGTATTACTTACATATTATAATACTCTGAATAGGTCCTCAGACTTATGTAGTTCTCCCCTACACATTGGCTTGCATGTATATCGAGATGCAACATGTGATAAGTAAGTACATAGAGTGAACTAGCTTGTATCTTTGAAAATATGGGTCATGGATTGATATTTAATAAATTCATACCTATATATGGTTTTTCCCTATGACTAACATTGAAATGGGAAACAATAGGGACATGTTTCTCACTTGAATGCTTGATTGAGTATTTTTGGTAAGTTACCTTGTGAGTTGTTAGGTGTGTGCTAGGCGAGGAATGAATGAGGGTCAATATTATATATGTATAAATCCTTTTAGGAAATATCTCATGTAAAATCAATTAGGATGATCTTATGGATACATTCATTTTAAAATTTGACAATATTAGGATTTTAGACACTTAGTTTGGCATAAGAAAATAGCATCAATATAGGCATCCATCTGAGACACAAGTGTCCAAAAAGTTTAAAAAATAGGTACAGGTATAAAAATTATAGAGCAATATGATAAGCAATTTTATATAATTTTGATTAGTACTTAAGTCTTAGTAATCATAATAACATATGATTAGGCTAAGAGATAAGGAATAGGCACAAGAGATAACAATACTTTCCATGAAAAGTGCTTACCAAGTATATGCGAATGAGGTAATATATAGTTAGGATTTAGTGTTTATAGTTACCCCTTATGCATTATGTGATCATGGGATATAAATCCCATCAGTGTGGCATTTCATTTTATTCTCCATCTGATGTAGTATAATCCATGTGCATATCAAGTTTTTGTAGTTTAAACTCCTTAAGGGATTCTAGACCTATCATTCTAA